>CM074857.1:129577500-130062500 GCA_037501455.1 Lantana camara
ATTTATTAGCCTTAGTCACAGAACAAAAGTTTTCGAATTTCGCCCAAATCCCAAGGCTTTAGCCTATCAATTTTTAAAATTTTTTAACGAGGTGTAAAATTCGTGAAAATCGAATCAACCATGCACAAACAAAGTGTGAACATTAAAAAATATGAAAATTGAGTAGATAGGTGGAATTTATTGGCCTTAGTGACAGAACAAATATTTTCGAATTTCGCCGAAATCCCAAGGCTTTAGCCTATCAATTTTTAAAATTTTTTAACGAGGTGTAAAATTCATGAAAATCGAATCAACCATGCACAAAGAAAGTGCGAACATTAGAAAATATGAAAATTGAGTAGATAGGCGGAATTTATTGGCCAAACTAGTCACAGAACAAAAGTAGTCGAATTTCGCCAAAATCACAAGGCTTTAGCCTATCAATTTTTAAAATTTTTTAACGAGGTGTAAAATTCATGAAAATTGAATCAACCATGCACAAACAAAGTGTGAACATTAATAAATATGAAAATTGAGTAAATAGGTGTAATTTATTGGCCAAAAGTTGTCGAATTTCAACAAAATCCCTAAGCAGCCTATCAATTTTTGAAATTTTTTGACGAGGTGTAAAATTCATGAAAATCGAATCAACCATGTACAAAGTAAGTGTGAACATGAAAAAATATAAAAATTGAGTAGATAGGTCTAATTTATTGGCCAAACTAGTCACGGAACAAAAGTAGTCGAATTTAGCCAAAATCCCTACGCTTTAGCCTATAAAATTCGAGAAAATCAAATCAACCATGCACAAACTAAGTTCGAACATTAACAAATATGAAAATTGAGTAGTTAGGTGGAATTTATTGGCCAAACTAGTCACAGAACAAAAGTTGTCGAATTTCGCCAAAATCTCTAGGCTTTAGCCTATTAATTTTTAAAATTTTTTGACGAGGTGTAAAATTAATGAAAATCAAATAAATCATGTGCAAACTAAGTGTGAATATTAAAAATTAGGAAATTTCAGTAGATAGGTGTAAGTTATTGGCCAAACTAGTCACAGAACAAAAGTAGTCGAATTTCGCCGAAATCCCAAGGCTTTAGCCTATCAATTTTTTAAATTTTTTAACGAGGTGTAAAATTCATGATAATCGAATCAACCATGCACAAAAAAAGTTTGAACATTAACAAATATGAAAATTGAGTATAGAGGTGTAATTTATTGGCCAAACTAGTCACAGAACAAAAGTAGTCGAATTTCGCCAAAATCCCTAGGCTTTAGCCTATCAATTTTTAAATTTTTTTAACGAGGAGTAAAATTCATGAAAATCGAATCAATCATGCACAAACAAAGTGTGAATATTAACAAATATGAAAATTGAGTAGATTGGTGGAATTTATTGGCCAAACTAGTCATAGAACAAAAGTTGTCGAATTTCGCCAAAATCCCAAGGCTTTAGCCTATCAATTTTTAAAATTTTTTAACGAGGTGTAAAATTCATGAAAATCGAATCAACCATGCACAAAAAAAGTATCAACATTAACATATTTGAAAATTGAGTAGATAGGTGTAATTTATTGGCCAAACTAGTCACAGAACAAAAGTAGTCGAATTTCGCCAAAATCCCTAGTCTTTAGCCTATCAATTGTTAAAATTTTTTAACGAGGAGTAAAATTCATGATAATCGAATTAACCATGCACAAACAATGTGTGAACATTAAAAAATATAAAAATTGAGTAGATAGGCATAATTTATTGGCCTTAGTCACAGAACAAAAGTTGTCGAATTTCGACAAAATCCCTACGCTTTTTAGCATATCAATTTTTAAAATTTTTCGACGTGCTGTAAAATTCAAGAAAATCAAATCAACCATGAACAAACTAAGTTTTAACATTAACAAATATGAAAATTGAGTAGATAGGTGGAATTTATTGGCCAAACTAGTCACAGAACAAAAGTAGTCGAATTTCGCCAAAATCCCTAGGCTTTAGCCTATCAATTTTTCAAAATTTTTTGACGAGGTGTAAAATTCATGAAAATCAAATAAACCATGTGCAAACTAAGTGTGAACATTAAAAATTATGAAAATTGAGTAGGTAGGTGTAATTTATTGGCCAAACTAGTCACTGAACAAAAGTAGTCGAATTTAGCCTATCAATTTTTAAAAAATTTTGACGTGGTGTAAAATTCGAGAAAATCAAATCAACCATGCACAAACAAAGTTTGAACATTAACAAATATGAAAATTGAGTAGAAAGGTGGAATTTATTGGCCAAACTAGTCACAGGACAAAAGTTGTGGAATTTCGCCAAAATCCCTAGGATTTAGCTTATCAATTTTTAAAATTTTTTGACGAGGTGTAAAATTCATGATAATCGAATCAACCATGCACCAACAAAGTGTGAACATTAAAAAATATGAAAATTGAGTAGATAGGCGTAATTTTTTGGCCTTAGTCACAGAACAAAAGTTGTCGAATTTAGCCAAAATCCCTACGCTTTTTAGCTTATCAATTTTTAAAATTTTTTGACGTTGTGTAAAATTCAAGAAAATCTACTCAACCATGCACAAACTAAGTTTGAACATTAACAAATATGAAAATTGAGTAGATAGGTGGAATTTATTGGCCAAACTAGTCACAGAACAAAAGTTGTCGAATTTCGCCAAAATCCCAAGGCTTTAGCCTATCAATTTTTAAATTTTTTTAACGAGGAGTAAAATTCATGAAAATCGAATCAACCTTGCACAAACAAAGTGTGAACATTAAAAAATATGAAAATTGAGTAGATAAGTGTAATTTATTGGCCAAACTAGTCACAGAACAAAATTAGTCGAATTTCACCAAAATCACTAGGTTTTAGCCTATCAATTTTTAATTTTTTTTTAACGAGGAGTAAAATTCATGAACATCGAATCAACCATGCACAAACAAAGTGTGAACATTAAAAATTATGAAAATTGAGTAGATTGGTGGAATTTATTAGCCAAACTAGTCATAAAACAAAAGTTGTCGAATTTCGCCAAAATCCCCAGGCTTTAGCCTATAAATTTTTAAAATTTTTTAACGAGGTGTAAAATTCATGAAAATCGAATCAACCATGCACAAAAAAAGTGTCAACATTAACAAATATGAAAATTGAGTAGATAGGTGTAATTTATTGGCCAAACTAGTCACAGAACAAAAGTAGTCGAATTTCGCCAAAATCCCTAGGCTTTTTAGCATATCAATTTTTAAAATTTTTTGACGTGCTGTAAAATTCAAGAAAATCAAATCAACCATGCACAAACTAAGTTCTAACATTAACAAATATGAAAATTGAGTAGATAGGTGGAATTTATTGGCCAAACTAGTCACAGAACAAAAGTTGTCGAATTTCGCCAAAGTCCCTAGGCTTTGGCCTATCAATTTTTAAAATTTTTTGACGAGGTGTAAAATTCATGAAAATAAAATAAATCATGTGCAAACTAAGTGTGAACATTAAAAATTAGGAAATTTGAGTAGATAGGTGTAAGTTATTGGCCAAACTAGTCATAGAACAAAAGTAGTCGAATTTCGCCAAAATCCCAAAACTTTAGCCTATCAATTTTTAAAAATTTTTAACGAGGTGTAAAATTCGTGATAATCGAATCAACCATGCACAAAAAAAGTATGACATTAACAAATATGAAAATTGAGTAGATAGGTGTAATTTATTGGCCAAACTAGTCTCAGAACAAAAGTAGTCGAATTTCGCCAAAATCCCTAGGCTTTAGCCTATCAATTTTTCAAATTTTTTTGACGAGGTGTAAAATTCATGAAAATCAAATAAACCATGTGCAAACTAAGTGTGAACATTAAAAATTATGAAAATTTAGTAGATAGGTGTAATTTATTGGCCAAAATAGTCACTGAACAAATGTAGTCGAATTTAGCCAAAATCCCTACGCTTTAGCCTATCAATTTTTAAAAATTTTTGACGTGGTGTAAAATTCGACAAAATCAAATCAACCATGCAAAAACTAAATTTGAACATTAACAAATATGAAAATTGAGTTGAAAGGTGGAATTTATTGTCCAAACTAGTCACAGAACAAAAGTTGTCGAATTTCGCCAAAATCGTTAGGATTTAGCCTATCAATTTTTAAAATTTTTTGACGAGGTGTAAAATTCTTGATAATCAAATCAACCATGCACAAACAAAGTGTGAACATTAAAAAATATGAAAATTGAGTAGATAGGCGTAATTTATTGGCCTTAGCCACAAAACAAAAGTTGTCGAATTTAGCCAAAATCCCTACGCTTTTTAGCCTATCAATTTTAAAAAATTTTTGACGTTGTGTCAAATTTAAGAAAATCAAATCAACCATGCACAAACTAAGTTTGAACATTAACAAATATGAAAATTGAGTAGATAGGTCGAATTGATTGGCCAAACTAGTCACAGAACAAAAGTTGTCGAATTTCGCCAAAATCCCAAGGCTTTAGCCTATCAATTTTTAAATTTTTTTAATGAGGATTAAAATTCATGAAAACCGAATCAGCCATGCACAAACAAAGTGTGAACATTAACAAATATGAAAATTAAGTAGATAGGTGTAATTTATTGGCCAAACTAATCACAGAACAAAAGTAGTCGAATTTCGGCAAAATCCCAAGGCTTTAGCCTATCAATTTTTAAAAAATTTTAACGAGGAGTAAAATTCATGATAATCAAATCAACCATGCCCAAACAAAGTGTGAACATTAACAAATATGAAAATTGAGGAGATAGGTGTAATTTATAGGCCAAACTAGTCACAGGACAAAAGTTGTCGAATTTCGCCAAAATCCCAAGGCATTAGCCTATCAATTTTTAAATTTTTTTAACAAGGTGTAAAATTCATGAAAATTGGATCAACCATGCACAACAAAAGTGTGACCATTAAAAAATATGAAAATTGAGTAGATAGGTGTAATTTATTGGCCTTAGTCACAGAAAAAAAGTTGTCGAATTTCGCCAAAATCCCTAGGATTTAGCCTATCAATTTTTAAAATTTTTTGACGTGGTGTAAAATTCAAGAAAATCAAATCAACCATGCACAAACTTAGTTTGAACATTAAAAAATATGAAAATTGAGTAGAAAGGTGTAATTTATTGGCCAAACTAGTCACAGAACAAAAGTTATCGAATTTCGCCAAAATCCCAAGGCTTTAACCTATCAATTTTTAAATTTTTTTAACGAGGAGTAAAATTCATGAAAATCGAATCAACCATGCACAAACAAAGTGTGAACATTAACAAATATGAAAATTGAGTAGATAGGTGGAATTTATTGGCCTTAGTCACATAACAAAAGTTTTCGAATTTCGCCCAAATCCCAAGGCTTTAGCCTATCAATTTTTAAAATTTTTTAACGAGGTGTAAAATTCATGAAAATCGAATCAACCATGCACAAACAAAGTGTGAACATTAAAAAATATGAAAATTGAGTAGATAGGTGGAATTTATTGGCCTTAGTGACAAAACAAATATTTTCGAATTTCGCCGAAATCCCAACGCTTTAGCCTATCAATTTTTAAAATTTTTTAACGAGGTGTAAAATTCATGAAAATCGAATCAACCATGCACAAAGAAAGTGCGAACATTAGAAAATATGAAAATTGAGTAGATAGGCGGAATTTATTGGCCAAACTAGTCACAGAACAAAAGTAGTCGAATTTCGCCAAAATCACTAGGCTTTAGCCTATCAATTTTTCAAATCTTTTGACGAAGTGTAAAATTCATGAAAATCAAATAAACCATGTGCAAACTAAGTGTGAACAATAAAAATTATCAAAATTGAGTAGATAGGTGTAATATATTGGCCAAACTAGTAAATGAACAAAAGTTGTCGAATTTAGCCAAAATCACAAGGCTTTAGCCTATCAATTTTTAAATTTTTTTAACGGGGAGTAAAATTCATGAAAATCGAATCAAACATGCACAAACAAAGTGTGAACATTAAAAAATATGAAAATTGAGCAGATTGGTGTAATTTATTGGCCAAACTAGTCACAGAACAAAAGTATTCGAATTTAACCAAAATCCCTAGGCTCTAGCCTATCAATTTTTAAAATTTTTTGACGTGGTGTAAAATTCAAAAAAATCAAATGAACCATGCACAAACTAAGTTTGTACATTAAGAAATATGAAAATTGTGTAGATAGGTGGAATTTATTGGCCAAACTAGTCACAGAACAAAAGTTGTCGAATTTCGCCAAAATCCCAAGGCTTTAGCCTATCAATTTTTAAAATTTTTTAACGCGGAGTAAAATTCATGAAAATCGAATCAACCATGCACAAAAAAATTTGAAAATTGATTAGATAGGTGTAATTTATTGCCTAACTCGTCACAGAACAAAAGTAGTCGGATTTCGTCAAAATCCCTAGGCCTTAGCCTATAAATTTTTAAAATTTTTTGACGAGGTGTAAAATTCAAAAAAATAAAATAAACCATGTGCAAACTAAGTGTGATCATTAAAAATTACGAAAATTGAGTTGATAGGTGTAATTTATTGCCCAAACTAGTCCCAGAACAAAAGTTATCGAATTTCGCCAAAATCCCAAGGCTTTAGCCTATCAATTTTTAAAATTTTTTAATGAGGTGTAAAATTCATGAAAATCGAATCAATCATCCACAAACAAATTGTGAGCATTAACAAATATGAAAATTGAGTAGATAGGGGTAATTTATTGGCCAAACTAGTCACAGAACAAAAGTAGTCGAATTTCACCAAAATCCCTAGGCTTTAGCCTATCAATTTTTAAAATTTTTTAACGAGGAGTAAAATTGATGATAATCGAATCAACCATGCACAAACAAAGTGTGAAAATAAAAAATATGAAAATTGAGTAGGTAGGTGTAATTTATTGGCCTTTGTTACAGAACAAATGTTTTCGAATTTCGTCGAAATCCCAAGGCTTTAGCCTATCAATTTTTAAAATTTTTTAACGAGGTGTAAAATTCATGAAAATCGAATCAACCATGCACAAACAAAGTGTGAACATTAGCAAATATGAAAATTGAGTAGATAGGCGGAATTTATTGGCCAAACTAGTCCCAGAACAAATGTTTTCGAATTTCGTCGAAATCCCAAGGCTTTAGCCTATCAATTTTTAAAACTTTTTAACGAGTTGTAAAATTCATGAAAATCGAATCAACTATGCACAAACAAAGTGTGAGCATTAACAAATATGAAAATTGAGTAGATAGGTGTAATTTATTGGCCAAACTAGTCACAGAACAAAAGTTGTCGAATTTCGCCAAAATCCCAAGGCTTTAGCCTATCAATTTTTAAAATTTTTTAATGAGGTGTTAAATTCAAGAAAATCGAATCAACCAAGCACAAACAAAGTGTGCACATTAACAAATATTAAAATTGAGTAGATAATTTTAATTTATTGGCCAAACTACTCACAGAACAAAAGTAGTCGAATTTCGCCAAAATCCCTAGGCTTTAGCCTATCAATTTTTAAAATTTTTTAACGAGGAGTAAAATTCATGATAATCGAATCAACCATGCACAAACAAAGTGTGAACATTAAAAAATATGAAAATTGAGTAGGTAGGTGTAATTTATTGGCCAAACTAGTCACAGAACAAAAATTGCCGAATTTCGCCAAAATCCCTAGGCTTTAGCATATCAATTTTTAAATTTTTTTGACGAGGTGTAAAATTCATGAAAATCAAATCAATCATTTAAAAACGAAGTGTGAACATTAAGAAATATGAAAATTGGGTTGATAGGTGTAATTTATGGGCCAAACTAGTCACAGAACCAAAGTTGTCGAATTTCGCCAAAATCCCTAGGCTTCAGCCTATCAATTTTCAAAAAATTTTGACGAGGTGTAAAATTCATGAAAATCGAATCAACCTTGCATAAACGAAGTCTGAACATTAACAAAATATGAAAATTGAGTAGATAGGTGTAATTTATTGGCCAAACTAGTGACAGAACAAAAGTTGTCGAATTTCTCCAAAATCCCTAGGTTTTAGCCTATCAATTTTTAAAATTTTTTGAAGAGGTGTAAAATTCATAAAAATCAAATCAATCATACACAAACGATGTTTGAACATTAAAAAATATGAAAATTGAGTTGATAGGTGTAATTTATTGGCCAAACTAGTCACAGAACAAAAGTTGTCGAATTTCACCAAAATCCATAGGCTTTAGCCTATCAATTTTTAAAATCTTTTGTCGAGGTGTAAAATTTCTGAAAATCAAATCAACCATGCACAAACGAAGTGTGAACATTAACAAATAAGAAAATCGAGTAGATAGGAGTAATTTATTGGCCAAACTAGTCACAGAACCAAAGTTGTCGAATTTCGCCAAAATCCCAAGGATTTAGCCTATCAATTTTTAAATTTTTTTAACGAGGAGTAAAATTCATGAAAATCGAATCAGCCATGCACAAACAAAGTGTGAACATTAACAACTATGAAAATTGAGTAGATAGGTGTAATCTATTGGCAAACTAGTCACAGAACAAAAGTAGTCGAATTTCGCCAAAATCCCAAGGCTTTAGCCTATCAATTTTTAAAAAATTTTAACGCGGCGTAAAATTCATGATAATCCAATCAACCATGCCCAAACAAAGTGTGAACATTAACAAATATGAAAATTGAGGAGATAGGTGTAATTTATAGGCCAAACTAGTCACAGGACAAAAGTTGTCGAATTTCGCCAAAATCCAAAGGTTTTAGCCTATCAATTTTTAAATTTTTTTAACAAGGTGTAAAATTCATGAAAATCGGATCAACCATGCACAAAAAAAGTGTGACCATTAACAAATATGAAAATTGAGTAGATAGGTGTAATTTATTGGCCTTAGTCACAGAAAAAAAGTTGTCGAATTTCGCCAAAATCCCTAGGCTTCAGCCTATCAATTTTTAAAATTTTTTGACGTGGTGTAAAATTGAAGAAAATCAAATCAACCAGGCACAAACTTACTTTGAACATTAAAAAAAATGAAAATTGAGTAGAAAGGTGTAAGTTTTTGGCTAAACTAGTCACAGAACAAAAGTTGTCGAATTTCGCCCAAAATCCCAAAGGTTTAGCCTATCAATTTTTAAATTTTTTTAACGAGGAGTAAAATTCATGAAAATCGAATCAACCATGCACAAACAAAGTGTGAACATTAACAAATATGAAAATTGAGTAGATAGGTGGAATTTATTGGCCTTAGTCACAGAACAAAAGTTTTCGAATTTCGCCCAAATCCCAAGGCTTTAGCCTATCAATTTTTAAAATTTTTTAACGAGGTGTAAAATTCGTGAAAATCTAATCAACCATGCACAAACAAAGTGTGAACATTAAAAAATATGAAAATTGAGTAGATAGGTGGAATTTATTGGCCTTAGTGACAGAACAAATATTTTCGAATTTCGCCGAAATCCCAAGGCTTTAGCCTATCAATTTTTAAAATTTTTTAACGAGGTGTAAAATTCATGAAAATCGAATCAACCATGCACAAAGAAAGTGCGAACATTAGAAAATATGAAAATTGAGTAGATAGGCGGAATTTATTGGCCAAACTAGTCACAGAACAAAAGTAGTCGAATTTCGCCAAAATCACAAGGCTTTAGCCTATCAATTTTTAAAATTTTTTAACGAGGTGTAAAATTCATGAAAATTGAATCAACCATGCACAAACAAAGTGTGAACATTAACAAATATGAAAATTGAGTAGATAGGTGTAATTTATTGGCCAAAAGTTGTCGAATTTCAACAAAATCCCTAAGCAGCCTATCAATTTTTGAAATTTTTTGACGAGGTGTAAAATTCATGAAAATCGAATCAACCATGTACAAAGTAAGTGTGAACATGAAAAAATATAAAAATTGAGTAGATAGGTCTAATTTATTGGCCAAACTAGTCACGGAACAAAAGTAGTCGAATTTAGCCAAAATCCCTACGCTTTAGCCTATAAAATTCGAGAAAATCAAATCAACCATGCACAAACTAAGTTCGAACATTAACAAATATGAAAATATAGTTGTTAGGTGGAATTTATTGGCCAAACTAGTCACAGAACAAAAGTTGTCGAATTTCGCCAAAATCTCTAGGCTTTAGCCTATCAATTTTTAAAATTTTTTGACGTGGTGTAAAATTCAAGAAAATCAAATCAACCATGCACAAAATAAGTTTGAACATTAACAAATATGAAAATTGAGTAGAAAGGTGTAATTTATTGGCCAAACTAGTCACAGAACAAAAGTTGTCGAATTTCGCCAAAATCCCAAGGCTTTAGCCTGTCAATTTTTAAGTTTTTTTAACAAGGAGTAAAATTCATTAAAATCGAATCAACCATGCACAAACAAAGTTTGAACATTAACAAATATGAAAATTGAGTAGATAGGTGTAATTTATTGGCAAAACTAGTCACAGAACAAAAGTAGTCGAATTTCGTAAAAATTCCAAGGCTCTAGCCTATCAATTTTTAAAAAATTTTAACGAGGAGTAAAATTCATGATAATCGAATCAAGCATGCACAAACAAAGTGTGAACATTAAAAAATATGAAAATTGAGGAGATAGGTGTAATTTATAGGCCAAACTAGTCACAGGACAAAAGTTGTCGAATTTCGCCAAAATCCGAAGGCTTTAGCCTATCAATTTTTAAATTTTTTTAACAAGGTGTAAAATTCATGAAAATCGGATCAACCATGCACAAAAAAAGTGTGACCATTAACAAATATGAAAATTGAGTAGATAGGTGTAATTTATTGGCCTTAGTCACAGAAAAAAAGTTGTCAAATTTCGCAAAAATCCAAAGGCTTTAGCCTATCAATTTTTAAAATTTTTTGACTTGGTGTAAAATTCAAGAAAATCAAATCAACCATGCACAAACTTAGTTTGAACAGTAGAAAATATGAAAATTGAGTAGATAGGCGGAATTTATTGGCCAAACTAGTCACAGAACAAAAGTTGTCGAATTTCGCCAAAATCCCAAGGCTTTAGCCTATCAATTTTTAAATTTTTTTAACGAGGAGTAAAATTCATGAAAATCGAATCAACCATGCACAAACAAAGTGTGAACATTAACAAATATGAAAATTGAGTAGATAGGTGGAATTTATTGGCCTTAGTCACAGAACAAAAGTTTTCGAATTTCGCCCATATCCTTAGGCTTTAGCCTATCAATTTTTAAAAATTTTTAACGAGGTGTAAAATTCATGAAAATCGAATCAACCATACAAAAACAAAGTGTAAACATTAATAAATACGAAAATTGAGTAGATAGGTGTAATTTATTGGCCTTAGTTACAGAAAAAAAGTTGTCGAATTTCGCCAAAATCCTTAGGCTTTAGCCTATCAATTTTTAAAATTTTTTGACGTGGTGTAAAATTCAAGAAAATCAAATCAACCATTAACAAACTAAGTTTGAACATTAACAAATATAAAAATTGAGTAGAAAGGTGTAATTTATTGGCCAAACTAGTCACAGAACAAAAGTTGTCCAATTTCGCCAAAATCCCAAGGCTTAAAGCCTATCAATTTTTTAATTTTTTTATCGAGGAGTAAAATTCATGAAAATCAAATCAACCATGCACAAACAAAGTTTGAACATTAACAAATAAGAAAATTGAGTAGATAGTGGAATTTATTGATCTTAGTCACAGATCAAAAGTTTTCGAATTTCGCCGAAATCGCAAAGCTTTAGCCTATCAATTTTTAAAAATTTTTAACGAGGTGTACAATTCATAAAAATCGAATCAACCATGCACAAACAAAGTGTGAACATTAAAAAATATGAAAATTGAGTAGATAGGCGGAATTTATTGGCCAAACTAGTAACAGAACAAAAGTTGTCGAATTTCGCCAAAATCCCTAGGCTTTTGCCGATCAATTTTTAAAATTTTTTAACGAGGTGTAAAATTCATGAAAATCGAATCAACCATGCACAAAGAAAGTGCGAACATTAGAAAATATGAAAATTGAGTAGATAGGCGGAATTTATTGGCCAAACTAGTCACAGAACAAAAGTAGTCGAATTTCGCCAAAATCACAAGGCTTTAGCCTATCAATTTTTAAAATTTTTTAACGAGGTGTAAAATTCATGAAAATTGAATCAACCATGCACAAACAAAGTGTGAACATTAACAAATATGAAAATTGAGTAGATAGGTGTAATTTATTGGCCAAAAGTTGTCGAATTTCAACAAAATCCCTAAGCAGCCTATCAATTTTTGAAATTTTTCGACGAGGTGTAAAATTCATGAAAATCGAATCAACCATGTACAAAGTAAGTGTGAACATGAAAAAATATAAAAATTGAGTAGATAGGTCTAATTTATTGGCCAAACTAGTCACGGAACAAAAGTAGTCGAATTTAGCCAAAATCCCTACGCTTTAGCCTATAAAATTCGAGAAAATCAAATCAACCATGCACAAACTAAGTTCGAACATTAACAAATATGAAAATTGAGTAGTTAGGTGGAATTTATTGGCCAAACTAGTCACAGAACAAAAGTTGTCGTATTTCGCCAAAATCTCTAGGCTTTAGCCTATCAATTTTTAAAATTTTTTGACGTGGTGTAAAATTCAAGAAAATCAAATCAACCATGCACAAAATAAGTTTGAACATTAACAAATATGAAAATTGAGTAGAAAGGTGTAATTTATTGGCCAAACTAGTCACAGAACAAAAGTTGTCGAATTTCGCCAAAATCCCAAGGCTTTAGCCTGTCAATTTTTAAGTTTTTTTAACAAGGAGTAAAATTCATTAAAATCGAATCAACCATGCACAAACAAAGTTTGAACATTAACAAATATGAAAATTGAGTAGATAGGTGTAATTTATTGGCAAAACTAGTCACAGAACAAAAGTAGTCGAATTTCGTAAAAATTCCAAGGCTCTAGCCTATCAATTTTTAAAAAATTTTAACGAGGAGTAAAATTCATGATAATCGAATCAAGCATGCACAAACAAAGTGTGAACATTAAAAAATATGAAAATTGAGGAGATAGGTGTAATTTATAGGCCAAACTAGTCACAGGACAAAAGTTGTCGAATTTCGCCAAAATCCGAAGGCTTTAGCCTATCAATTTTTAAATTTTTTTAACAAGGTGTAAAATTCATGAAAATCGGATCAACCATGCACAAAAAAAGTGTGACCATTAACAAATATGAAAATTGAGTAGATAGGTGTAATTTATTGGCCTTAGTCACAGAAAAAAAGTTGTCAAATTTCGCAAAAATCCAAAGGCTTTAGCCTATCAATTTTTAAAATTTTTTGACTTGGTGTAAAATTCAAGAAAATCAAATCAACCATGCACAAACTTAGTTTGAACAGTAGAAAATATGAAAATTGAGTAGATAGGCGGAATTTATTGGCCAAACTAGTCACAGAACAAAAGTTGTCGAATTTCGCCAAAATCCCAAGGCTTTAGCCTATCAATTTTTAAATTTTTTTAACGAGGAGTAAAATTCATGAAAATCGAATCAACCATGCACAAACAAAGTGTGAACATTAACAAATATGAAAATTGAGTAGATAGGTGGAATTTATTGGCCTTAGTCACAGAACAAAAGTTTTCGAATTTCGCCCATATCCTTAGGCTTTAGCCTATCAATTTTTAAAAATTTTTAACGAGGTGTAAAATTCATGAAAATCGAATCAACCATACAAAAACAAAGTGTGAACATTAATAAATACGAAAATTGAGTAGATAGGTGTAATTTATTGGCCTTAGTTACAGAAAAAAAGTTGTCGAATTTCGCCAAAATCCTTAGGCTTTAGCCTATCAATTTTTAAAATTTTTTGACGTGGTGTAAAATTCAAGAAAATCAAATCAACCATTAACAAACTAAGTTTGAACATTAACAAATATAAAAATTGAGTAGAAAGGTGTAATTTATTGGCCAAACTAGTCACAGAACAAAAGTTGTCCAATTTCGCCAAAATCCCAAGGCTTAAAGCCTATCAATTTTTAAATTTTTTTATCGAGGAGTAAAATTCATGAAAATCGAATCAACCATGCACAAACAAAGTTTGAACATTAACAAATAAGAAAATTGAGTAGATAGTGGAATTTATTGATCTTAGTCACAGATCAAAAGTTTTCGAATTTCGCCGAAATCCCAAAGCTTTAGCCTATCAATTTTTAAAAATTTTTAACGAGGTGTACAATTCATAAAAATCGAATCAACCATGCACAAACAAAGTGTGAACATTAAAAAATATGAAAATTGAGTAGATAGGCGGAATTTATTGGCCAAACTAGTAACAGAACAAAAGTTGTCGAATTTCGCCAAAATCCCTAGGCTTTTGCCGATCAATTTTTAAAATTTTTTAACGAGGTGTAAAATTCATGAAAATCGAATCAACCATGCACGAAGAAAGTGCGAACATTAGAAAATATGAAAATTGAGTAGATAGGCGGAATTTATTGGCCAAACTAGTCACAGAACAAAAGTAGTCGAATTTCGCCAAAATCACAAGGCTTTAGCCTATCAATTTTTAAAATTTTTTAACGAGGTGTAAAATTCATGAAAATTGAATCAACCATGCACAAACAAAGTGTGAACATTAACAAATATGAAAATTGAGTAGATAGGTGTAATTTATTGGCCAAAAGTTGTTTAATTTCAACAAAATCCCTAAGCAGCCTATCAATTTTTGAAATTTTTCGACGAGGTGTAAAATTCATGAAAATCGAATCAACCATGTACAAAGTAAGTGTGAACATGAAAAAATATAAAAATTGAGTAGATAGGTCTAATTTATTGGCCAAACTAGTCACGGAACAAAAGTAGTCGAATTTAGCCAAAATCCCTACGCTTTAGCCTATAAAATTCGAGAAAATCAAATCAACCATGCACAAACTAAGTTCGAACATTAACAAATATGAAAATTGAGTAGTTAGGTGGAATTTATTGGCCAAACTAGTCACAGAACAAAAGTTGTCGAATTTCGCCAAAATCTCTAGGCTTTAGCCTATCAATTTTTAAAATTTTTTGACGTGGTGTAAAATTCAAGAAAATCAAATCAACCATGCACAAAATAAGTTTGAACATTAACAAATATGAAAATTGAGTAGAAAGGTGTAATTTATTGGCCAAACTAGTCACAGAACAAAAGTTGTCGAATTTCGCCAAAATCACAAGGCTTTAGCCTGTCAATTTTTAAGTTTTTTTAACAAGGAGTAAAATTCATTAAAATCGAATCAACCATGCACAAACAAAGTTTGAACATTAACAAATATGAAAATTGAGTAGATAGGTGTAATTTATTGGCAAAACTAGTCACAGAACAAAAGTAGTCGAATTTCGTAAAAATTCCAAGGCTCTAGCCTATCAATTTTTAAAAAATTTTAACGAGGAGTAAAATTCATGATAATCGAATCAACCATGCACAAACAAAGTGTGAACATTAAAAAATATGAAAATTGAGGAGATAGGTGTAATTTATAGGCCAAACTAGTCACAGGACAAAAGTTGTCGAATTTCGCCAAAATCCGAAGGCTTTAGCCTATCAATTTTTAAATTTTTTTAACAAGGTGTAAAATTCATGAAAATCGGATCAACCATGCACAAAAAAAGTGTGACCATTAACAAATATGAAAATTGAGTAGATAGGTGTAATTTATTGGCCTTAGTCACAGAAAAAAAGTTGTCAAATTTCGCAAAAATCCAAAGGCTTTAGCCTATCAATTTTTAAAATTTTTTGACTTGGTGTAAAATTCAAGAAAATCAAATCAACCATGCACAAACTTAGTTTGAACAGTAGAAAATATGAAAATTGAGTAGATAGGCGGAATTTATTGGCCAAACTAGTCACAGAACAAAAGTTGTCGAATTTCGCCAAAATCCCAAGGCTTTAGCCTATCAATTTTTAAATTTTTTTAACGAGGAGTAAAATTCATGAAAATCGAATCAACCATGCACAAACAAAGAGTGAACATTAACAAATATGAAAATTGAGTAGATAGGTGGAATTTATTGGCCTTAGTCACAGAACAAAAGTTTTCGAATTTCGCCCATATCCTTAGGCTTTAGCCTATCAATTTTTAAAAATTTTTAACGAGGTGTAAAATTCATGAAAATCGAATCAACCATACAAAAACAAAGTGTGAACATTAATAAATACGAAAATTGAGTAGATAGGTGTAATTTATTGGCCTTAGTTACAGAAAAAAAGTTGTCGAATTTCGGCAAAATCCTTAGTCTTTAGCCTATCAATTTTTAAAATTTTTTGACGTGGTGTAAAATTCAAGAAAATCAAATCAACCATTAACAAACTAAGTTTGAACATTAACAAATATAAAAATTGAGTAGAAAGGTGTAATTTATTGGCCAAACTAGTCGCAGAACAAAAGTTGTCCAATTTCGCCAAAATCCCAAGGCTTAAAGCCTATCAATTTTTAAATTTTTTTAACGAGGAGTAAAATTCATGAAAATCGAATCAACCATGCACAAACAAAGTTTGAACATTAAAAAATATGAAAATTGAGTAGATAGGTGGAATTTATTGATCTTAGTCACAGATCAAAAGTTTTCGAATTTCGCCGAAATCCCAAGGCTTTAGCCTATCAATTTTTAAAAATTTTTAACGAGGTGTACAATTCATAAAAATCGAATCAACCATGCACAAACAAAGTGTGAACATTAAAAAATATGAAAATTGAGTAGATAGGCGGAATTTATTGGCCAAACTAGTAACAGAACAAAAGTTGTCGAATTTCGCCAAAATCCCTAGGCTTTTGCCGATCAATTTTTAAAATTTTTTAACGAGGTGTAAAATTCATGAAAATCGAATCAACCATGCACAAAAAATGTGTGAACATTAACAAATATGAAAATTGAGTAGATAAGTGTATTTTAATGCAAAAACTAGTCACAGAACAAAAGTAGTCGAATTTCTCCAAAATCCCTAGGCTTTAGCCTATCAATTTTTAAAATTTTTTAACGAGGAGTAAAATTCATGATAATCGAATCAACCATGTACAAACAAAGTGTGAACATTACAAAATATGAAAATTGAGTAGATAGGCGTAATTTATTGGCCTTAGCCAAAGAACAAAAGTTGTCGAATTTAGCCAAAATCCCTACGCTTTTTAGCCTATCAATTTTTAAAATTTTTTGACGTTGTGTAAAATTCAAGAAAATCAAATCAACTATGCACAAACTAACTTTGAACATTAACAAATATTAAAATTGAGTAGATAGGTGGAATTTATTGGCCAAACTAGTCACAGAACCAAAGTTGTCGAATTTCGCCAAAATCCCAAGGATTTAGCCTATCAATTTTTAAATTTTTTTAACGAGGAGTAAAATTCATGAAAATCGAATCAGCCATGCACAAACAAAGTGTGAACATTAACAACTATGAAAATTGAGTAGAAAGGTGTAATCTATTGGCAAACTAGTCACAGAACAAAAGTAGTCGAATTTCGCCAAAATACTAAGGCTTTAGCCTATCAATTTTTAAAAAATTTTAACGAGGGGTAAAATTCATGATAATCCAATCAACCATGCCCAAACAAAGTGTGAACATTAACAAATATGAAAATTGAGGAGATAGGTGTAATTTATAGGCCAAACTAGTCACAGGACAAAAGTTGTCGAATTTCGCCAAAATCCCAAGGTTTTAGCCTATCAATTTTTAAATTTTTTTAACAAGGTGTAAAATTCATGAAAATCGGATCAACCATGCACAAAAAAAGTGTGACCATTAACAAATATGAAAATTGAGTAGATAGGTGTAATTTATTGGCCTTAGTCACAGAAAAAAAGTTGTCGAATTTCGCCAAAATCCCTAGGCTTCAGCCTATCAATTTTTAAAATTTTTTGACGTGGTGTAAAATTGAAGAAAATCAAATCAACCAGGCACAAACTTACTTTGAACATTAAAAAAAATGAAAATTGAGTAGAAAGGTGTAAGTTTTTGGCTAAACTAGTCACAGAACAAAAGTTGTCGAATTTCGCCCAAAATCCCAAAGGTTTAGCCTATCAATTTTTAAATTTTTTTAACGAGGAGTAAAATTCATGAAAATCGAATCAACCATGCACAAACAAAGTGTGAACATTAACAAATATGAAAATTGAGTAGATAGGTGTAATTTATTGGCCAAACTAGTCACAAAACAAAAGTAGTCGAATTTCACCAAAATCCCTAGGCTTTTAGCTTATCAATTTTTAAAATTTTTTAACGAGGTGTAAAATTCATGAAAATCAAATAAACCATGTGCAAACTAAGTGTGAACATTAGAAATTATGAAAATTGAGTAGATAGGTGTAATTTATTGGCCAAACTAGTCACAGAACAAAAATTGTCGAATTTCGCCAAAATCCCAAGGCTTTAGCCTATTAATTTTTAAATTTTTTTAACAAGGTGTAAAATTCATGAAAATCGGATCAACCATGCACAAAAAAAGTGTGACCATTAACAAATATGAAAATTGAGTAGATAGGTGTAATTTATTGGCCTTAGTCACAGAACAAAAGTTGTCGAATTTCGCCAAAATCTCTAGGCTGTAGCCTATCAATTTTTAAAATTTTTTGACGTGGTGTAAAATTCAAGAAAATCAAATCAACCATGCACAAAATAAGTTTGAACATTAACAAATATGAAAATTGAGTAGAAAGGTGTAATTTATTGGCCAAACTAGTCACAGAACAAAAGTTGTCGAATTTCGCCAAAATCCCAAGGCTTTAGCCTGTCAATTTTTAAGTTTTTTTAACAAGGAGTAAAATTAATTAAAATCGAATCAACCATGCACAAACAAAGTTTGAACATGAACAAATATGAAAATTGAGTAGATAGGTGTAATTTATTGGCAAAACTAGTCACAGAAGAAAAGTAGTCGAATTTCGTAAAAATTCCAAGGCTCTAGCCTATCAATTTTTAAAAAATTTTAACGAGGAGTAAAATTCATGATAATCGAATCAACCATGCACAAACAAAGTGTGAACATTAAAAAATATGAAAATTGAGGAGATAGGTGTAATTTATAGGCCAAACTAGTCACAGGACAAAAGTTGTCGAATTTCGCCAAAATCCGAAGGCTTTAGCCTATCAATTTTTAAATTTTTTTAACAAGGTGTAAAATTCATGAAAATCGGATCAACCATGCACAAAAAAAGTGTGACCATTAACAAATATGAAAATTGAGTAGATAGGTGTAATTTATTGGCCTTAGTCACAGAAAAAAAGTTGTCGAATTTCGCAAAAATCCAAAGGCTTTAGCCTATCAATTTTTAAAATTTTTTGACGTGGTGTAAAATTCAAGAAAATCAAATCAACCATGCACAAACTTAGTTTGAACAGTAGCATATATGAAAATTGAGTAGATAGGCGGAATTTATTGGCCAAACTAGTCACAGAACAAAAGTTGTCGAATTTCGCCAAAATCCCAAGGCTTTAGCCTATCAATTTTTAAATTTTTTTAACGAGGAGTAAAATTCATGAAAATCGAATCAACCATGCACAAACAAAGTGTGAACATTAACAAATATGAAAATTGAGTAGATAGGTGGAATTTATTGGCCTTAGTCACAGAACAAAAGTTTTCGAATTTCGCCCATATCCTTAGGCTTTAGCCTATCAATTTTGAAAAATTTTTAACGAGGTGTAAAATTCATGAAAATCGAATCAACCATACAAAAACAAAGTGTGAATATTAATAAATACGAAAATTGAGTAGATAGGTGTAATTTATTGGCCTTAGTTACAGAAAAAAAGTTGTCGAATTTTACCAAAATCCTTAGGCTTTAGCCTATCAATTTTTAAAATTTTTTGACGTGGTGTAAAATTCAAGAAAATCAAATCAACCATTAACAAACTAAGTTTGAACATTAACAAATATAAAAATTGAGTAGAAAGGTGTAATTTATTGGCCAAACTAGTCACAGAACAAAAGTTGTCCAATTTCGCCAAAATCCCAAGGCTTAAAGCCTATCAATTTTTAAATTTTTTTAACGAGGAGTAAAATTCATGAAAATCGAATCAACCATGCACAAACAAAGTTTGAACATTAAAAAATATGAAAATTGAGTAGATAGGTGGAATTTATTGATCTTAGTCACAGATCAAAAGTTTTCGAATTTCGCCGAAATCCCAAGGCTTTAGCCTATCAATTTTTAAAAATTTTTAACGAGGTGTACAATTCATAAAAATCGAATCAACCATGCACAAACAAAGTGTGAACATTAAAAAATATGAAAATTGAGTAGATAGGCGGAATTTATTGGCCAAACTAGTAACAGAACAAAAGTTGTCGAATTTCGCCAAAATCCCTAGGCTTTTGCCGATCAATTTTTAAAATTTTTTAACGAGGTGTAAAATTCATGAAAATCGAATCAACCATGCACAAAAAATGTGTGAACATTAACAAATATGAAAATTGAGTAGATAAGTGTATTTTAATGCAAAAACTAGTCACAGAACAAAAGTAGTCGAATTTCTCCAAAATCCCTAGGCTTTAGCCTATCAATTTTTAAAATTTTTTAACGAGGAGTAAAATTCATGATAATCGAATCAACCATGCACAAACAAAGTGTGAACATTACAAAATATGAAAATTGAGTAGATAGGCGTAATTTATTGGCCTTAGCCATAGAACAAAAGTTGTCGAATTTAGCCAAAATCCCTACGCTTTTTAGCCTATCAATTTTTAAAATTTTTTGACGTTGTGTAAAATTCAAGAAAATCAAATCAACTATGCACAAACTAACTTTGAACATTAACAAATATTAAAATTGAGTAGATAGGTGGAATTTATTGGCCAAACTAGTCACAGAACCAAAGTTGTCGAATTTCGCCAAAATCCCAAGGATTTAGCCTATCAATTTTAAATTTTTTTAACGAGGAGTAAAATTCATGAAAATCGAATCAGCCATGCACAAACAAAGTGTGAACATTAACAACTATGAAAATTGAGTAGATAGGTGTAATCTATTGGCAAACTAGTCACAGAACAAAAGTAGTCGAATTTCGCCAAAATCCCAAGGCTTTAGCCTATCAATTTTTAAAAAATTTTAACGAGGGGTAAAATTCATGATAATCCAATCAACCATGCCCAAACAAAGTGTGAACATTAACAAATATGAAAATTGAGGAGATAGGTGTAATTTATAGGCGAAACTAGTCACAGGACAAAAGTTGTCGAATTTCGTCAAAATCCCAAGGTTTTTGCCTATCAATTTTTAAATTTTTTTAACAAGGTGTAAAATTCATGAAAATCGGATCAACCATGCACAAAAAAAGTGTGACCATTAACAAATATGAAAATTGAGTAGATAGGTGTAATTTATTGGCCTTAGTCACAGAAAAAAAGTTGTCGAATTTCGCCAAAATCCCTAGGCTTCAGCCTATCAATTTTTAAAATTTTTTGACGTGGTGTAAAATTCAAGAAAATCAAATCAACCATGCACAAACTTACTTTGAACATTAAAAAAAATGAAAATTGAGTAGAAATGTGTAATTTTTTGGCCAAACTAGTCACAGAACAAAAGTAGTCAAATTTCGCCCAAAATCCCAAAGGTTTAGCCTATCAATTTTTAAATTTTTTTAACGAGGAGTAAAATTCATGAAAATCGAATCAACCATGCACAAACAAAGTGTGAACATTAACAAATATGAAAATGGAGTAGATAGGTGGAATTTATTGGCCTTAGTCACAGAACAAAAGTTTTCGAATTTCGCCCAAATCCCAAGGCTTTAGCCTATCAATTTTTAAAATTTTTTAACGAGGTGTAAAATTCGTGAAAATCGAATCAACCATGCACAAACAAAGTGTGAACATTAAAAAATATGAAAATTGAGTAGATAGGTGGAATTTATTGGCCTTAGTGACAGAACAAATATTTTCGAATTTCGCCGAAATCCCAAGGCTTTAGCCTATCAATTTTTAAAATTTTTTAACGAGGTGTAAAATTCATGAAAATCGAATCAACCATGCACAAAGAAAGTGCGAACATTAGAAAATATGAAAATTGAGTAGATAGGCGGAATTTATTGGCCAAACTAGTCACAGAACAAAAGTAGTCGAATTTCGCCAAAATCACAAGGCTTTAGCCTATCAATTTTTAAAATTTTTTAACGAGGTGTAAAATTCATGAAAATTGAATCAACCATGCACAAACAAAGTGTGAACATTAATAAATCTGAAAATTGAGTAGATAGGTGTAATTTATTGGCCAAAAGTTGTCGAATTTCAACAAAATCCCTAAGCAGCCTATCAATTTTTGAAATTTTTTGACGAGGTGTAAAATTCATGAAAATCGAATCAACCATGTACAAAGTAAGTGTGAACATGAAAAAATATAAAAATTGAGTAGATAGGTCTAATTTATTGGCCAAACTAGTCACGGAACAAAAGTAGTCGAATTTAGCCAAAATCCCTACGCTTTAGCCTATAAAATTCGAGAAAATCAAATCAACCATGCACAAACTAAGTTCGAACATTAACAAATATGAAAATTGAGTAGTTAGGTGGAATTTATTGGCCAAACTAGTCACAGAACAAAAGTTGTCGAATTTCGCCAAAATCTCTAGGCTTTAGCCTATTAATTTTTCAAATTTTTTGACGAGGTGTAAAATTCATGAAAATCAAATAAATCATGTGCAAACTAAGTGTGAACATTAAAAATTAGGAAATTTCAGTAGATAGGAGTAAGTTATTGGCCAAACTAGTCACAGAACAAAAGTAGTCGAATTTCGCCAAAATCCCAAAGTTTTAGCCTATCAATTTTTAAAATTTTTTAACGAGGTGTAAAATTCATGATAATCAAATCAACCATGCACAAAAAAAGTTTGAACATTAACAAATATGAAAATTGAGTAGATAGGTGTAATTTATTGGCCAAACTAGTCACAGAACAAAAGTAGTCGAATTTCGCCAAAATCCCTAGACTTTAGCCTATCAATTTTTAAATTTTTTTAACGAGGAGTAAAATTCATGAAAATCGAATCAACCATGCACAAACAAAGTGTGAATATTAACAAATATGAAAATTGAGTAGATTGGTGGAATTTATTGGCCAAACTAGTCATAGAACAAAAGTTGTCGAATTTCGCCAAAATCCCAAGGCTTTAGCCTATCAATTTTTAAAATTTTTTAACGAGGTGTAAAATTCATGAAAATCGAATCAACCATACACAAAAAAAGTATCAACATTAACAAATTTGAAAATTGAGTAGATTGGTGTAATTTATTGGCCAAACTAGTCACAGAACAAAAGTAGTCGAATTTCGCCAAAATCCCTAGTCTTTAGCCTATCAATTGTTAAAATTTTTTAACGAGGAGTAAAATTCATGATAATCGAATTAACCATGCACAAACAATGTGTGAACATTAAAAAATATAAAAATTGAGTAGATAGGCATAATTTATTGGCCTTAGTCACAGAACAAAAGTTGTCGAATTTCGACAAAATCCCTACGCTTTTTAGCATATCAATTTTTAAAATTTTGTGACGTGCTGTAAAATTCAAGAAAATCAAATCAACCATGAACAAACTAAGTTTTAACATTAACAAATATGAAAATTGAGTAGATCGGTGGAATTTATTGGCCAAACTAGTCACAGAACAAAAGTTGTCGAATTTCGCCAAAATACCTAGGCTTTAGCCTATCAATTTTTAAAATTTTTTGACGAGGTGTAAAATTCATGAAAATCAAATAAACCATGTGCAAACTAAGTGTGAACATTAAAAATTAGGAAATTGGAGTAGATAGGTGTAAGTTATTGGCCAAACTAGTCATAGAACAAAAGTAGTCGAATTTCGCCAAAATCCCAAAGCTTTAGCCTATCAATTTTTAAAAATTTTTAACGAGGTGTAAAATTCGTGATAATCGAATCAACCATGCACAAAAAAAGTATGAACATTAACAAATATGAAAATTGAGTAGATAGGTGTAATTTATTGGCTAAACTAGTCTCAGAACAAAAGTAGTCGAATTTCGCCAAAATCCCTAGGTTTTAGCCTATCAATTTTTCAAATTTTTTTGACGAGGTGTAAAATTCATGAAAATCAAATAAACCATGTGCAAACTAAGTGTGAACATTAAAAATTATGAAAATTTAGTAGATAGGTGTAATTTATTGGCCAAAATAGTCACTGAACAAATGTAGTCGAATTTAGCCAAAATCCCTACGCTTTAGCCTATCAATTTTTAAAAATTTTTGACGTGGTGTAAAATTCGACAAAATCAAATCAACCATGCAAAAACTAAATTTGAACATTAACAAATAAGAAAATTGAGTTGAAAGGTGGAATTTATTGTCCAAACTAGTCACAGAACAAAAGTTGTCGAATTTCGCCAAAATCGTTAGGATTTAGCCTATCAATTTTTAAAATTTTTTGACGAGGTGTAAAATTCTTGATAATCAAATCAACCATGCACAAACAAAGTGTGAACATTAAAAAATATGAAAATTGAGCAGATAGGCGTAATTTATTGGCCTTAGCCACAAAACAAAAGTTGTCGAATTTAGCCAAAATCCCTACGCTTTTTAGCCTATCAATTTTAAAAAATTTTTGACGTTGTGTCAAAATGAAGAAAATCAAATCAACCATGCACAAACTAAGTTTGAACATTAACAAATATGAAAATTGAGTAGATAGGTCGAATTGATTGGCCAAACTAGTCACAGAACAAAAGTTGTCGAATTTCGCCAAAATCCCAAGGCTTTAGCCTATCAATTTTTAAATTTTTTTAATGAGGATTAAAATTCATGAAAACCGAATCAGCCATGCACAAACTAAGTGTGAACATTAAAAATTAGGAAATTGGAGTAGATAGGTGTAAGTTATTGGCCAAACTAGTCATAGAACAAAAGTAGTCGAATTTAGCCAAAATCCCAAAGCTTTAGCCTATCAATTTTTAAAAATTTTTAACGAGGTGTAAAATTCGTGATAATCGAATCAACCATGCCCAAACAAAGTGTGAACATTAAAAAATATGAAAATTGAGTAGATAGGTGTAATTTATTGGCTAAACTAGTCTCAGAACAAAAGTAGTCGAATTTCGCCAAAATCCCTAGGTTTTAGCCTATCAATTTTTCAAATTTTTTTGACAAGGTGTAAAATTCATGAAAATCAAATAAACCATGTGCAAACTAAGTGTGAACATTAAAAATTATGAAAATTTAGTAGATAGGTGTAATTTATTGGCCAAAATAGTCACTGAACAAATGTAGTCGAATTTAGCCAAAATCCCTACGCTTTAGCCTATCAATTTTTAAAAATTTTTGACGTGGTGTAAAATTCGACAAAATCAAATCAACCATGCAAAAACTAAATTTGAACATTAACAAATAAGAAAATTGAGTTGAAAGGTGGAATTTATTGTCCAAACTAGTCACAGAACAAAAGTTGTCGAATTTCGCCAAAATCGTTAGGATTTAGCCTATCAATTTTTAAAATTTTTTGACGAGGTGTAAAATTCTTGATAATCAAATCAACCATGCACAAACAAAGTGTGAACATTAAAAAATATGAAAATTGAGTAGATAGGCGTAATTTATTGGCCTTAGCCACAAAACAAAAGTTGTCGAATTTAGCCAAAATCCCTACGCTTTTTAGCCTATCAATTTTAAAAAAATTTTGACGTTGTGTCAAATTTAAGAAAATCAAATCAACCATGCACAAACTAAGTTTGAACATTAACAAATATGAAAATTGAGTAGATAGGTCGAATTGATTGGCCAAACTAGTCACAGAACAAAAGTTGTCGAATTTCGCCAAAATCCCAAGGCTTTAGCCTATCAATTTTTAAATTTTTTTAATGAGGATTAAAATTCATGAAAACCGAATCAGCCATGCACAAACAAAGTGTGAACATTAACAAATATGAAAATTGAGTAGATAGGTGTAATTTATTGGCCAAACTAATCACAGAACAAAAGTAGTCGAATTTCGGCAAAATCCCAAGGCTTTAGCCTATCAATTTTTAAAAAATTTTAACGAGGAGTAAAATTCATGATAATCGAATCAACCATGCCCAAACAAAGTGTGAACATTAACAAATATGAAAATTGAGGAGATAGGTGTAATTTATAGGCCAAACTAGTCACAGGACAAAAGTTGTCGAATTTCGCCAAAATCCCAAGGCATTAGCCTATCAATTTTTAAATTTTTTTAACAAGGTGTAAAATTCATGAAAATTGGATCAACCATGCACAACAAAAGTGTGACCATTAAAAAATATGAAAATTGAGTAGATAGGTGTAATTTATTGGCCTTAGTCACAGAAAAAAAGTTGTCGAATTTCGCCAAAATCCCTAGGATTTAGCCTATCAATTTTTAAAATTTTTTGACGTGGTGTAAAATTAAAGAAAATCAAATCAACCATGCACAAACTTAGTTTGAACATTAAAAAATATGAAAATTGAGTAGAAAGGTGTAATTTATTGGCCAAACTAGTCACAGAACAAAAGTTATCGAATTTCGCCAAAATCCCAAGGCTTTAACCTATCAATTTTTAAATTTTTTTAACGAGGAGTAAAATTCATGAAAATCAAATCAACCATGCACAAACAAAGTGTGAACATTAACAAATATGAAAATTGAGTAGATAGGTGGAATTTATTGGCCTTAGTCACATAACAAAAGTTTTCGAATTTTGCCCAAATCCCAAGGCTTTAGCCTATCAATTTTGAAAATTTTTTAACGAGGTGTAAAATTCATGAAAATCAAATCAACCATGCACAAACAAAGTGTGAACATTAAAAAATATGAAAATTGAGTAGATAGGTGGAATTTATTGGCCTTAGTGACAAAACAAATATTTTCGAATTTCACCGAAATCCCAACGCTTTAGCCTATCAATTTTTAAAATTTTTTAACGAGGTGTAAAATTCATGAAAATCGAATCAACCATGCACAAAGAAAGTGCGAACATTAGAAAATATGAAAATTGAGTAGATAGGCGGAATTTATTGGCCAAACTAGTCACAGAACAAAAGTAGTCGAATTTCGCCAAAATCACTAGGCTTTAGCCTATCAATTTTTCAAATCTTTTGACGAAGTGTAAAATTCATGAAAATCAAATAAACCATGTGCAAACTAAGTGTGAACAATAAAAATTATCAAAATTGAGTAGATAGGTGTAATATATTGGCCAAACTAGTAAATGAACAAAAGTTGTCGAATTTAGCCAAAATCCCAAGGCTTTAGCCTATCAATTTTTAAATTTTTTTAACGGGGAGTAAAATTCATGAAAATCGAATCAAACATGCACAAACAAAGTGTGAACATTAAAAAATTATGAAAATTGAGCAGATTGGTGTAATTTATTGGCCAAACTAGTCACAGAACAAAAGTATTCGAATTTAACCAAAATCCCTAGGCTCTAGCCTATCAATTTTTAAAATTTTTTGACGTGGTGTAAAATTCAACAAAATGAAATGAACCATGCACAAACTAAGTTTGTACATTAAGAAATATGAAAATTGTGTAGATAGGTGGAATTTATTGGCCAAACTAGTCACAGAACAAAAGTTATCGAATTTCGCCAAAATCCCAAGGCTTTAGCCTATCAATTTTTAAAATTTTTTAACGAGGAGTAAAATTCATGAAAATCGAATCAACCATGCACAAAAAAATTTGAAAATTGATTAGATAGGTGTAATTTATTGCCTAACTCGTCACAGAACAAAAGTAGTCGGATTTCGTCAAAATCCCTAGGCCTTAGCCTATAAATTTTTAAAATTTTTTGACGAGGTGTAAAATTCAAAAAAATAAAATAAACCACGTGCAAACTAAGTGTGATCATTAAAAATTACGAAAATTGAGTTGATAGGTGTAATTTATTGCCCAAACTAGTCCCAGAACAAAAGTTATCGAATTTCGCCAAAATCCCAAGGCTTTAGCCTATCAATTTTTAAAATTTTTTAATGAGGTGTAAAATTCATGAAAATCGAATCAATCATTCACAAACAAATTGTGAGCATTAACAAATATGAAAATTGAGTAGATAGGGGTAATTTAATTGCCAAACTAGTCACAGAACAAAAGTAGTCGAATTTCACCAAAATCCCTAGGCTTTAGCCTATCAATTTTTAAAATTTTTTAACGAGGAGTAAAATTGATGATAATCGAATCAACCATGCACAAACAAAGTGTGAACAATAAAAAATATGAAAATTGAGTAGGTAGGTGTAATTTATTGGCCTTTGTTACAGAACAAATGTTTTCGAATTTCGTCGAAATCCCAAGGCTTTAGCCTATCAATTTTTTAAATTTTTTAACGAGGTGTAAAATTCATGATAATCGAATCAACCATGCACAAACAAAGTGTGAACATTAGCAAATATGAAAATTGAGTAGATAGGCGGAATTTATTGGCCAAACTAGTCCCAGAACAAAAGTTATCGAATTTCACCAAAATCCCAAGGCTTTAGCCTATCAATTTTTAAAACTTTTTAACGAGTTGTAAAATTCATGAAAATCGAATCAACTATGCACAAACAAAGTGTGAGCATTAACAAATATGAAAATTGAGTAGATAGGTGTAATTTATTGGCCAAACTAGTCACATAACAAAAGTTGTCGAAGTTCACCAAAATCCCAAGGCTTTAGCCTATCAATTTTTAAAATTTTTTAATGAGGTGTTAAATTCATGAAAATCGAATCAACCAAGCACAAACAAAGTGTGCACATTAACAAATATTAAAATTGAGTAGATAGGTGTAATTTATTGGCCAAACTAGTCACAGAACAAGAGTAGTCGAATTTCGCCAAAATCCCTAGGCTTTAGCCTATCAATTTTTAAAATTTTTTAACGAGGAGTAAAATTCATGATAATCGAATCAACCATGCACAAACAAAGTGTGAACATTAAAAAATATGAAAATTGAGTAGGTAGGTGTAATTTATTGGCCAAACTAGTCACAGAACAAAAATTGCCGAATTTCGCCAAAATCCCTAGGCTTTAGCATATCAATTTTTAAATTTTTTTGACGAGGTGTAAAATTCATGAAAATCAAATCAATCATTCAAAAACGAAGTGTGAACATTAAGAAATATGAAAATTGGGTTGATAGGTGTAATTTATGGGCCAAACTAGTCACAGAACCAAAGTTGTCGAATTTCGCCAAAATCCCTAGGCTTCAGCCTATCAATTTTCAAAAAATTTTGACGAGGTGTAAAATTCATGAAAATCGAATCAACCTTGCATAAACGAAGTCTGAACATTAACAAAATATGAAAATTGAGTAGATAGGTGTAATTTATTGGCCAAACTAGTGACAGAACAAAAGTTGTCGAATTTCTCCAAAATCCCTAGGTTTTAGCCAATCAATTTTTAAAATTTTTTGAAGAGGTGTAAAATTCATAAAAATCAAATCAATCATACACAAACGATGTTTGAACATTAAAAAATATGAAAATTGAGTTGATAGGTGTAATTTATTGGCCAAACTAGTCACAGAACAAAAGTTGTCGAATTTCACCAAAATCCCTAGGCTTTAGCCTATCAATTTTTAAAATCTTTTGTCGAGGTGTAAAATTTCTGAAAATCAAATCAACCATGCACAAACGAAGTGCGAACATTAACAAATAAGAAAATCGAGTAGATAGGAGTAATTTATTGGCCAAACTAGTCACAGAACAAAAGTTGTCGAATTTCGACAAAATCCCTAGGCTTTAGCATATCAATTTTTAAATTTTTTTGACGAGGTGTAAAATTCATGAAAATCAAATCAATCATGGAAAAACGAAGTGTGAACATTAACAAATATGAAAATTGGGTTGATAGGTGTAATTTATTCGCCAAACTAGCCATAGAACAAAAGTTGTCGAATTTGGCCAAAATCCCAAGGCTTTAGCCTATCAATTTTTGAATTTTTTTAACGAGGAGTAAAATTCATGATAATCGAATCAACCATGCACAAACAAAGTGGGAACATTAAAAAATATGAAAATTGAGTAGGTAGGTGTGATTTATTGGCCAAACTAGTCACAGAACAAAAGTTGTCGAATTTCGCAAAAATCCCTATCCTTCAGCAAATCAATTTTTAAATTTTTTTGACGAGGTGTAAAATTCATGAAAATCAAATCAATCATGCAAAAACGAAGTGTGAACATTAACAAATATGAAAATTGGGTTGATAGGTGTAATTTATTGGCCAAACTAGTCACAGAACAAAAGTTTTCGAATTTTGCCAAAATCCCTTGGCTTTAGCCTATCAATTTTCAAAAAATTTTGACGAGGTGTAAAATTCATGAAAATCGAATCAACCTTGCATAAACGAAGTCTGAACATTAACAAAATATGAAAATTGAGTGGATAGGTGTAATTTATTGGCCAAACTAGTCACAGAACAAAAGTTGTCGAATTTCTTCAAAATCCCTACGCTTTAGCCTATCAATTTTTAAATTTTTTTGAAGAGGTGTAAAATTCATAAAAATCAAATCAATCATACACAAACGATGTTTGAACATTAACAAATATGAAAATTGAGTTGATAGGTGTAATTTATTGGCCAAACTAGTCACAGAACAAAAGTTGTCGAATTTCACCAAAATCCCTAGGCTTTAGCCTATCAATTTTCAAAATTTTTTGATGAGGTGTAAAATTCATGAAAATCAAATCAACCATGCACAAACTAAGTGTGAACATTAAAAAATATGAAAATTGAGTAGATATGTTTAATTTATTGGCCAAACTAGTCACAGAACAAAAGTTGTCGAATTTCACCAAAATCCCTAGGCTTTAGCCTATCAATTTTTAAAATCTTTTGTCGAGGTGTAAAATTCCTGAAAATCAAATCAACCATGCCCAAACGAAGTGCGAACATTAACAAATAAGAAAATTGAGTAGATATAAGTAATTTATTGGCCAAACTAGTCACAGAACAAAAGTTGTCGAATTTCACTAAAATCCCTAGGCTCTAGCCTATCAATTTTTAAAATTTTTTGACGAGGTGTAAATTTCATGAAAATGAAATCAATCATGCACAAATGAAGTGTGAACGTTAACAAATATGAAAAATGGGTTGATAGATGTAATTTATTGGCCAAACTAGTCACAGAACAAAAGTTGTCGAATTTCGCCAAAATCCCAAGGCTTTACCCTATCAAATTTTAAAATTTTTTAACGAGACGTAAAATTCATGAAAATTGAATCAACCATGCATAAACAAAGTTTGAAGATTAATAAATATGAAAATTGAGTGGATAGGTGTAATTTATTGGCCAAAATAGTCACAGAACAAAAGTTGTCGAATTTCGCCCAAATCCTTAGGCTTTAGCCTATCAATTTTCAAACTTTTTTGATGAGGTGTAAAATTCATGAAAATTGAATCAACCATGCATAAACGAAGTGTGAACATTAACAAATATGAAAATTGAGTCGATAGGTGTAATTTATTGGCCAAACTAGTCACAGAACAGTAGTTGTCGAATTTCGCCAAAATCCCTAGGCCTATCAATTTTTAAAATTTTTCGACGAGGTGTAAAATTCATGAAAATCAAATCAATCATACACAAACGATGTTTGAACATTAACAAATATGAAAATTGAGTTGATAGGTGTAATTTATTTGTCAAACTAGTCACAGAACAAAAGTTGTCGAATTTCACCAAAATCCCTAGGCAGCCTATCAATTTTTGAAATTTTTTGACGAGGTGTAAAATTCATGAAAATCGATTCAACCATGCACAAAGTAAGTGTGAAAATGAAAAAATATAAAAATTGAGTATATAGGTGTAATTTATTAGCCAAACTAGTCACAGAACAAAAGTTATCGAATTTCGCCAAAATCCCTAGGCTTTAGCCTATCAATTTTGAAAATTTTGTGACGAGGTGTAAAATTCATGAAAATCGAATCGACCATGCACAAACTAAGTGTGAACATAAAAAAATATCACAATTGACTGGATAGGTGTAATTTATTAGCCAAACTAGTCAAAGAACAAAAGTTGTCGAATTTCGCCAAAATCCCTAGGCTTTAGCCTATCAATTTTTGAAATTTTTTGATGAGGTGTAAAATTGATGAAAATCGAATCAATCATGCACAAAAGAAGTGTGAACATTAAAAAATATGAAAATTGAGTAGGTAGGTGTAATTTATTGGCCAAACTAGTCACAGAACAAAAGTTGTCGAATTTCGCCAAAATCCCTAGGCTTTAGCATATCAATTTTTAAATATTTTTGACGAGGTGTAAAATTCATGAAAATCAAATCAATCATGCAAAAACGAAGTGTGAACATTAACAAATATGAAAATTGGGTTGATAGGTGTAATTTATGGGCCAAACTAGTAACAGAACAAAAGTTGTCGAATTTCGCCAAAACCCTAGGCTTTAGCCTATCAATTTTCAAAAAAGTTTGACGAGGTGTAAAATTCATGAAAATCGAATCAACCTTGCATAAACGAAGTCTGAACATTAACAAATATGAAAATTGAGTAGATAGGTGTAATTTATTGGCCAAACTAGTCACAGAACAAAAGTTGTCGAATTTCGCCAAAATCCCTAGGCTTTAGCATATCAATTTTTAAATTTTTTTGATGAGGTGTAAAATTCATGAAAATCAAATCAATCATGCAAAAACGAAGTGTGAACATTAACAAATATGAAAATTGGGTTGATAGATGTAATTTATTCACCAAACTAGCCATAGAACAAAAGTTGTCGAATTTGGCCAAAATCCCTAGGCTTTAGCCTATCAATTTTCAAAATTTTTTGATGAGGTGTAAAATTCATGAAAATCAAATGAACCATGCACAAACTAAGTGTGAACATTAAAAAATATGAAAATTGAGTAGATAAGTTTAATTTGTTGGCCAAACTAGTCACTGAACAAAAGTTGTCGAATTTGGCCAAAATCCCAAGGCTTTAGCCTATCCATTTTTGAAATTATTTGACGAGGTGTAAAATTCATGAATATCAAATCAAACATGCACAAACAAAGTGCGAACATTAACAAATAAGAAAATTGAGTAGATAGGAGTAATTTATTTGCCAAACTAGTCACAGAACAAAAGTTGTCGAATTTCGCCAAAATCAAAAGGCTTTAGCCTATCAATTTTTAAATTTTTTTGACGAGGTGTAAAATTCATGAAAATCAAATCAATCATACAAAAACGAAGTGTGAACATTAACAAATATGAAAATTGGGTTGATAGGTGTAATTTATTGGCCAAACTAGCCACAGAACAAAAGTTGTCGAATTTGGCCAAAATCCCAAGGCTTTAGCCTATCAATTTTTAAAATTTTTAACGAGGCGTTAAATTCATGAAAATCGATTCAACCATGCATAAACAAAGTTTGAACATTAATAAATATGAAAATTGAGTAGATCGGTGTAATTTATTGGCCAAAATAGTCACAGAACAAAAGTTGTCGAATTTCGCAAAAATCCCTAGGCTTTAGCCTATCAATTTTCAAAAATTTTTGACGAGGTGTAAAAATCATGAAAATCGAGTCAACCATGCATAAACGATGTCTGAACATTAACAAATATGAAAATTGAGTAGATAGGTGTAATTTATTGGCCAAATAAGTCACAGAACAAAAGTTGTCGAATTTCGCCAAAATCCCAAGGCTTTAGCCTATCAATTTTTAAAATTTTTTAACGAGACGTAAAATTCATGAAAATTGAATCAACCATGCATAAACAAAGTTTGAAGATTAATAAATATGAAAATTGAGTGGATAGGTGTAATTTATTGGCCAAAATAGTCACAGAACAAAAGTTGTCGAATTTCGCCAAAATCCTTAGGCTTTAGCCTATCAATTTTCAAAATTTTTTGATGAGGTGTAAAATTCATGAAAATTGAATCAACCATGCATAAACGAAGTGTGAACATTAACAAATATGAAAATTGAGTCGATAGGTGTAATTTATTGGCCAAACTAGTCACAGAACAGTAGTTGTCGATTTTCGCCAAAATCCCTAGGCCTATCAATTTTTAAAATTTTTCGACGAGGTGTAAAATTCATGAAAATCAAATCAATCATACACAAACGATGTTTGAACATTAACAAATATGAAAATTGAGTTGATAGGTGTAATTTATTTGTCAAACTAGTCACAGAACAAAAGTTGTCGAATTTCACCAAAATCCCTAGGCAGCCTATCAATTTTTGAAATTTTTTGACGAGGTGTAAAATTCATGAAAATCGATTCAACCATGCACAAAGTAAGTGTGAAAATGAAAAAATATAAAAATTGAGTATATAGGTGTAATTTATTAGCCAAACTAGTCACAGAACAAAAGTTATCGAATTTCGCCAAAATCCCTAGGCTTTAGCCTATCAATTTTGAAAATTTTGTGACGAGGTGTAAAATTCATGAAAATCGAATCGACCATGCACAAACTAAGTGTGAACATAAAAAAATATCACAATTGACTGGATAGGTGTAATTTATTAGCCAAACTAGTCAAAGAACAAAAGTTGTCGAATTTCGCCAAAATCCCTAGGCTTTAGCCTATCAATTTTTGAAATTTTTTGATGAGGTGTAAAATTGATGAAAATCGAATCAACCATGCACAAAAGAAGTGTGAACATTAAAAAATATGAAAATTGAGTAGGTAGGTGTAATTTATTGGCCAAACTAGTCACAGAACAAAAGTTGTCGAATTTCGCCAAAATCCCTAGGCTTTAGCATATCAATTTTTAAATTTTTTTGACGAGGTGTAAAATTCATGAAAATCAAATCAATCATGCAAAAACGAAGTGTGAACATTAACAAATATGAAAATTGGGTTGATAGGTGTAATTTATGGGCCAAACTAGTAACAGAACAAAAGTTGTCGAATTTCGCCAAAACCCTAGGCTTTAGCCTATCAATTTTCAAAAAAGTTTGACGAGGTGTAAAATTCATGAAAATCGAATCAACCTTGCATAAACGAAGTCTGAACATTAACAAATATGAAAATTGAGTAGATAGGTGTAATTTATTGGCCAAACTAGTCACAGAACAAAAGTTGTCGAATTTCGCCAAAATCCCTAGGCTTTAGCATATCAATTTTTAAATTTTTTTGATGAGGTGTAAAATTCATGAAAATCAAATCAATCATGCAAAAACGAAGTGTGAACATTAACAAATATGAAAATTGGGTTGATAGATGTAATTTATTCACCAAACTAGCCATAGAACAAAAGTTGTCGAATTTGGCCAAAATCCCTAGGCTTTAGCCTATCAATTTTCAAAATTTTTTGATGAGGTGTAAAATTCATGAAAATCAAATGAACCATGCACAAACTAAGTGTGAACATTAAAAAATATGAAAATTGAGTAGATAAGTTTAATTTGTTGGCCAAACTAGTCACTGAACAAAAGTTGTCGAATTTCGCCAAAATCCCTAGGCTTTAGCCTATCCATTTTTGAAATTATTTGACGAGGTGTAAAATTCATGAATATCAAATCAAACATGCACAAACAAAGTGCGAACATTAACAAATAAGAAAATTGAGTAGATAGGAGTAATTTATTTGCCAAACTAGTCACAGAACAAAAGTTGTCGAATTTCGCCAAAATCAAAAGGCTTTAGCCTATCAATTTTTAAATTTTTTTGACGAGGTGTAAAATTCATGAAAATCAAATCAATCATACAAAAACGAAGTGTGAACATTAACAAATATGAAAATTGGGTTGATAGGTGTAATTTATTGGCCAAACTAGCCACAGAACAAAAGTTGTCGAATTTGGCCAAAATCCCAAGGCTTTAGCCTATCAATTTTTAAAATTTTTAACGAGGCGTTAAATTCATGAAAATCGATTCAACCATGCATAAACAAAGTTTGAACATTAATAAATATGAAAATTGAGTAGATAGGTGTAATTTATTGGCCAAAATAGTCACAGAACAAAAGTTGTCGAATTTTGCAAAAATCCCTAGGCTTTAGCCTATCAATTTTCAAAAATTTTTGACGAGGTGTAAAAATCATGAAAATCGAGTCAACCATGCATAAACGATGTCTGAACATTAACGAATATGAAAATTGAGTAGATATGTGTAATTTATTGGCCAAACAAGTCACAGAACAAAAGTTGTCGAATGTCGCCAAAATCCCTAGGCTTTAGCCTATCAATTTTTGAAATTTTTTGACGAGGTGTAAAATTCATGAATATCAAATCAACCATGCACAAACGATGTTTGAACATTAACAAATATGAAAATTGAGTTGATAGGTGTAATTTATTGGTGAAACTAGTCACAGAATAAAAATTGTCGAATTTCACCAAAATCCCAAGGCTTTAGCCTATCAATTTTCAAATTTTTTTGATGAGGTGTAAAATTCATGAAAATCAAATAAACGATGCACAAACTAAGTTTGAACATTAAAAAATATGAAAATTGAGTAGATATGTTTAATTTGTTGCCCAAACTAGTCACAGAACAAAAGTTGTCGAATTTCGCCAAAACCCATGGGCTTTAGCCTATCAATTTTTGAAATTTTTTGACGAGGTGTAAAATTCATGAATATCAAATCAACCATGCACAAACAAAGTGCGAACATTAACAAATAAGAATATTGAGTAGATAGGAGTAATTTATTTGCCAAACTAGTCACAGAACAAAAGTTGTCGAATTTCGCCAAAATCACTAAAGCTTATCAATTTTCAAAATTTTTTGATGAGGTGTAAAATTCATGAAAATCAAATCAATCATACACAAACGAAGTTTGAACATTAACAAATATGAAAATTGGGTTGATAGGTGTAATTTATTGGCCAAACTAGCCGCAGAACAAAAGTTGTCGAATTTGGCCAAAATCCCAAGGCTTTAGCCTATCAATTTTTAAAATTTTTAACGAGACGCAAAATTCATGAAAATCGAATCAACCATGCGTAAACAAAGTTTGACTATTAATAAATATGAAAACTGAATAGATAGGTGTAATTTATTGGCCAAAATAGTCACAGAACAAAAGTTGTCGTATTTCGCAAAAATCCCTAGGCTTTAGCCTATCAATTTTCAAAAAATTTTGACGAGGTGTAAAAATCATGAAAAACGAACCAACCATGCATAAACGAAGTCTGAACATTAACAAATATGAAAATTGAGTAGATAGGTGTAATTTATTTGCCAAACTAGTCACGGAACAAAAGTTGTCGAATTTCGCCAAAATCGCTTGGCTTTAGCCTATCAATTTTTAAAATTTTTTGTCGTGGTGTAAAATTCATAAAAATCATATCAATCATACACAAACGATATTTGAAGATTAACAAATATGAAAATTCTGTTGATAGGTGTAATTTATTGGCCAAACTAGTCACAGAACAAAAGTTGTTGAATTTCACCAAAATCCGTAGGCTTTAGCCTATCAATTTTCAAAATTTTTTGATGAGGTGTAAAATTCATGAAAATCAAATCAATCATACATAAACGATGTTTGAACATTAACAAATATGAAAATTGAGTTGATAGGTGTAATTTATTGGCCGAACTAGTCACAGAACAAAAGTTGTCGAATTTCACCAAAATCCCTAGGCTTTAGCCTATCAATTTTCAAAATTTTTTGATGAGGTGTAAAATTCATGAAAATCAAATCAATCATGCACAAACGAAGTTTGAACATTAACAAATATGAAAATTGGGTTGATAGGTGTAATTTATTCGCCAAACTAGCCATAGAACAAAAGTTGTCGAATTTGGCCAAAATCCCAAGGCTTTAGGCTATCAATTTTTAAAATTTATAACGAGGCCTAAAATTCATGAAAATTGAATCAACCATGCGTAAACAAAGTTTGACTATTAATAAATATGAAAATTGAGTAGATAGGTGTAATTTATTGGCCAAAATAGTCACAGAACAAAAGTTGTCGAATTTCGCAAAAATCCCTAGGCTTTAGTCTATCAATTTTCAAAAATTTTTGACGAGGTGTAAAAATCATGAAAAACGAACCAACCATGCATAAACGAAGTCTGAACATTAACAAATATGAAAATTGAGTAGATAGGTGTAATTTATTGGCCAAACTAGTCACGGAACAAAAGTTGTCGAATTTTGCCAAAATCGCTTGGCTTTAGCGTATCAATTTTTAAAATTTTTTCTCGTGGTGTAAAATTCATAAAAATCATATCAATCATACACAAACGATGTTTGAATATTAACAAATATGAAAACTGAGTTGATAGGTGCAATTTATTGGCCAGACTAGTCACAGAACAAAAGTTGTCGAATTTCACCAAAATCCCTGGGCTTTAGCCTATCAATTTTCAAAATTTTTTGATGAGGTGTAAAATTCATGAAAATCAAATCAATCATACACAAATGATGTTTGAACATTAAAAAATATGAAAATTGAGTTGATAGGTGTAATTTATTGGTGAAACTTGTCACAGAACAAAAGTTGTCGAATTTCAACAAAATCCCTAGGCTTTAGCCTATCAATTTTCAAATTTTTTTGATGAGGTGTAAAATTCATGAAAATGAAATCAACCATGCACAAACTAAGTGTGAATATTAAAAAATATGAAGATTGAGTAGATATGTTTAATTTGTTGGCCAAACTAGTCACTGAACAAAAGTTGTCGAATTTCGCCAATATCCAAAGCCTATAAATTTTTGAAATTTTTTGACGAGGTGTAAAATTCATGAATATCAAATCTACCATGCACAAACAAAGTCCTAACATTAACAAATAAGAAAATTGAGTAGATAGGAGTAATTTATTTGCCAAACTAGTCACAGAACAAAAGTTGTCGAATTTCGCCAAAATCACTAGGCTTTAGCCTATCAATTTTTAAGTTTTTTTGACGAGGTGTAAAATTCATGAAAATCAAATCAATCATGCACAATCGAAGTGTGAATATTAACAAATATGAAAATTGGGTTGATAGGTGTAATTTATTGGCCAAATTAGTCACAGTACAAAAGTTGTCGAATTTCGCCAAAATCCCAAGGCTTTAGCCTATCAATTTTTAAAATTTTTTAACGAGACGTAAAATTCATGAAAATTGAATCAACCATGAATAAACAAAGTTTGAAGATTAATAAATATGAAAATTGAGTGGATAGGTGTAATTTATTGGCCAAAATAGTCACAGAACAAAAGTTGTCGAATTTCGCCCAAATCCTTAAGCTTTAGCCTATCAATTTTCAAAATTTTTTGATGAGGTGTAAAATTCATGAAAATTGAATCAACCATGCATAAACGAAGTGTGAACATTAACAAATATGAAAATTGAGTCGATAGGTGTAATTTATTGGCCAAACTAGTCACAGAACAAAAGTTGTCGAATTTCGCCAAAATCCCTAGGCTTTAGCCTATCAATTTTTAAAATTTTTCGACGAGGTGTAAAATTCATGAAAGTCAAATCAATCATGCAAAAACGAAGTGTGAACATTAACAAATATGAAAATTGGGTTGATCGGCGTAATTTATTGGCCAAACTAGTCACAGAACAAAAGTTGTCGAATTTCGCCAAAATCCTAAGGCTTTAGCCTATCAATTTTTAAAATTTTTTAACGAGGCGTAAAATTCATGAAAATCGAATCAACCATGCACAAACTAAATGTGAACATTAAAAAATATGAAAATTGAGTAGATAGGTGTAATTTGTCGGCCAAACTAGTCACAGAACAAAAGTTGTCGAATTTCGCCAAAATCCCAAGGCTTTAGCCTATCAATTTTTGAAAATTTTTGACGAGGTGTAAAATTCATGAATATCAAATCAACCATGCACAAAAAAAGTGCGAAGATTAACAAATAAGAAAATTGAGTAGATAGGAGTAATTTATTTGCCAAACTAGTCACAGAACAAAAGTTGTCGAATTTCGCCAAAATCACTAAAGCCTACCAATTTTTAAATTTTTTTGACGAGGTAAAAAATTCATGAAAATGAAATCAATCATGCACAAACGAAGTGTGAACATTAACAAATATGAAAATTGGGTTGATAGGTGTAATTTAATGGCCAAACTAGCCACAGAACAAAAGTTGTCGAATTTGGCCAAAATCCCAAGGCTTTAGCCTATCAATTTTTAAAATTTTTTAACGAGGAGTAAAATTCATGAAAATCGAATCAACCATGCACAAAAAAATTTGAAAATTGATTAGATAGGTGTAATTTATTGCCTAACTCGTCACAGAACAAAAGTTGTCGAATTTCACCAAAATCCCTAGGCTTTAGCCTATCAATTTTCAAAATTTTTTGATGAGGTGTAAATTTCATGAAAATCAAATCAACCATGCACAAACAAAGTGTGAACATTAAAAACTATGAAAATTGAGTAGATATGTTTAATTTATTGGCCAAACTAGTCACAGAACAAAAGTTGTCGAATTTCGCCAAAATCCCTAGGCTTTAGCCTATCAATTTTTGAAATTTTTTGACGAGGTGTAAAATTCATGAATATCAAATCAACCATGCACAAACAAAGTGCTAACATTAACAAATAGGAAAATTGAGTAGATAGGAGTAATTTATTTGCCAAACTAGTCACAGAACAAAAGTTGTCGAATTTCGCCAAAATCACTAAAGCCTATCAATTTTTAAATTTTTTTGACGAGGTAAAAAATTCATGAAAATGAAATCAATCATGCACAAACGAAGTGTGAGCATTAACAAATATGAAAATTGGGTTGATAGGTGTAATTTATTCGCCAAACTAGCCATAGAACAAATGTTGTCGAATTTGGCCAAAAATCCCAAGGTTTTAGCCTATCAATTTTTAAAATTTTTAACGAGGCGTAAAATTCATGAAAATCGAATCAACCATGCGTAAACAAAGTTTGAATATTAATAAATATGAAAATTGAGTAGATAGGTGTAATTTATTGGCCTAAATAGTCACAGAACAAAAGTTGTCGAATTTCGCAAAAATCCCTAGGCTTTAGCCTATCAGTTTTCAAAAAATTTTAACGAGGTGTAAAAATCATGAAAATCGAATCAACCATGCATAAACGAAGTCTGAACCTTAACAAATAGGAAAATTGAGTAGATAGGTGTAATTTATTGGCCAAACTAGTCACAGAACAAAACTTGTCGAATTTTGCCAAAATCCCTAGGCTTTAGGCTATCAATTTTTAAATTTTTTTGTCGAGGTGCAAAATTCATAAAAATCATATCAATCATACACAAACGATGTTTGAACATTAACAAATATGAAAATTGAGTTGATAGGTGTAATTTATTGGCCAAACTAGTCACAAAACAAAAGTTGTGAATTCCACCAAAATCCCTAGGCTTTAGACTATCAATTTTCAAAATATTTTGATGAGGTGTAAAATTCATGAAAATCAAATCAATCATACACAAACGATGTTTGAACATTAACAAATATGAAAATTGAGTTGATAGGTGTAATTTATTGGCCAAACTAGTCAAAGAACAAAACTTGTCGAATTTCACCAAAATCCCTAGGCTTTAGCCTATCAATTTTTAAGTATTTTTGACAAGGTGTAAAATTCATGAAAATCAAATCAATCACGCACAAACAAAGTGTGAGCATTAACAAATAAGAAAATTGGGTTGATAGGTGTAATTTATTGGCCAAACTAGCCACAGAACAAAAGTTGTCGAATTTGGCCAAAATCCCAAGGCTTTAGCCTATCAATTTTTAAAATTTTTAACGAGGCGTAAAATTTATGAAAATCAAATCAACCATGCACAAACTAACTGTGAACATTAAAAAATATGAAAATTGAGTAGATATGTTTAATTTGTTGGCCAAACTAGTCACAGAACAAAAGTTGTCGAATTTCGCCAAAATCCCTAGGCTTTAGCCTATCAATTTTTGAAATTTTTTGACGAGGTGTAAAATTCATGAATATCAAATCAACCATGCACAAACAAAGTGCGAACATTAACAAATAAGAAAATTGAGTAGATAGAAGTAATTTATTTGCCAAACTAGTCACAGAAGAAAAGTTGTCGAATTTCACCAAAATCACTAGGCTTTAGCGTATCAATTTTTAAATTTTTTTGACGAGGTGTAAAATTCATGAAAATCAAATCAATCATGCAAAAACGAAGTGTGACATTAACAAATATGAAAATTGGGTTGATAGGTGTAATTTATTGGCCAAACTAGCCACAGAACAAAAGTTGTCGAATTTGGCCAAAATCCCAAGGCTTTAGCCTATCCATTTTTAAAATTTTTAACGAGGCGTCAAATTCATGAAAATCGAATCAACCATGCATAAACAAAGTTTGAACATTAATTAATATGAAAATTGAGTGGATAGGTGTAATTTATTGGCCAAAATAGTCACAGAACAAAAGTTGTCGAATTTCGCAAAAATCCTTAGGCTTTAGCCTATCAATTTTTAAAAAAATTTGACGAGGTGTAAAAATCATGAAAATCGAATCAACCATGCATACACAAAGTCTGAACATTAAAAAATATAAAAATTGAGTAGATAGGTGTAATTTATTGGCCAAACTAGTCACAGAACAAAAGTTGTCGAATTTCACCAAAATCCCTAGGCTTTAGCCTATCAATTTTTAAAATTTTTTGTCGAGGTGTAAAATTCAATAAAATCATATCAATCATACACAAACGATGTCTGAACATTAACAAATATGAAAATTGAGTAGATAGGTATAATTTATTGGCCAAACTAGTCACAGAACAAAAGTTGTCGAATTTCACCAAAATCCTTAGGCTTTAGCCTATCAATTTTTAAAATTTTTGGTCGAGGTGTAAAATTTATAAAAATCATATCAATCATACACAAACGATGTTTGAACATTAACAAATATGAAAATTGAGTTGATAGGTGTAATTTATTGGCCAAACTAGTCACAGAACAAAAGTTGTCGAATTTCACCAAAATCCCTGGGCTTTAGCCTATCAATTTTCAAAATTTTTTGATGAGGTGTAAAATTCATGAAAATCAAATCAATCATACACAAACGATGTTTGAACATTAAAAAATATGAAAATTGAGTTGATAGGTGTAATTTATTGGTGAAACTTGTCACAGAACAAAAGTTGTCGAATTTCAACAAAATCCCTAGGCTTTAGCCTATCAATTTTCAAATTTTTTTGATGAGGTGTAAAATTCATGAAAATGAAATCAACCATGCACAAACTAAGTGTGAATATTAAAAAATATGAAGATTGAGTAGATATGTTTAATTTGATGGCCAAACTAGTCACTGAACAAAAGTTGTCGAATTTCGCCAATATCCAAAGCCTATAAATTTTTGAAATTTTTTGACGAGGTGTAAAATTCATGAATATCAAATCTACCATGCACAAACAAAGTCCGAACATTAACAAATAAGAAAATTGAGTAGATAGGAGTAATTTATTTGCCAAACTAGTCACAGAACAAAAGTTGTCGAATTTCACCAAAATCACTAGGCTTTAGCCTATCAATTTTTAAGTTTTTTTGACGAGGTGTAAAATTCATGAAAATCAAATCAATCACGCACAATCGAAGTGTGAATATTAACAAATATGAAAATTGGGTTGATAGGTGTAATTTATTGGCCAAACTAGTCACAGTACAAAAGTTGTCGAATTTCGCCAAAATCCCAAGGCTTTAGCCTATCAATTTTTAAAATTTTTTAACGAGACGTAAAATTCATGAAAATTGAATCAACCATGAATAAACAAAGTTTGAAGATTAATAAATATGAAAATTGAGTGGATAGGTGTAATTTATTGGCCAAAATAGTCACAGAACAAAAGTTGTCGAATTTCGCCCAAATCCTTAAGCTTTAGCCTATCAATTTTCAAAATTTTTTGATGAGGTGTAAAATTCATGAAAATTGAATCAACCATGCATAAACGAAGTGTGAACATTAACAAATATGAAAATTGAGTCGATAGGTGTAATTTATTGGCCAAACTAGTCACAGAACAAAAGTTGTCGAATTTCGCCAAAATCCCTAGGCTTTAGCCTATCAATTTTTAAAATTTTTCGACGAGGTGTAAAATTCATGAAAATCAAATCAATCATGCAAAAACGAAGTGTGAACATTAACAAATAAGAAAATTGGGTTGATAGGTGTAATTTATGGGCCAAACTAGTCACAGAACCAAAGTTGTCGAATTTCGCCAAAATCCCTAGGCTTCTGCCTATCAATTTTCAAAAAATTTTGACGAGGTGTAAAATTCATGAAAATCGAATCAACCTTGCATAAACGAAGTCTGAACATTAACAAAATATGAAAATTGAGTAGATAGGTGTAATTTATTGGCCAAACTAGTGACAGAACAAAAGTTGTCGAATTTCTCCAAAATCCCTAGGTTTTAGCCTATCAATTTTTAAAATTTTTTGAAGAGGTGTAAAATTCATAAAAACCAAATCAATCATACACAAACGATGTTTGAACATTAAAAAATATGAAAATTGAGTTGATAGGTGTAATTTATTGGCCAAACTAGTCACAGAACAAAAGTTGTCGAATTTCACCAAAATCCCTAGGCTTTAGCCTATCAATTTTTAAAATCTTTTGTCGAGGTGTAAAATTCCTAAAAATCAAATCAACCATGCACAAACGAAGTGCGAACATTAACAAATAAGAAAATTGAGTAGATAGGAGTAATTTATTAGCCAAACTAGTCACAGAACAAAACTTGTCGAATTTCGCCAAAATCCCTAGACTTTAGCATATCAATTTTTAAATTTTTTTGACGAGGTGCAAAATTCATAAAAACCAAATCAATCATGCAAAAACGAAGTGTGAACATTAATAAATATGAAAATTGGGTTGATAGGTGTAATTTATTCGCCAAACTAGCCATAGAACAAAAGTTGTCGAATTTGGCCAAAATCCCAAGGCTTTAGACTATCAATTTTTGAATTTTTTTAACGAGGAGTAAAATTCATGATAATCGAATCAACCATGCACAAACAAATTGTGAACATTAAAAAATATGAAAATTGAATAGGTAGGTGTAATTTATTGGCCAAACTAGTCACAGAACAAAAATTGTCGAATTTCGCCAAAATCCCTAGGCTTTAGCATATCAATTTTTAAATTTTTTTGACGAGGTGTAAAATTCATGAAAATCAAATCAATCATGCAAAAACGAAGTGTGAACATTAACAAATATGAAAATTGGGTTGATAGGTGTAATTTATGGGCCAAACTAGTCACAGAACAAAAGTTGTCGAATTTCGCCAAAATCCCTTGGCTTTAGCCTATCAATTTTCAAAAAATTTTGACGAGGTGTAAAATTCATGAAAATCGAATCAACCTTGCATAAACGAAGTCTGAACATTAACAAAATATGAAAATTGAGTAGATAGGTGTAATTTATTGGCCAAACTAGTGACAGAACAAAAGTTGTCGAATTTCTCCAAAATCCCTAGGTTTTAGCCTATCAATTTTTAAAATTTTTTGAAGAGGTGTAAAATTCATAAAAACCAAATCAATCATACACAAACGATGTTTGAACATTAAAAAATATGAAAATTGAGTTGATAGGTGTAATTTATTGGCCAAACTAGTCACAGAACAAAAGTTGTCGAATTTCACCAAAATCCCTAGGCTTTAGCATATCAATTTTTAAATTTTTTTGACGAGGTGTAAAATTCATGAAAATAAAATCAATCATGCAAAAACGAAGTGTGAACATTAACAAATATGAAAATTGGGTTGATAGGTGTAATTTATGGGCCAAACTAGTCACAGAACCAAAGTTGTCGAATTTCGCCAAAATCCCTAGGCTTCTGCCTATCAATTTTCAAAAAATTTTGACGAGGTGTAAAATTCATGAAAATCGAATCAACCTTGCATAAACGAAGTCTGAACATTAACAATATATGAAAATTGAGTAGATAGGTGTAATTTATTGGCCAAACTAGTGACAGAACAAAAGTTGTCGAATTTCTCCAAAATCCCTAGGTTTTAGCCTATCAATTTTTAAAATTTTTTGAAGAGGTGTAAAATTCATAAAAACCAAATCAATCATACACAAACGATGTTTGAACATTAAAAAATATGAAAATTGAGTTGATAGGTGTAATTTATTGGCCAAACTAGTCACAGAACAAAAGTTGTCGAATTTCACCAAAATCCCTAGGCTTTAGCCTATCAATTTTTAAAATCTTTTGTCGAGGTGTAAAATTCCTAAAAATCAAATCAACCATGCACAAACGAAGTGCGAACATTAACAAATAAGAAAATTGAGTAGATAGGAGTAATTTATTGGCCAAACTAGTCACAGAACAAAAGTTGTCGAATTTCGCCTAAATCCCTAGACTTTAGCATATCAATTTTTAAATTTTTTTGACGAGGTGCAAAATTCATAAAAACCAAATCAATCATGCAAAAACGAAGTGTGAACATTAATAAATATGAAAATTGGGTTGATAGGTGTAATTTATTCGCCAAACTAGCCATAGAACAAAAGTTGTCGAATTTGGCCAAAATCCCAAGGCTTTAGACTATCAATTTTTGAATTTTTTTAACGAGGAGTAAAATTCATGATAATCGAATCAACCATGCACAAACAAAGTGTGAACATTAAAAAATATGAAAATTGAATAGGTAGGTGTAATTTATTGGCCAAACTAGTCACAGAACAAAAATTGTCGAATTTCGCCAAAATCCCTAGGCTTTAGCATATCAATTTTTAAATTTTTTTGACGAGGTGTAAAATTCATGAAAATCAAATCAATCATGCAAAAACGAAGTGTGAACATTAACAAATATGAAAATTGGGTTGATAGGTGTAATTTATGGGCCAAACTAGTCACAGAACAAAAGTTGTCGAATTTCGCCAAAATCCCTTGGCTTTAGCCTATCAATTTTCAAAAAATTTTGACGAGGTGTAAAATTCATGAAAATCGAATCAACCTTGCATAAACGAAGTCTGAACATTAACAAAATATGAAAATTGAGTAGATAGGTGTAATTTATTGGCCAAACTAGTGACAGAACAAAAGTTGTCGAATTTCTCCAAAATCCCTAGGTTTTAGCCTATCAATTTTTAAAATTTTTTGAAGAGGTGTAAAATTCATAAAAACCAAATCAATCATACACAAACGATGTTTGAACATTAAAAAATATGAAAATTGAGTTGATAGGTGTAATTTATTGGCCAAACTAGTCACAGAACAAAAGTTGTCGAATTTCACCAAAATCCCTAGGCTTTAGCATATCAATTTTTAAATTTTTTTGACGAGGTGTAAAATTCATGAAAATAAAATCAATCATGCAAAAACGAAGTGTGAACATTAACAAATATGAAAATTGGGTTGATAGGTGTAATTTATGGGCCAAACTAGTCACAGAACCAAAGTTGTCGAATTTCGCCAAAATCCCTAGGCTTCTGCCTATCAATTTTCAAAAAATTTTGACGAGGTGTAAAATTCATGAAAATCGAATCAACCTTGCATAAACGAAGTCTGAACATTAACAATATATGAAAATTGAGTAGATAGGTGTAATTTATTGGCCAAACTAGTGACAGAACAAAAGTTGTCGAATTTCTCCAAAATCCCTAGGTTTTAGCCTATCAATTTTTAAAATTTTTTGAAGAGGTGTAAAATTCATAAAAACCAAATCAATCATACACAAACGATGTTTGAACATTAAAAAATATGAAAATTGAGTTGATAGGTGTAATTTATTGGCCAAACTAGTCACAGAACAAAAGTTGTCGAATTTCACCAAAATCCCTAGGCTTTAGCCTATCAATTTTTAAAATCTTTTGTCGAGGTGTAAAATTCCTAAAAATCAAATCAACCATGCACAAACGAAGTGCGAACATTAACAAATAAGAAAATTGAGTAGATAGGAGTAATTTATTGGCCAAACTAGTCACAGAACAAAAGTTGTCGAATTTCGCCAAAATCCCTAGACTTTAGCATATCAATTTTTAAATTTTTTTGACGAGGTGCAAAATTCATAAAAACCAAATCAATCATGCAAAAACGAAGTGTGAACATTAATAAATATGAAAATTGGGTTGATAGGTGTAATTTATTCGCCAAACTAGCCATAGAACAAAAGTTGTCGAATTTGGCCAAAATCCCAAGGCTTTAGACTATCAATTTTTGAATTTTTTTAACGAGGAGTAAAATTCATGATAATCGAATCAACCATGCACAAACAAAGTGTGAACATTAAAAAATATGAAAATTGAATAGGTAGGTGTAATTTATTGGCCAAACTAGTCACAGAACAAAAATTGTCGAATTTCGCCAAAATCCCTAGGCTTTAGCATATCAATTTTTAAATTTTTTTGACGAGGTATAAAATTCATGAAAATCAAATCAATCATGCAAAAACGAAGTGTGAACATTAACAAATATGAAAATTGGGTTGATAGGTGTAATTTATGGGCCAAACTAGTCACAGAACAAAAGTTGTCGAATTTCGCCAAAATCCCTTGGCTTTAGCCTATCAATTTTCAAAAAATTTTGACGAGGTGTAAAATTCATGAAAATCGAATCAACCTTGCAAAAACGAAGTCTGAACATTAACAAAATATGAAAATTTAGTAGATAGGTGTAATTTATTGGCCAAACTAGTGACAGAACAAAAGTTGTCGAATTTCTTCAAAATCCCTAGGCTTTAGCCTATCATTTTTTAAAATTTTTTGAAGAGGTGTAAAATTCATAAAAATCAAATCAATCATACACAAACGATGTTTGAACATTAAAAAATATGAAAATTGAGTTGATAGGTGTAATTTATTGGCCAAACTAGTCACAGAACAAAAGTTGTCGAATTTCACCAAAATCCATAGGCTTTAGCCTATCAATTTTTAAAATCTTTTGTCGAGGTGTAAAATTCCTAAAAATCAAATCAACCATGCACAAACGAAGTGCGAACATTAACAAATAAGAAAATTGAGTAGATAGGAGTAATTTATTGGCCAAACTAGTCATAGAACAAAAGTTGTCGAATTTCGCCAAAATCCCTAGGCTTTAGCATATCAATTTTTAAATTTTTTTGACGAGGTGTAAAATTCATAAAAAGCAAATCAATCATGCAAAAACGAAGTGTGAACATTAATAAATATGAAAATTGGGTTGATAGGTGTAATTTATTCGCCAAACTAGCCATAGAACAAAAGTTGTCGAATTTGGCCAAAATCCCAAGGCTTTAGACTATCAATTTTTGAATTTTTTTAACGAGGAGTAAAATTCATGATAATCGAATCAACCATGCAAAAACAAAGTGTGAACATTAAAAAATATGAAAATTGAATAGGTAGGTGTAATTTATTGGCCAAACTAGTCACAGAACAAAAATTGTCGAATTTCGCCAAAATCCCTAGGCTTTAGCATATCAATTTTTAAATTTTTTTGACGAGGTGTAAAATTCATGAAAATCAAATCAATCATGGAAAAACGAAGTGTGAACATTAACAAATATGAAAATTGGGTTGATAGGTGTAATTTATGGGCCAAACTAGTCACAGAACCAAAGTTGTCGAATTTCGCCAAAATCCCTTGGCTTTAGCCTATCAATTTTCAAAAAATTTTGACGAGGTGTAAAATTCATGAAAATCGAATCAACCTTGCATAAACGAAGTCTGAACATTAACAAAATATGAAAATTGAGTAGATAGGTGTAATTTATTGGCCAAACTAGTGACAGAACAAATGTTGTCGAATTTCTCCAAAATCCCTAGGTTTTAGCCAATCAATTTTTAAAATTTTTTGAAGAGGTGTAAAATTCATAAAAATCAAATCAATCATAAACAAACGATGTTTGAACATTAAAAAATATGAAAATTGAGTTGATAGGTGTAATTTATTGGCCAAACTAGTCACAGAACAAAAGTTGTCGAATTTCACCAAAATCCCTAGGCTTTAGCCTATCAATTTTTAAAATCTTTTGTCGAGGTGTAAAATTCCTAAAAATCAAATCAACCATGCATAAACAAAGTTTGAAGATTAATAAATATGAAAATTGAGTGGATAGGTGTAATTTATTGGCCAAAATAGTCACAGAACAAAAGTTGTCGAATTTCGCCCAAATCCTTAGGCTTTAGCCTATCAATTTTCAAAATTTTTTGATGAGGTGTAAAATTCATGTAAATTGAATCAACCATGCATAAACGAAGTGTGAACATTAACAAATATGAAAATTGAGTCGATAGGTGTAATTTATTGGCCAAACTAGTCACAGAACAGTAGTTGTCGAATTTCGCCAAAATCCCTAGGCCTATCAATTTTTAAAATTTTTCGACGAGGTGTAAAATTCATGAAAATCAAATCAATCATACACAAACGATGTTTGAACATTAACAAATATGAAAATTGAGTTGATAGGTGTAATTTATTTGTCAAACTAGTCACAGAACAAAAGTTGTCGAATTTCACCAAAATCCTAAGGAGCATATCAATTTTCAAAATTTTTTGATGAGGTGTAAAATTCATGAAAATCAAATCAACCATGCATAAACTAAGTGTGAACATTAATAAATATGAAAATTGAGTAGATATGTTTAATTTATTGGCCAAACTAGTCACAGAACAAAAGTTGTCGAATTTCGTCAAAATCCCTAGGCTTTAGCCTATCAATTTTTGAAATTTTTTGACGAGGTGTAAAATTCATGAATATCAAATCAACCATGCACAAATAAAGTGCGAACATTAACAAATAAGAAAATTGAGTAGATAGGAGTAATTTATTTGCCAAACTAGTCACAAAACAAAAGTTGTCGAATTTCGCCAAAATCACTAAATCCTATCAGTTTTTAAATTTTTTTGACGAGGTAAAAAATTCATGAAAATCAAATCAATCATGCACAAACGAAGTGTAAACATTAACAAATATGAAAATTGGGTTTATAGGTGTAATTTATTCGCCAAACTAGCCATAGAACAAAAGTTGTCGAATTTGGCAAAAATCCCAAGGCTTTAGCCTATCAATTTTTAAAATTTTTAACGAGGCGTAAAATTCATGAAAATCGAATCAACCATGCGTAAACAAAGTTTGAATATTAATAAATATGAAAATTGAGTAGATAGGTGTAATTTATTGGCCAAAATAGTCATAGAACAAAAGTTGTCGAATTTTGCAAAAATCCCTAGGCTTTAGCCTATCAATTTTCAAAAATTTTTGACGAGGTGTAAAATTCATGAAAATCGAATCAACCATGCATAAACGAAGTCTGAACATTAACAAATAGGAAAATTGAGTAGATATGTTGAATTTATTGGCCAAACTAGTCACAGAACAAAAGTTGTCGAATTTCACCAAAATCCCAAGGCTTTAGCCTATCAATTTTTGAAATTTTTTGACGAGGTGTAAAATTCATGCAAATTGAATCAACCAGGCACAAACGAAGTGTGAACATTAAAAAATATGAAAATTGAGAAGCCAGGTGTAATTTATTGGCCAAACTAGTCACAGAACAAAAGTTGTCGAATTTCACCGAAATCCCTAGGCTTTTAGCCTATCAATTTTTAAAATTTTTTGTCGAGGTATGAAATTCATGAAAATCAAATCAACCATGCACAAACAAAGTGTGAACATTAAAAAATAAGAAAATTGAGTAGATATGTTGAATTTATTGGCCAAACTAGTCACAGAACAAAAGTTATCGAATTTCGCCAAAATCCCGAGGCTTTAGCCTATCAATTTTTAAAATTTTTTGACGAGGTGTAAAATTCATGAAAATCGAATCGACCATGAACAAACTAAGTGTGAACATAAAAAAATATAAAAATTGACTGGATAGGTGTAATTTATTAGCCAAACTAGTCAAAGAACAAAAGTTGTCGAATTTCGCCAAAATCCCTAGGCTTTAGCCTATCAATTTTTGAAACTTTTTGATGAGGTGTAAAATTGATGAAAATCAAATCAATCATGCAAAAACGAAGTGTGAACATTAACAAATATGAAAATTGGGTTGATAGGTGTAATTTATGGGCCAAACAAGTAACATAACAAAAGTTGTCGAATTTCGCCAAAACACTTGGCTTTAGCCTATCAATTTTCAAAAAAATTTGACGAGGTGTAAAATTCATGAAAATCGAATCAACCTTGCATAAACGAAGTCTGAACATTAACAAATATGAAAATTGGGTAGATAGGTGTAATTTATTGGCCAAACTAGTCACAGAACAAAAGTTGTCGAATTTCACCAAAATCCCTAGGCTTTAGCATATCAATTTTTAAATTTTTTTCACGAGGTGTAAAATTCATGAAAATCAAATCAATCATGCAAAAACGAAGTATGAACATTAACAAATATGAAAATTTGGTTGATAGATGTAATTTATTCGCCAAACTAGCCATAGAACAAAAGTTGTCGAATTTGGCCAAAATCCCTAGGCTTTAGCCTATCAATTTTCAAAATTTTTTGATGAGGTGTAAAATTCATGAAATTCAAATCAATCATACACAAACGATGTATGAACATTAACAAATATGAAAATTGAGTTGATAGGTGTAATTTATTAGTGAAACTAGTCACAGAACAAAAGTTATCGAATTTCACCAAAATCCCTAGGCTTTAGCCTATCAATTTTCAAATTTTTTTGATGAGGTGTAAAATTCATGAAAATCAAATGAACCATGCACAAACTATGTGTGAACATTAAAAAATATGAAAATTGAGTAGATATGTTTAATTTGTTGCCCAAACTAGTCACAGAACAAAAGTTGTCGAATTTCGCCAAAAGCCCTGGGCTTTAGCCTATCAATTTTTGAAATTTTTTGACGAGGTGTAAAATTCATGAATATCAAATCAACCATGCACAAACAAAGTGCGAACATGAACAAATAAGAATATTGAGTAGATAGGAGTAATTTATTTGCCAAACTAGTCACAGAACAAAAGTTGTCGAATTTCGCCAAAATCACTAAAGCTTATCAATTTTCAAAATTTTTTGATGAGGTGTAAAATTCATGAAAATCAAATCAATCATGCACAAACGAAGTTTGAACATTAACAAATATGAAAATTGGGTTGATAGGTGTAATTTATTCGCCAAACTAGCCAAAGAACAAAAGTTGTCGAATTTGGCCAAAATCCCAAGGCTTTAGCCTATCAATTTTTAAAATTTTTAACGAGGCGTAAAATTCATGAAAATCGAATCAACCATGCGTAAACAAAGTTTGACTATTAATAAATATGAAAATTGAGTAGATAGGTGTAATTTATTGGCCAAAATAGTCACAGAACAAAAGTTGTCGAATTTCGCAAAAATCCCTAGGATTTAGCCTATCAATTTTCAAAAATTTTTGACGAGGTGTAAAGATAATGAAAATCGAATCAACCATGCATAAACGAAGTCTGAACATTAACAAATATGACAGGTGTAATTTATTGGCCAAACTAGTCACAGAACAAAAGTTGTCGAATTTCGCCAAAATCCCTAGGCTTTAGCCTATCAATTTTTAAAATTTTTGTCGACGTGTAAAATTCATAAAAATCATATCAATCATACACAAACGATGTTTGAACTTTAAAAAATATGAAAATTGAGTTGATAGGTGTAATTTATTAGCCAAACTAGTCACAAAACAAAAGTTGTTGAATTTCACCAAAATCCCTAGGCTTTAGCCTGTCAATTTTCAAAATTTTTTGATGAGGTGTAAAATTCATGAAAATCAAATCAATCATACACAAATGATGTTTGAACATGAACAAATATGAAAATTGAGTTGATAGGTGTAATTTATTGGCCAAACTAGTCACAGAACAAAAGTTGTCGAATTTCACCAAAATCCCTAGGCTCAAAGCCTATCAATTTTCAAAATATTTTGATGAGGTGTAAAATTCATGAAAATCAAATCAACCATGCACAAATGAAGTGTGAAAATTAAAAAATATGAAAATTGAGTAGATATGTTTAATTTATTGGCCAAACTAGTCACAGAACAAAAGTTGTCGAATTTCGCCAAAATCCCTAGGCTTTAGCCTATCAATTTTTGAAATTTTTTGATGAGGTGTAAAATTCATGAATATCATATCAACCATGCACAAACAAAGTGCGAACATTAACAAATAAGAAAATTGAGTAGATAGGAGTAATTTATTTGCCAAACTAGTCACAGAACAAAAGTTGTCGAATTTCGCCAAAATCCCTAGGCTTTAGCCTATCAATTTTTAAAATTTTTTGTCGAGGTGTAAAATTCATAAAAATCATATCAATCAAACACAAACGATGTTTGAACATTAACAAATATGAAAATTGAGTTGATAGGTGTAATTTATTGGCCAAACTAGTCACAAAACAAAAGTTGTTGAATTTCACCAAAATCCCTGGGCTTTTAGCCTATCAATTTTCAAAATTTTTTGATGAGGTGTAAAATTCATGAAAATTGAATCAATCATACACAAACGATGTTTGAACATTAACAAATATGAAAATTGAGTTGATAGGTGTAATTTATTGGCCAAACTAGTCACAGAACAAAAGTTGTCGAATTTCACCAAAATCCCTAGGCTTTGGCCTATCAATTTTCAAAATTTTCTGAGGAGGTGTAAAATTCATGAATATCAAATCAACCATGTACAAACAAAGTGCGAACATGAACAAATAAGAAAATTTTGTTGATAGGTGTAATTTATTTGCCAAACTAGTCACAGAACAAAAGTTGTCGAATTTCGCCAAAATCACTAAAGCCTATTAATTTTTAAATTTTTTTGACGAGGTAAAAAATTCATGAAAATGAAATCAATCATGCACAAACGAAGTGTGAACATTAACAAATATGAAAATTGGGTTGATAGGTGTAATTTATTCACCAAACTAGCCATAGAACAAAAGTTGTCGAATTTGGCCAAAATCCTAAGGCTTTAGCCTATCAATTTTTAAAATTTTTAATGAGGCGTAAAATTCATGAAAATCGAATCAACTATGCGTAAAAAAAGTTTGAATATTAATAAATATGAAAATTGAGTAGATAGGTGTAATTCATTGGCCAAAATAGTCACAGAACAAAAGTTGTCGAATTTCGCAAAAATCCCTAGGCTTTAGCCTATCAATTTTCCAAAATTTTTGACGAGGTGTAAAAATCATGAAAAATGAATCAACCATGCATAAACGAAGTCTGAACATTAACAAATATGAAAATTGAGTAGATAGGTGTAATTTATTGGCCAAAATAGTCACAGAACAAAAGTTGTCGAATTTCGCCAAAATCCCTAGGCTTTAGCCTATCAATTTTTAAAATTTTTTGTCGAGGTGTAAAATTCATAAAAATCAAATCAATCATACACAAACGATGTTTGAACTTTAAAAAAAATGAAAATTGAGTTGATAGGTGTAATTTATTGGCCAAACTAGTCACAAAACAAAACTTGTTGAATTTCATCAAAATCCCTAGGCTTTAGCCTATCAATTTTCAAAATTTTTTGATGAGGTGTAAAATTCATGAAAATCAAATCAATCATACACAAATGATGTTTGAACAATAAGAAATATGAAAATTGAGTTGATAGGTGTAATTTATTGGCCAAACTAGTCACAGAACAAAAGTTGTAGAATTTAACCAAAATCCCTAGGCTTTAGCCTATCAATTTTCAAAATTTTTTGATGAGGTGTAAGATTCATGAAAATCAAATCAACCATGCACAAACAAAGTGTGAACATTAAAAAATATGAAAATTGAGTAGATATGTTTAATTTATTGGCCAAACTAGTCACAGAACAAAAGTTGTCGAATTTCGCCAAAATCCCTAGGCTTTAGCCTATCAATTTTTGAAATTTTTTGAAAGGGTGTAAAATTCATGAAAATCAAATCAACCATGAACAAACTAAGTGTGAACATTAAAAAATATCAAAATTGAGTAGATATGTTTAATTTATTGTCCAAACTAGTCACAGAACAAAAGTTGTCGAATTTCGCCAAAATCCCTAGGCTTTAGCCTATCAATTTTTAAAATTTTTTGACGAGGTGTAAAATTCATGAATATCAAATCAACCATCCACAAACAAAGTGCGAACGTTAACAAATAAGAAAATTGACTAGATAGGAGTAATTTATTTGCCAAACTAGTCACAGAACAAAAGTTGTCGAATTTCGCCAAAATCACTAAAGCCTATCAATTTTTAAATTTTTTTTACGAGGTAAAAAATTCATGAAAATGAAATCAATCATGCACAAATGAAGTGTGAACATTAACAAATATGAAAATTGGGTTGATAGGTGTAATTTACTGGCCAAAATAGTCACAGAACAAAAGTTGTCGAATTTCGCAAAAATCCCTAGGCTAAATAGCCTATCAATTTTCAAAAATTTTTGACGAGGTGTAAAAATCATGAAAAACGAATCAACCATGCATAAACGAAGTCTGAACATTAACAAATATGAAAATTGAGTAGATAGGTGTAATTTATTGGCCAAAATAGTTACAGAACAAAAGTTGTCGAATTTCGCAAAAATCCCTAGGCTATAGCCTATCAATTTTCAAACATTTTTGACGAGGTGTAAAAATCATTAAAAACAAATCAACCATGCATAAAGGAAGTCTGAACATTAACAAATATGAAAATTGAGTGGATAGGTGTAATTTATTGGCCAAACTAGTCACAGAACAAAAGTTGTCGAATTTCGCCAAAATCCCTGGGCTTTAGCCTATCAATTTTTAAAATTTTTTGTCGAGGTGTAAAATTCATAAAAATCAAATCAATCATACACAAACGATGTTTGAACATTAACAAATATGAAAATTGAGTTGATAGGTGTAATTTATTGGCCAAACTAGTCACAGAACAAAAGTTGTCGAATTTCACCAAAATCCCTAGGCTTTAGCCTATCAATTTTCAAAATATTTTGATGAGGTGTAAAATTCATGAAAATCAAATCAACCATGCACAAACAAAGTGTGAACATTAAAAAATATGAAAATTGAGTAGATATGTTTAATTTATTGGCCAAACTAGTCATAGAACAAAAGTTGTCGAATTTCGCCAAAATCCCTAGGATTTAGCCTATCCATTTTTGAAATTTTTTGATGAGGTGTAAAATTCATGAATATAAAATCAACCGTGCACAAACAAAGTGCGAACATTAACAAATAAGAAAATTGAGTGGATAGGAGTAATTTATTTGCCAAACTAGTCACAGAACAAATGTTGTCGAATTTCGCCAAAATCCCTAGGCTTTAGCCTATCAATTTTTAAAATTTTTTGTCGAGGTGTAAAATTCATAAAAATCATATCAATCATACACAAACGATGTTTGAACATTAACAAATATGAAAATTGAGTTGATAGGTGTAATTTATTGGCCAAACTAGTCACAAAACAAAAGTTGTTGAATTTCACCAAAATCCCTGGGCATTTAGCCTATCAATTTTCAAAATTTTTTGATGAGGTGTAAAATTCATGAAAATCAAACCAATCATACACAAACGATGTTTGAACATTAACAAATATGAAAATTGAGTTGATAGGTGTAATTTATTGGCCAAACTAGTCACAGAACAAAAGTTGTCGAATTTCACCAAAATCCCTAGGCTTTAGCCTATCAATTTTCAAAATTTTTGGAGGAGGTGTAAAATTCATGAAAATCAAATCAACCATGCACAAACTAAGTGTGAACATTAAAAAATATCAAAATTAAGAAGATATGTTTAATTTATTGGCCAAACTAGTCACAGAACAAAAGTTGTCGAATTTCGCCAAAATCCCTAGGCTTTTAGCCTATCAATTTTTAAAATTTTTTGACGAGGTGTAAAATTCATGAATATCAAATCAACCATGCACAAACAAAGTGCGAACATTAATAAATAAGAAAATTGAGTAGATAGGAGTAATTTATTTTCCAAACTAGTCACAGAACAAAAGTTGTCGAATTTCGCCAAAATCCCTAGGCTTTAGCCTATCAATTTTTAAAATTTTTTTTCGAGGTGTAAAATTCATAAAAATCATATCAATCATACACAAACGATTTTTGAACATTAACAAATATGAAAATTGAGTTGATAGGTGTAATTTATTGGCCAAACTAGTCACAGAACAAAAGTTGTCGAATTTCGCCAAAATCCCTAGGCTTTAGCCTATCAATTTTCAAAATTTTTTGATGAGGTGTAAAATTCATGAAAATCAAATCAATCATACACAAACGATGTTTGAACATTAACAAATATGAAAATTGAGTTGATAGGTGTAGTTTATTGGCCAAACTAGTCACAGAACAAAAGTTGTCGAATTTCACCAAAATCCCTAGGCTTTAGCCTATCAATTTTCAAAATTTTTGGAGGAGGTGTAAAATTCAGGAAAATCAAATCAACCATGCACAAACTAAGTGTGAACATTAAAAAATATCAAAATTGAGAAGATATGTTTAATTTATTGGCCAAACTAGTCACAGAACAAAAGTTGTCGAATTTCGCCAAAATCCCTAGGCTTTAGCCTATCAATTTTTAAAATTATTTGACGAGGTGTAAAATTCATGAATATCAAATCAACCATGCACAAACAAAGTGTGAACATTAAAAAATATCAAAATTGAGATGATATGTTTAATTTATTGGCCAAACTAGTCACAGAACAAAAGTTGTCGAATTTCGCAAAAATCACTAAAGCCTATCACTTTTTAAATTTTTTTGACGAGGTAAAAAATTCATGAAAATCAAATCAATCATGCACAAACGAAGTGTGAACATTAACAAATATGAAAATTGGGTTGATAGGTGTAATTTATTCGCCAAACTAGCCATAGAACAAAAGTTGTCGAATTTGGCCAAAATCCTAAGGCTTTAGCCTATCAATTTTTAAAATTTTTAACGAGGCGTAAAATTCATGAAAATCGAATCAACCATGCGTAAACAAAGTTTGAATATTAATAAATATGAAAATTGAGTAGATAGGTGTAATTCATTGGCCAAAATAGTCACAGAACAAAAGTTGTCGAATTTCGCAAAAATCCCTAGGCTTTAGCCTATCAATTTTCAAAAATTTTTTACGAGGTGTAAAAATCATGAAAAACGAATCAACCATGCATAAACGAAGTCTGAACATTAACAAATATGAAAATTGAGTAGATAGGTGTAATTTATTGGCCAAACTAGTCACAGAACAAAAGTTGTCGAATTTCGCCAAAATCCAAAGGATTTAGCCTATCAATTTTTAAAATTTTTTGTCGCGCTGTAAAATTCATAAAAATCATATCAATCATACACAAACGATGTTTGAACTTTAAAAAATATGAAAATTGAGTTGATAGGTGTAATTTATTGGCCAAACTAGTCACAAAACAAAAGTTGTTGAATTTCACCAAAATCCCTAGGCTTTAGCCTATTAATTTTCAAAATTTTTTGATGAGGTGTAAAATTCATGAAAATCAAATCAATCATACACAAATGATGTTTGAACATTAACAAATATGAAAATTGAGTTGATAGGTGTAATTTATTGGCCAAACTAGTCACAGAACAAAAGTATTCGAATTTCACCAAAATACCTAGGCTTTAGCCTATCAATTTTCAAAATTTTTGGAGGAGGTGTAAAATTCATGAAAATCAAATCAACCATGCACAAACTAAGTGTGAAAATTAAAAAATATCAATATTGAGAAGATATGTTTAATTTATTGGCCAAACTAGTCACAGAACAAAAGTTGTCGAATTTCGCCTAAATCCCTAGGCTTTAGCCTATCAATTTTTGAAATTTTTTGACGAGGTGTAAAATTCATGAATATCAAATCAACCATGCACAAACAAAGTGCGAACATTAACAAATAAGAAAATTGAGTAGATAGGAGTAATTTATTTGCCAAACTAGTCACAGAACAAAAGTTGTCGAATTTCGCCAAAATCACTAAAGCCTATCAATTTTTAAATTTTTTTGACGAGGTAAAAAATTCATGAAAATCAAATCAATCATGCACAAACAAAGTGTGAACATTAATAAATATATGAAAATTGGATTGATAGGTGTAATTTATTCGCCAAACTAGCCATAGAACAAAAGTTGTCGAATTTGGCCAAAATCCCAAGGCTTTAGCCTATCAATTTTTAAAATTTTTAACGAGGCGTAAAATTCATGAAAATCGAAACAACCATGCGTAACCAAAGTTTTAATATTAATAAATATGAAAATTGAGTAGATAGGTGTAATTTATTGGCCAAAATAGTTACAGAACAAAAGTTGTCGAATTTCGCAAAAATCCCTAGGATTTAGCCTATCAATTTTCAAAAATTTTTGACGATGTGTAAAAAACATGAAAATCGAATCAACCATGCATAAACGAAGTCTGAACATTAACAAATAGGAAAATTGAGTAGATAGGTGTAATTTATTGGCCAAACTAGTCACAGAACAAAACTTGTCGAATTTCGCCAAAATCCCTAGGCTTTAGGCTATCAATTTTCAAAATTTTTTGATGAGGTGTAAAATTCATGAAAATCAAATCAATCATACACAAACGATGTTTGAACATTAACAAATATGAAAATTGAGTTGATAGGTGTAATTTATTGGACAAACTAGTCAGAGAACAAAAGTTATCGAATTTCACCAAAATCCCTAGGCTTTAGCCTATCAATTTTTTTGACGAGGTGTAAAATTCATGAAAATCAAATCAATCACGCACAAACGAAGTGTGAACATTAACAAATATGAAAATTGGGTTGATAGGTGACATTTATTGGCCAAACTAGCCACAGAACAAAAGTTGTCGAATTTGGCCAAAATCCCAAGGCTTTAGCCTATCAATTTTTAAAATTTTTTAACGAGGCGTAAAATTCATGAAAATCAAATCAACCATGCACAAACTAAGTGTGAACATTAAAAAATATGAAAATTGAGTAGATATGTTTAATTTATTTGCCAAACTAGTCACAGAACAAAAGTTGTCGAATTTCGCCAAAATCCCTAGGCTTTAGCCTATCAATTTTTAAGTTTTTTTGACGAGGTGTCAAATTCATGAAAATCAAATCAATCATGCAAAAACGAAGTGTGAACATTAACAAATATGAAAATTGGGTTGATAGGTGTAATTTATTGGCCAAACTAGTCAAAGAACAAAAGTTGTCGAATTTCGCCAAAATCACAAGGCTTTAGCCTATCAATTTTTAAAATTTTTTAACGAGGCGTAAAATTCACGAAAATCAAATCAACCATGTATAAACTAAGTGTGAACATTAAAAAATATGAAAATTGAGTAGATATGTTTAATTTGTTGGCCAAACTAGTCACAGAACAAAAGTTGTCGAATTTCGCCAAAATCCCAAGGCTTTAGCCTATCAATTTTTGAAAATTTTTGAAGAGGTGTAAAATTCATGAATATCAAATCAACCATGCACAAACAAAGTGCGAACATTAACAAATAAGAAAATTGAGTAGATAGGAATAATTTATTTGCCAAACTAGTCACAGAACAAAAGTTGTCGAATTTCGCCAAAATCCCTAGGTTTTAGCCTATCAATTTTTAAGTTTTTCTGACGAGGTGTAAAATTCATGAAAATCAAATCAATCACGCACAAACGAAGTGTGAACATTAACCAATATGAAAATTGGGTTGATAGGTGTAATTTATTGGCCAAACTAGCCACCGAACAAAAGTTGTCGAATTTGGCCAAAATCCCAAGGCTTTAGCCTATCAATTTTTAAAATTTTTTAACGAGGCGTAAAATTCATGAAAATCAAATCAACCATGTATAAACTAAGTGTGAACATTAAAAAATATTAAAATTGAGTAGATATGTTTAATTTGTTGGCCAAACTAGTCACAGAACAAAAGTTGTCGAATTTCGCCAAAATCCCAAGGCTTTAGCCTATCAATTTTTGAAAATTTTTGACGAGGTGTAAAATTCATGAATATCAAATCAATCATGCACAAACAAAGTGCGAACATTAACAAATAAGAAAATTGAGTAGATAGGAATAATTTATTTGCCAAACTAGTCACAGAACAAAAGTTGTCGAATTTCGCCAAAATCCCTAGGTTTTAGCCTATCAATTTTTAAGTTTTTCTGACGAGGTGTAAAATTCATGAAAATCAAATAAATCACGCACAAACGAAGTGTGAACATTAACCAATATGAAAATTGGGTTGAGAGGTGTAATTTATTGGCCAAACTAGCCACAGAACAAAAGTTGTCGAATTTGGCCAAAATCCCAAGGCTTTAGCCTATCAATTTTTAAAATTTTTTAACGAGGCGTAAAATTCATGAAAATCAAATCAACCATGTATAAATTAAGTGTGAACATTAAAAAATATGAAAATTGATTAGATATGTTTAATTTGTTGGCCAAACTAGTCACAGAACAAAAGTTGTCGAATTTCGCCAAAATCCCAAGGCTTTAGCCTATCAATTTTTGAAAATTTTTGACGAGGTGTAAAATTCAGGAATATCAAATCAATCATGCACAAACAAAGTGCGAACATTAACAAATAAGAAAATTGAGTAGATAGTAATAATTTATTTGCCAAACTAGTCACAGAACAAAAGTTGTCGAATTTCGCCAAAATCCCTAGGTTTTAGCCTATCAATTTTTAAGTTTTTCTGACGAGGTGTAAAATTCATGAAAATCAAATCAATCACGCACAAACGAAGTGTGAACATTAACCAATATGAAAATTGGGTTGATAGGTGTAATTTATTGGCCAAACTAGCTACAGAACAAAAGTTGTCGAATTTTGCCAAAATCCCAAGGCTTTAGCCTATCAATTTTTAAAATTTTTTAACGAGGCGTAAAATTCATGAAAATCAAATCAACCATGTATAAACTAAGTGTGAACATTAAAAAATATGAAAATTGAGTAGATATGTTTAATTTGTTTGCCAAACTAGTCACAGAACAAAAGTTGTCGAATTTCGCCAAAATCCCTAGGCTTTAGCCTATCAATTTTTGAAAATTTTTGACGAGGTGTAAAATTCATGAATATCAAATCAACCATGCACAAACAAAGTGCGAACATTAACAAATAAGAAAATTGATTAGATAGGAATAATTTATTTGCCAAACTAGCCACAGAACAAAAGTTGTCGAATTTGGCCAAAATCCCAAGGCTCTAGCCTGTCAATTTTTAAAATTTTTAGCGAGTCGTAAAATTCATGAAAATCGAATCAAACATGCATAAACAAAGTTTGAACATTAATAAATATGAAAATTGAATAGATAGGTGTATTTTATTGGCCAAAATAGTCACAGAATAAAAGTTGTCGAATTTCGCAAAAATCCCTAGGCTTTAGCATATCAATTTTCAAAAATTTTTGACGAGGTGTAAAATTCATGAAAATCGAATCAACCACGTATAAACGAAGTCTGAACATTAACAAATCTGAAAATTGAATAGATAGGTGTAATTTATTGGCCAAACTAGTCACAGAACAAAAGTTGTCGAATTTCGCCAAAATCCCTAGGCTTTAGCCTTTCTATTTTAAATTTTTTTGACGAGGTGTAAAATTAATGAAAATCAAATCAATCATGCAAAAACGAAGTGTGAACATTAACAAATATAAAAATTGGGTTGATAGGTGTAATTTATTGGCCAAACTAGCCACAGAACAAAAGTTATCGAATTTGGCCAAAATCCCAAGGCTTTAGCCTATCAATTTTCAAAAAATTTTGACGAGGTGTAAAAATCATGAAAATCGAATCAACCATGCATAAACGAAGTCTGAACATTAACAAATATGAAAATTGAGTAGATAGGTGTAATTTATTGGCCAAACTAGTCACAGAACAAAAGTTGTCGAATTTCACCAAAATCCCTAGGCTTTATCCTATCAATTTTTAAGTTTTTTTGACCAGGTGTAAAATTCATGAAAATCAAATCAATCACGCACAAACGAAGTGTGACCATTAACAAATATGAAAATTGGGTTGATAGGTATAATTTATTGGCTAAACTAGCCACAGAACAAAAGTTGTCGAATTTGGCCAAAATCCCAAGGCTTTAGCCTATCAATTTTTAAAATTTTTTAACGAGGCGTAAAATTCATGAAAATCAAATCAACCATGCACAAACTAAGTGTGAACATTAAAAAATATGAAAATTGAGTAGATATGTTTAATTTGTTGGCCAAACTAATCACAGAACAAAAGTTGTCGAATTTTGCCAAAATCCCTAGGCTTTAGCCTATCAATTTTTGAAATTTTTTGACGAGGTGTAAAATTCATGAATATCAAATCAACCATGCACAAACAAAGTGCGAACATTAAGAAATAAGAAAATTGAGTAGATAGTAGTAATTTATTTGCCAAACTAGTCACAGAACAAAAGTTGTCGAATTTCGCCAAAATCCCTAGGCTTTAGCCACAAACTAAGTGTGAACGTTAAAAAATATGAAAATTGAGTAGATATGTTTAATTTGTTGGCCAAACTAGTCACAGAACAAAAGTTGTCGAATTTCACCAAAATCCCTAGGCTTTAGCCTATCCATTTTTGAAATTTTTTGACGAGGTGTAAAATTCATGAATATCAAATCAACCATGCACAAACAAATTGCGAACATTAACAAATAAGAAAATTGAGTAGATAGGAGTAATTTATTTGCTAAACTAGTCACAGAAAAAAACTTGTCGAATTTTGCCAAAATCCCTAGGCTTTAGACTATCAATTTTTAAATTTTTTTGACGAGGTGTAAAATTCATGAAAATCAAATCAATCACGCCCAAACGAAGTGTGAACATTAACAAATATGAAAATTGGGTTGATAGGTGTAATTTATTGGCCAAACTAGCCACAGAACAAAAGTTGTCGAATTTGGCCAAAATCCCATGGCTTTAGCCTATAAATTTTTAAAATTTTTAACGAGACGTAAAATTCATGAAAATTGAATCAACCACGCATAAACAAAGTTTGAACATTAATAAATATGAAAATTGAGTAGATAGGTGTATTTTATTGGCCAAAATAGTCACAGAACAAAAGTTGTCGAATTTCGCAAAAATCCCAAGGCTTTAGCCTATCAATTTTCAAAAATTTTTGACGAGGTGTAAAATTCATGAAAATCGAATCAACCACGTATAAACGAAGTCTGAACATTAACAAATATGAAAATTGAGTGGATAGGTGTAATTTATTGGCCAAACTTGTCACAGAACAAAAGTTGTAGAATTTCGCCCAAATCCCTAGGCTTTAGCCTTACTATTTTAAATTTTTTTGACGAGGTGTAAAATTAATGAAAATCAAATCAATCACGCAAAAACGAAGTGTGAACATTAACAAATATAAAAATACGGTTGATAGGTGTAATTTATTGGCCAAACTAGCCACAGAACAAAAGTTGTCGAATTTGGCCAAAATCCCAAGGCTTTAGCCTATCAATTTTCAAAAATTTTTGACGAGGTGTAAAAATCATGAAAATCGAATCAACCATGCATAAACGAAGTCTTAACATTAACAAATATGAAAATTGAGTAGATAGGTGTAATTTATTGGCCAAACTAGTCACAGAACAAGAGTTGTCGAATTTCGCCAAAATCCCTAGGCTTTAGCATATCAATTTTTAAAATTTTTTGTCGAGGTGTAAAATTCATAAAAATCATATCAATCATACACAAACGATGTTTGAACATTAAAAAATATGAAAATTGAGTTGATAGGTGTAATTTATTGGCCAAACTATTTACAAAACAAAAGTTGTTGAATTTCACCAAAGTCCCTAGAATTTAGCCTATCCATTTTCAAAATTTTTTGATGAGGTGTAAAATTCATGAAAATCAAATCAATCATACACAAATGATGTTTGAACATTAACAAATATGAAAATTGAGTTGATAGGTGTAATTTATTGGCCAAACTAGTCACAGAATAAAAGTTGTCGAATTTCACCAAAATCCCTAGGCTTTAGCCTGTCAATTTTCAAAATTTTTTGATGAGGTGTAAAATTCATGAAAATCAAATCAACCATGCCCAAACAAAGTGTGAACATTAAAAAATATGAAAATTGAGTAGATATGTTTAATTTATTGGCCAAACTAGTCACAGAACAAAAGTTGTCGAATTTCGCCAAAATCCCTAGGCTTTAGCCTATCAATTTTTGAAAATTTTTGACGAGGTGTAAAATTCATGAATATCAAATCAACCATGCACAAACAAAGTGCGAACATTAACAAATAAGAAAATTGAGTAGATAGGAGTAATTTATTTGCCAAACTAGTCACAGAACAAAAGTTGTCGAATTTCGCCAAAATCCCTAGGCTTTAGCCTATCAATTTTTAAAATTTTTTAACGAGGCGTAATATTCATGATAATCAAATCAACCATACACAACGATGTTTGAACATTAACAAATACGAAAATTGAGTTGATAGGTGTAATTTATTGGCCAAACTAGTCACATAACAAAAGTTGTTGAATTTTACCAAAATCCCTGGGCTTTTTAGCCTATCAATTTTCAAAATTTTTTGATGAGGTGTAAAATTCATGAAAATCAAATCAATCATACACAAACGATGTTTGAACATTAACAAATATGAAAATTGAGTTGATAGGTGTAATTTATTGGCCAAACTAGTCACAGAACAAAACTTGTCGAATTTCACCAAAATCCCTAGGCTTTAGCCTATCAATTTTCAAAATTTTTTGAGGAGGTGTAAAATTCATGAAAATCAAATCAACCATGCACAAACTAAGTGTGACATTAAAAAATATCAAAATTGAGAAGATATGTTTAATTTATTGGCCAAACTAGTCACATAACAAAAGTTGTCGAATTTCGCCAAAATCCCTAGGCTTTAGCCTATCAATTTTTAAAATTTTTTGACGAGGTGTAAAATTCATGAATATCAAATCAACCATGCACAAACAAAGTCCGAACATTAACAAATAAGAAAATTGAGTAGATAGGAGTAATTTATTTGCCAAACTAGTCACAGAACAAAAGTTGTCGAATTTCGCCAAAATCACTAAAGCCTATCAATTTTTAAATTTTTTTGACGAGGTAAAAAATTCATGAAAATCAAATCAATCATGCACAAACGAAGTGTGAACATTAACAAATATGAAAATTGGGTTGATAGGTGTAATTTATTCGCCAAACTAGCCATAGAACAAAAGTTGTCGAATTTGGCCAAAATCCCAAGGCTTTAGCTTATCAATTTTTAAAATTTTTAACGAGGCGTAAAATTCATAAAAATCGAATCAACCATGCTTAAAAAAAGTTTGAATATTAATAAATATGAAAATTGAGTAGATAGGTGTAATTCATTGGCCAAAATAGTCACAGAACAAAAGTTGTCGAATTTCGCAAAAATCCGTAGGCTTTAGCCTATCAATTTTAAAAATTTTTTGACGAGGTGTAAAAATCATGAAAAACGAATCAACCATGCATAAACGAAGTCTGAACATTAACAAATATGAAAATTGAGTAGATAGGTGTAATTTATTGGCCAAACTAGTCACAGAACAAAAGTTGTCGAATTTCGCCAAAATCCCTAGGCTTTAGCCTATCAATTTTTAAAATTTTTTGTCGCGGTGTAAAATTCATGAATATCAAATCAACCATGCACAAACAAAGTGCGAACATTAACTAATAAGAAAATTGAGTAGATAGGAGTAATTTATTTGCCAAACTAGTCACAGAACAAAAGTTGTCGAATTTCGCCAAAATCACTAAAGCCTACCAATTTTTAAATTTTTTTGACGAGGTAAAAAATTCATGAAAATCAAATCAATCATGCACAAACGAAGTGTGAACATTAACAAATATGAAAATTGGGTTGATAGGTGTAATTTATTCGCCAAACTAGCCATAGAACAAAATTTGTCGAATTTGGTCAAAATACCAAGGCTTTAGCCTATCAATTTTTAAAATTTTTAACGAGGCGTAAAATTAATGAAAATCGAATCAACCATGAGTCAAAAAAGTTTGAATATTAATAAATATGAAAATTGAGTAGATAGGTGTAATTCATTGGCCAAAATAGTCACAGAATAAAAGTTGTCGAATTTCGCAAAAATCCCTAGGCTTTAGCCTATCAATTTTCAAAAAAATTTGACGAGGGGTAAAAATCATGAAAAACGAAATAACGATGCATAAACGAAGTCTGAACATTAACAAATATGAAAATTGAGTAGATAGGTGTAATTTATTGGCCAAACTAGTCACAGAACAAAATTTGTCGAATTTCGCCAAAATCCCTAGGCTTTAGCCTATCAATTTTTAAAATTTTTTGTCGCGGTGTAAAATTCATAAAAATCATATCAATCATACACAAACGATGTTTGAACTTTAAAAAATATGAAAATTGAGTTGATAGGTGTAATTTATTGGCCAAACTAGTCACAAAACAAAAGTTGTTGAATTTCACGAAAATCCCTAGGCTTTAGCCTATCAATTTTCAAAATTTTTTGATGAGGTATAAAATTCCTGAAAATCAAATCAATCATACACAAATGATGTTTGAACATTTACAAATATGAAAATTGAGTTGATAGGTGTAATTTATTCGCCAAACTAGTCACAGAACAAAAGTTGTCGAATTTAACCAAAATCCCTAGGCTTTAGCCTATCAATTTTCAAAATTTTTTGATGAGGTGTAAAATTCATGAAAATCAAATCAACCATGCACAAACAAAGTGTGAACATTAAAAAATATGAAAATTGAGTAGATATGTTTAATTTATTGGCCAAACTAGTCACAGAACAAAAGTTGTCGAATTTCGCCAAAATCCCTAGGTTTTAGCCTATCAATTTTTTAAATTTTTTGACGAGGTGTAAAATTCATGAAAATCAAATCAACCATGCACAAACTGAGTGTGAACATTAAAAAATATCAAAATTGAGAAGATATGTTTAATTTATTGGCCAAACTAGTCACAGAACAAAAGTTGTCGAATTTCGCCAAAATCCCTGGGCTTTAGCCTATCAATTTTTAAATTTTTTTGACGAGGTGTAAAATTCATGAATATCAAATCAACCATGCACAAGCAAAGTGCGAACATTAACAAATAAGAAAATTGAGTAGATAGGAGTAATTTATTTGCCAAACTAGTCACAGAACAAAAGTTGTCGAATTTCGCCAAAATCACTAAAGCCTATCACTTTTTAAATTTTTTTGACGAGGTAAAAAATTCTTGAAAATCAAATCAATCATGCACAAACGAAGTGTGAACATTAACAAATATGAAAATTGGGTTGATAGGTGTAATTTATTCACCAAACTAGCCATAGAACAAAAGTTGTCGAATTTGGCAAAAATCCCAAGGCTTTAGCCTATCAATTTTTAAAATTTTTAACGAGGCGTAAAATTCATGAAAATCGAATCAACCATGTGTAAACAAAGTTTGAATATTAATAAATATGAAAATTGAGTAGATAGGTGTAATTCATTGGCCAAAATAGTCACAGAACAAAAGTTGTCGAATTTCGAAAAAATCCCTAGGCTTTAGCCTATCAATTTTCAAAAATTTTTGACGAGGTGTAAAAATCATGAAAAATGAATCAAGCATGCATAAACGAAGTCTGAACATTAACAAATATGAAAATTATGTAGATAGGTGTAATTTATTGGCCAAACTAGTCACAGAACAAAAGTTGTCGAATTTCACCAAAATCCCTAGGCTTTAGCCTATCAATTTTTAAAATTTTTTAACGAGGCGTAAAATTCATGATAATCAAATCAACCATACACAAACGATGTTTGAACAATAACAAATATGAAAATTGAGTTGATAGGTGTAATTTATAGGCCAAACTAGTCACATAACAAAAGTTGTTGAATTTTACCAAAATCCCTAGGCTTTTAGCCTATCGATTTTCAAAATTTTTTGATGAGGTGTAAAATTCATGAAAATCAAATCAATCATACACAAACGATGTTTGAACATTAACAAATATGAAAATTGAGTTGATAGGTGTAATTTATTGGCCAAACTAGTCACAGAACAAAAGTTGTCGAATTTCGCCAAAATCCCTAGGCTTTAGCCTATCAATTTTGAAAAATTTTTGACGAGGTGTAAAAATCATGAAAAACGAATCAAGCATGCATAAACGAAGTCTGAACATTAACAAATATGAAAATTGAGTAGATAGGTGTAATTTATTGGCCAAACTAGTCACAGAACAAAAGTTGTCGAATTTCGCCAAAATCCCGAGGCTTTAGCCTATCAATTTTTGAAATTTTTTGACGAGGTGTAAAATTCATGAATATCAAATCAACCATGCACAAACAAAGTGCGAACATTAACAAATAAGAAAATTGAGAAGATAGGAGTAATTTATTTGCTAAACTAGTCACAGAACAAAACTTGTCGAATTTCGCCAAAATCCCTAGGCTTTAGACTATCAATTTTTAAGTTTTTTTGACGAGATGTAAAATTCATGAAAATCAAATCAATCACGCCCAAACGAAGTGTGAACATTAACAAATATGAAAATTGGGTTGATAGGTGTAATTTATTAGCCAAACTAGCCACAGAACAAAAGTTGTCGAATCTGGCCAAAATCCCAAGGCTTTAGCTTATCAATTTTTAAAATTTTTAACGAGACGTAAAATTCATGAAAATTGAATCAACCATGCATAAACAAAGTTTGAACATTAATAAATATGAAAATTGAGTAGATTGGTGTATTTTATTGGCCAAAATAGTCACAGAACAAAAGTTGTCGAATTTCGCAAAAATCCCTAGGCTTTAGCCTATCAATTTTCAAAAATTTTTGACGAGGTGTAAAAATCATGAAAAATGAATCAAGCATGCATAAACGAAGTCTGAACATTAACAAATATGAAAATTATGTAGATAGGTGTAATTTATTGGCCAAACTAGTCACAGAACAAAAGTTGTCGAATTTCACCAAAATCCCTAGGCTTTAGCCTATCAATTTTTAAAATTTTTTAACGAGGCGTAAAATTCATGATAATCAAATCAACCATACACAAACGATGTTTGAACAATAACAAATATGAAAATTGAGTTGATAGGTGTAATTTATTGGCCAAACTAGTCACATAACAAAAGTTGTTGAATTTTACCAAAATCCCTAGGCTTTTAGCCTATCGATTTTCAAAATTTTTTGATGAGGTGTAAAATTCATGAAAATCAAATCAATCATATACAAACGATGTTTGAACATTAACAAATATGAAAATTGAGTTGATAGGTGTAATTTATTGGCCAAACTAGTCACAGAACAAAAGTTGTCGAATTTCGCCAAAATCCCTAGGCTTTAGCCTATCAATTTTGAAAAATTTTTGACGAGGTGTAAAAATCATGAAAAACGAATCAAGCATGCATAAACGAAGTCTGAACATTAACAAATATAAAAATTGAGTAGATAGGTGTAATTTATTGGCCAAACTAGTCACAGAACAAAAGTTGTCGAATTTCGCCAAAATCCCGAGGCTTTAGCCTATCAATTTTTGAAATTTTTTGACGAGGTGTAAAATTCATGAATATCAAATCAACCATGCACAAACAAAGTGCGAACATTAACAAATAAGAAAATTGAGAAGATAGGAGTAATTTATTTGCTAAACTAGTCACAGAACAAAACTTGTCGAATTTCGCCAAAATCCCTAGGCTTTAGACTATCAATTTTTAAGTTTTTTTGACGAGATGTAAAATTCATGAAAATCAAATCAATCACGCCCAAACGAAGTGTGAACATTAACAAATATGAAAATTGTGTTGATAGGTGTAATTTATTAGCCAAACTAGCCACAGAACAAAAGTTGTCGAATCTGGCCAAAATCCCAAGGCTTTAGCTTATCAATTTTTAAAATTTTTAACGAGACGTAAAATTCATGAAAATTGAATCAACCATGCATAAACAAAGTTTGAACATTAATAAATATGAAAATTGAGTAGATTGGTGTATTTTATTGGCCAAAATAGTCACAGAACAAAAGTTGTCGAATTTCGCCAAAATCCCTAGGTTTTAGCCTATCAATTTTTTAAATTTTTTGACGAGTTGTAAAATTCATGAAAATCAAATCAACCATGCACAAACTGAGTGTGAACATTAAAAAATATCAAAATTGAGAAGATATGTTTAATTTATTGGCCAAACTAGTCACAGAACAAAAGTTGTCGAATTTCGCCAAAATCCCTGGGCTTTAGCCTATCAATTTTTAAATTTTTTTGACGAGGTGTAAAATTCATGAATATCAAATCAACCATGCACAAGCAAAGTGCGAACATTAACAAATAAGAAAATTGAGTAGATAGGAGTAATTTATTTGCCAAACTAGTCACAGAACAAAAGTTGTCGAATTTCGCCAAAATCACTAAAGCCTATCACTTTTTAAATTTTTTTGACGAGGTAAAAAATTCTTGAAAATCAAATCAATCATGCACAAACGAAGTGTGAACATTAACAAATATGAAAATTGGGTTGATAGGTGTAATTTATTCACCAAACTAGCCATAGAACAAAAGTTGTCGAATTTGGCAAAAATCCCAAGGCTTTAGCCTATCAATTTTTAAAATTTTTAACGAGGCGTAAAATTCATGAAAATCGAATCAACCATGTGTAAACAAAGTTTGAATATTAATAAATATGAAAATTGAGTAGATAGGTGTAATTCATTGGCCAAAATAGTCACAGAACAAAAGTTGTCGAATTTCGAAAAAATCCCTAGGCTTTAGCCTATCAATTTTCAAAAATTTTTGACGAGGTGTAAAAATCATGAAAAACGAATCAAGCATGCATAAACGAAGTCTGAACATTAACAAATATGAAAATTATGTAGATAGGTGTAATTTATTGGCCAAACTAGTCACAGAACAAAAGTTGTCGAATTTCACCAAAATCCCTAGGCTTTAGCCTATCAATTTTTAAAATTTTTTAACGAGGCGTAAAATTCATGATAATCAAATCAACCATACACAAACGATGTTTGAACAATAACAAATATGAAAATTGAGTTGATAGGTGTAATTTATTGGCCAAACTAGTCACATAACAAAAGTTGTTGAATTTTACCAAAATCCCTAGGCTTTTAGCCTATCGATTTTCAAAATTTTTTGATGAGGTGTAAAATTCATGAAAATCAAATCAATCATACACAAACGATGTTTGAACATTAACAAATATGAAAATTGAGTAGATAGGTGTAATTCATTGGCCAAAATAGTCACAGAACAAAAGTTGTCGAATTTCGCAAAAATCCCTAGGCTTTAGCCTATCAATTTTGAAAAATTTTTGACGAGGTGTAAAAATCATGAAAAACGAATCAAGCATGCATAAACGAAGTCTGAACATTAACAAATATGAAAATTGAGTAGATAGGTGTAATTTATTGGCCAAACTAGTCACAGAACAAAAGTTGTCGAATTTCGCCAAAATCCCGAGGCTTTAGCCTATCAATTTTTGAAATTTTTTGACGAGGTGTAAAATTCATGAATATCAAATCAACCATGCACAAACAAAGTGCGAACATTAACAAATAAGAAAATTGAGAAGATAGGAGTAATTTATTTGCTAAACTAGTCACAGAACAAAACTTGTCGAATTTCGCCAAAATCCCTAGGCTTTAGACTATCAATTTTTAAGTTTTTTTGACGAGATGTAAAATTCATGAAAATCAAATCAATCACGCCCAAACGAAGTGTGAACATTAACAAATATGAAAATTGGGTTGATAGGTGTAATTTATTAGCCAAACTAGCCACAGAACAAAAGTTGTCGAATCTGGCCAAAATCCCAAGGCTTTAGCTTATCAATTTTTAAAATTTTTAACGAGACGTAAAATTCATGAAAATTGAATCAACCATGCATAAACAAAGTTTGAACATTAATAAATATGAAAATTGAGTAGATTGGTGTATTTTATTGGCCAAAATAGTCACAGAACAAAAGTTGTCGAATTTCGCAAAAATCCCTAGACTTTGGCCTATCAATTTTCAAAAATTTTTGACGAGGTGTAAAATTCATGAAAATCGAATCAACCACGCATAAACGAAGTCTGAACATTAACAAATATGAAAATTGAGTAGATAGGTGTAATTTATTGGCCAAACTAGTCACTGAACAAAATTTGTCGAATTTCGCCAAAATCCCTAGGCTTTAGCCTATCAATTTTTAAAATTTTTTGTCGCGGTGTAAAATTCATAAAAATCATATCAATCATGCACAAACGATGTTTGAAGTTTAAAAAATATCAAAATTGAGTTGATAGGTGTAATTTATTGGCCAAACTAGTCACAAAACAAAAGTTGTTGAATTTCACCAAAATCCCTAGGCTTTAGCCTATCAATTTTCAAAATTTTTTCATGAGGTGTAAAATTCATGAAAATCAAATCAACCATGCACAAACAAAGTGTGAACATTAAAAAATATGAAAATTGAGTTGATAGGTGTAATTTATTGGCCAAACTAGTCACAGAACAAAAGTTGTCGAATTTAACCAAAATCCCTAGGCTTTAGCCTATCAATTTTCAAAATTTTTTGATGAGGTGTAAAATTCATGAAAATCAAATCAACCATGCACAAACAAAGTGTGAACATTAAAAAATATGAAAATTGAGTAGATATGTTTAATTTGTTGGCCAAACTAGTCACAGAACAAAAGTTGTCGAATTTCGCCAAAATCCCTAGGTTTTAGCCTATCAATTTTTGAAATTTTTTGACGAGGTGTAAAATTCATGAAAATCAAATCAACCATGCACAAACTAAGTGTGAACTTTAAAAAATATCAAAATTGAGAAGATATGTTTAATTTATTGGCCAAACTAGTCACAGAACAAAAGTTGTCGAATTTCGCCAAAATCCCTAGGCTTTAGCCTATCAATTTTTAAAATTTTTGGACGAGGTGTAAAATTCATGAATATCAAATCAACCATGTAAAAACAAAGTGCGAACATTAACAAATAAGAAAATTGAGTAGATAGGAGTAATTTATTTGCCAAACTAGTCACAGAACAAAAGTTGTCGAATTTCGCCAAAATCACTAAAGCCTATCACTTTTTAAATTTTTTTGACGAGGTAAAAAATTCATGAAAATCAAATCAATCATGCACACACGAAGTGTGAACATTAACAAATATGAAAATTGGGTTGATAGGTGTAATTTATTCGCCAAACTAGCCATAGAATAAAAGTTGTCGAATTTGGCCAAAATCCCAAGGCTTTAGCCTATCAATTTTTAAAATTTTTAACGAGGCGTAAAATTCATGAAAATCGAATCAACCATGCGTAAACAAAGTTTGAATATTAATAAATATGAAAATTGAGTAGATAGGTGTAATTCATTGGCCAAAATAGTCACAGAACAAAAGTTGTCGAATTTCGCAAAAATCCCTAGGCTTTAGCCTATCAATTTTGAAAAATTTTTGACGAGGTGTAAAAATCATGAAAAACGAATCAAGCATGCATAAACGAAGTCTGAACATTAACAAATATGAAAATTGAGTAGATAGGTGTAATTTATTGGCCAAACTAGTCACAGAACAAAAGTTGTCGAATTTCGCCAAAATCCCGAGGCTTTAGCCTATCAATTTTTGAAATTTTTTGACGAGGTGTAAAATTCATGAATATCAAATCAACCATGCACAAACAAAGTGCGAACATTAACAAATAAGAAAATTGAGAAGATAGGAGTAACTTATTTGCTAAACTAGTCACAGAACAAAACTTGTCGAATTTCGCCAAAATCCCTAGGCTTTAGACTATCAATTTTTAAGTTTTTTTGACGAGATGTAAAATTCATGAAAATCAAATCAATCACGCCCAAACGAAGTGTGAACATTAACAAATATGAAAATTGGGTTGATAGGTGTAATTTATTAGCCAAACTAGCCACAGAACAAAAGTTGTCGAATTTGGCCAAAATCCCAAGGCTTTAGCCTATCAATTTTTAAAATTTTTAACGAGACGTAAAATTCATGAAAATTGAATCAACCATGCACAAACAAAGTTTGAACATTAATAAATAAGAAAATTGAGTAGATTGGTGTATTTTATTGGCCAAAATAGTCACAGAACAAAAGTTGTCGAATTTCGCAAAAATCCCTAGGCTTTAGCCTATCAATTTTCAAAAATTTTTGACGAGGTGTAAAAATCATGAAAAACGAATCAACCATGCATAAACGAAGTCTGAACATTAACAAATATGAAAATTGAGTAGATAGGTGTAATTTATTGGCCAAACTAGTCACAGAACAAAATTTGTCGAATTTCGCCAAAATCCCTAGGCTTTAGCCTATCAATTTTTAAAATTTTTTGTCGCGGTGTAAAATTCATAAAAATCATATCAATCATACCCAAACGATGTTTGAACTTTAAAAAATATGAAAATTGAGTTGATAGGTGTAATTTATTAGCCAAACTAGTCACAAAACAAAAGTTGTTGAATTTCACCAAAATCCCTAGGCTTTAACCTATCAATTTTCAAAATTTTTTGATGAGGTGTAAAATTCATGAAAATCAAATCAATCATACACAAATGATGTTTGAACATTAACAAATATGAAAATTGAGTTGATAGGTGTAATTTATTGGCCAAACTAGTCACATAACAAAAGTTGTCGAATTTAACCAAAATCCCTAGGCTTTAGCCTATCAATTTTCAAAATTTTTTGATGAGGTGTAAAATTCATGAAAATCAAATCAACCATGCACAAACAAAGTGTGAACGTTAAAAAATATGAAAATTGAGTAGATATGTTTAATTTATTGGCCAAACTAGTCACAGAACAAAAGTTGTCGAATTTCGCCAAAATCCCTAGGATTTAGCCTATCAATTTTTGAAATTTTTTGACGAGGTATAAAATTCATGAAAATCAAATGAACCATGCACAAACTAAGTGTGAACATTAAAAAATATCAAAATTGAGAAGATATGTTTAATTTATTGGCCAAACTAGTCACAGAACAAAAGTTGTCGAATTTCACGAAAATCCCTAGGCTTTAGCCAATCAATTTTTAAAATTTTTTGACGAGGTGTAAAATTCATGAATATCAAATCAACCATGCAAAAACAAAGTGCGAACATTAACAAATAAGAAAATTGAGCAGATAGGAGTAATTTATTTTCCAAACTAGTCACAGAACAAAAGTTGTCGAATTTCGCCAAAATCACTAAAGCCTATCACTTTTTAAATTTTTTTGACGAGGTAAAAAATTCATGAAAATCAAATCAATCATGCACAAACGAAGTGTGAACATTAACAGATATGAAAATTGGGTTGATAGGTGTAATTTATTCGCCAAACTAGCCACAGAACAAAAGTTGTCGAATTTGGCCAAAATCCCAAGGCTTTAGCCTATCAATTTTTAAAATTTTTAACGAGGCGTAAAATTCATGAAAATCAAATCAACCATGCGTAAACAAAGTTTGAATATTAATAAATATGAAAATTGAGTAGATAGGTGTAATTCATTGGCCAAAATAGTCACAGAACAAAAGTTGTCGAATTTCGCAAAAATCCCTAGGCTTTAGCCTATCAATTTTCAAAACTTTTTGACGAGGTGTAAAAATCATGAAAAACGAATCAACCATGCATAAACGAAGTCTGAACATTAACAAATATGAAAATTGAGTAGATAGGTGTAATTTATTGGCCAAACTAGTCACAGAACAAAAGTTGTCGAATTTCGCCAAAATCCCTAGGCTTTAGCCTATCAATTTTTAAAATTTTTTGTCGCGGTGTAAAATTCATAAAAATCATTTCAATCATACACAAACGATGTTTGAACTTTAAAAAATATGAAAATTGAGTTGATAGGTGTAATTTATTGGCCAAACTAGTCACAAAACAAAAGTTGTTGAATTTCACCAAAATCCCTAGGCTTTAGCCTATCAATTTTCAAAATTTTTTGATGAGGTGTAAAATTCATGAAAATCAAATCAATCATACACAAACGGTGTTTGAACATTAACAAATATGAAAATTGAGTAGATAGCTGTATTTTGTTGGCCAAACTAGTCACAGAACAAAAGTTGTTGAATTTCACCAAAATCCCTAGGCTTTAGCCTATCAATTTTTAAGTTTTTTTGACGAGGTGTAAAATTGATAAAAATCAAATCAATCACGCACAAACGAAGTGTGAACATTAACAAATATGAAAATTGGGTTGATAGGTATAATTTATTGGCCAAACTAGCCACAGAACAAAAGTTGTCGAATTTGGCCAAAATCCCAAGGCTTTAGCCTATCAATTTTTAAAATTTTTTAACGAGGCGTAAAATTCATGAAAATCAAATCAACCATGCACAAACTAAGTGTGAACATTAAAAAAAATGAAAATTGAGTAGATATGTTTAATTTATTGGCCATACTAGTCACAGAACAAAAGTTGTCGAATTTGGCCAAAATCCCAAGGCTTTAGCCTATCAATTTTTAAAATTTTTTAACGAGGCGTAAAATTCATGAAAATCAAATCAACCATGCACAAACTAAGTGTGAACATTAAAAAAAATGAAAATTGAGTAGATATGTTTAATTTATTGGCCGTACTAGTCACAGAACAAAAGTTGTCGAATTTTGCCAAAATCCGTAGGCTTTAGCCTATCAATTTTTGAAAATTTTTGACGAGGTGTAAAATTCATGAATATCAAATCAAACATGCACAAACAAAGTGCGAACATTAAGAAATAAGAAAATTGAGTAGATAGTAGTAATTTATTTGCCAAACTAGCCACAGAACAAAAGTTGTCGAATTTCGCCATAATCCATAGGCTTTAGCCACAAACTAAGTGTGAACATTAAAAAATATGAAAATTGAGTAGATATGTTTAATTTGTTGGCCAAACTAGTCACAGAACAAAAGTTGTCGAATTTCACCAAAATCCCTTGGCTTTAGCCTATCAATTTTTAAAATTTATTAACGAGGCGTAAAATTCATGAAAATCAAATCAACCATGCACAAACTAAGTGTGAACATTAAAAAAAATGAAAATTGAGTAGATATGTTTTATTTATTGGCCAAACTAGTCACAGAACAAAAGTTGTAGAATTTTGCCAAAATCCCTAGGCTTTAGCCTATCAATTTTTGAAATTTTTTGACGAGGTGTAAAATTCATGAATATCAAATCAACCATGCACAAACAAAGTGCGAACATTAAGAAATAAGAAAATTGAGTAGATAGTAGTAATTTATTTGCCAAACTAGCCACAGAACAAAAGTTTTCGAATTTCGCCAAAATCCATAGGCTTTAGCCACAAACTAAGTGTGAACATTAAAAAATATGAAAATTGAGTAGATATGTTTAATTTGTTGGCCAAACTAGTCACAGAACAAAAGTTGTCGAATTTCGCCAAAATCCCTTGGCTTTAGCCTATCAATTTTTGAAATTTTTTGACGAGGTGTAAAATTAATGAATATCAAATCAACCATGCACAAACAAAGTGCAAAATTAAGAAATAAGAAAATTGAGAAGATAGGAGTAATTTATTTGCTAAACTAGTCACAGAACAGAACTTGTCGAATTTCGCCAAAATCCCTAGGCTTTAGACTATCAATTTTTAAGTTTTTTTGACGAGATGTAAAATTCATGAAAATCAAATCAATCACGCCCAAACGAAGTGTGAACATTAACAAATATGAAAATTGGGTTGATAGGTGTAATTTATTGGCCAAACTAGCCACAGAACAAAAGTTGTCGAATTTGGCCAAAATCCCAAGGTTTTAGCCTATCAATTTTTAAAATTTTTAACGAAACGTAAAATTCATGAAAATTGAATCAACCAGGCATAAAAAAAGTTTGAACATTAATAAACATGAAAATTGAGTAGATAGGTGTATTTTATTGGCCAAAATAGTCACAGAACAAAAGTTGTCGAATTTCGCAAAAATCCCTTGGTTTTAGCCTATGAATTTTCAAAATTTTTTGACGAGGTGTAAAATTCATGAAAATCGAATCAACCACGTATAAACGAAGTCTGAACATTAACAAATATGAAAATTGAGTAGGTAGGTGTAATTTATTGGCCAAACTAGTCACAGAACAAAAGTTGTCGAATTTCGCCCAAATCCCTAGGCTTTAGCCTTTCTATTTTAAATTTTTTTGACGAGGTGTAAAATTAATGAAAATCAAATCAATCACGCAAAAACGAAGTGTGAACATTAACAAATATAGAAATTGGGTTGATAGCTGTAATTTATTGGCCAAACTAGCCACAGAACAAAAGTTGTCGAATTTGGCCAAAACCCCAAGGCTTTAGCCTATCAATTTTCAAAAATTTTTGACGAGGTGTAAAAATCATGAAAATCGAATCACCCATGCATAAACGAAGTCTTAACATTAAAAAATATGAAAATTGAGTAGATAGGTGTAATTTATTGGCCAAACTAGTCACAGAACAAAAGTTGTCGAATTTCGCCGAAATCCCTAGGCTTTAGCCTATCAATTTTTAAAATTTTTTGTCGCGGTGTAAAATTCATAAAAATCATATCAATCATACACAAACGATGTTTCAACTTTAAAAAATATGAAAATTGAGTTGATAGGTGTAATTTATTGGCCAAACTAGTCACATAACAAAAGTTGTTGAATTTTACCAAAATCCCTGGGCTTTTAGCCTATCAATTTTCAAAATTTTTTGATGAGGTGTAAAATTCATGAAAATCAAATCAATCATACACAAACGATGTTTGAACATTAACAAATATGAAAATTGAGTTGATAGGTGTAATTTATTGGCCAAACTAGTCACAGAACAAAAGTTGTCGAATTTCACCAAAATCCCTAGGCTTTAGCCTATCAATTTTCAAAATGTTTTGAGGAGGTGTAAAATTCATGAAAATCAAATCAACCATGCACAAACTAAGTGTGAACATTAAAAAATATGAAAATTGAGTAGATATGTTTAATTTATTGGCCAAACTAGTCACAGAACAAAAGTTGTCGAATTTCGCCAAAATCCCTAGTCTTTAGCCTATCAATTTTTGAAATTTTTTGACGAGGTGTAAAATTCATGAATATCAAATCAACCATGCACAAACAAAGTGCGAACATTAACAAATAAGAAAATGGAGTAGATAGGAGTAATTTATTTGCCAAACTAGTCACAGAACAAAAGTTGTCGAATTTCGCCAAAATCCCTAGGCTTTAGCCTATCAATTTTTAAAATTTTTTGTCGCGGTGTAAAATTCATAAAAATCATATCAATCATACACAAACGATGTTTCAACTTTAAAAAATATGAAAATTGAGTTGATAGGTGTAATTTATTGGCCAAACTAGTCACATAACAAAAGTTGTTGAATTTTACCAAAATCCCTGGGCTTTTAGCCTATCAATTTTCAAAATTTTTTGATGAGGTGTAAAATTCATGAAAATCAAATCAATCATACACAAACGATGTTTGAACATTAACAAATATGAAAATTGAGTTGATAGGTGTAATTTATTGGCCAAACTAGTCACAGAACAAAAGTTGTCGAATTTCACCAAAATCCCTAGGCTTTAGCCTATCAATTTTCAAAATGTTTTGAGGAGGTGTAAAATTCATGAAAATCAAATCAACCATGCACAAACTAAGTGTGAACATTAAAAAATATGAAAATTGAGTAGATATGTTTAATTTATTGGCCAAACTAGTCACAGAACAAAAGTTGTCGAATTTCGCCAAAATCCCTAGTCTTTAGCCTATCAATTTTTGAAATTTTTTGACGAGGTGTAAAATTCATGAATATCAAATCAACCATGCACAAACAAAGTGCGAACATTAACAAATAAGAAAATGGAGTAGATAGGAGTAATTTATTTGCCAAACTAGTCACAGAACAAAAGTTGTCGAATTTCGCCAAAATCCCTAGGCTTTAGCCTATCAATTTTTAAAATTTTTTAACGAGGCGTAAAATTCATGATAATCAAATCAACCATGCACAAACTAAGTATGAACATTAAAAAATATGAAAATTGAGTAGATATGTTTAATTTATTGGCCAAACTAGTCACAGAACAAAAGTTGTCGAATTTCGCCAAAATCCCTAGGCTTTAGCCTATCAATTTTTAAAATTTTTTGATGAGGTGTAAAATTCATGAATATGAAATCAACCATGCACAAACAAAGTGCGAACATTAACAAATAAGAAAATTGAGTAGATAGGAGTAATTTATTTGCCAAACTAGTCACAGAACAAAAGTTGTCGAACTTCGCCAAAATCCCTAGGCTTTAGCCTATCAATTTTTAAAATTTTTTAACGAGGCGTAAAATTCATGATAATCAAATCAACCATACACAAACGATGTTTGAACAATAACAAATATGAAAATTGAGTTGATAGGTGTAATTTATTGGCCAAACTAGTCACATAACAAAAGTTGTTGAATTTTACCAAAATCCCTAGGCTTTAGCCTATCAATTTTCAAAATTTTTTGATGAGGTGTAAAATTCATGAAAATCAAATCAATCGTACACAAACGATGTTTGAACATTAACAAATATGAAAATTGAGTTGATAGGTGTAATTTATTGGCCAAACTAGTCACAGAACAAAAGTTGTCGAATTTCACCAAAATCCCTAGGCTTTAGCCTATCAATTTTCAAAAATTTTTGATGAGGTGTAAAATTTATGAAAATCAAATCAACCATGCACAAACAAAGTGTGAACATTAAAAAATATGAAAATTGAGTAGATATGTTTAATTTATTGGCCAAACTAGTCACAGAACAAAAGTTGTCGAATTTCGCCAAAATCCCTAGGCTTTAGCCTATCAATTTTTGAAATTTTTTGACGAGGTGTAAAATTCATGAATATCAAATCAACCATGCACAAACAAAGTGCGAACATTAACAAATAAGAAAATTGAGTAGATAGGAGTAATTTATTTGCCAAACTAGTCATAGTCGAATTTCGCCAAAATCCCTAGGCTTTAGCCTATCAATTTTTAAAATTTTTTAACGAGGCGTAAAATTCATGATAATCAAATCAAGCATGCACAAACTAAGTATGAACATTAAAAAATATGAAAATTGAGTAGATATGTTTAATTTATTGGCCAAACTAGTCACAGAACAAAAGTTGTCGAATTTCGCCAAAATCCCTAGGCTTTAGCCTATCAATTTTTGAAATTTTTTGATGAGGTGTAAAATTCATGAATATGAAATCAACCATGCACAAACATAGTGCGAACATTAACAAATAAGAAAATTGAGTAGATAGGTGTAATTCATTGGCCAAACTAGTCACAGAACAAAATTTGTCGAATTTCGCCAAAATCCCTAGGCTTTAGCCTATCAATTTTTAAAATTTTTTGTCGCGGTGTAAAATTCATAAAAATCATATCAATCATACACAAACGATGTTTGAACTTTAAAAAATATGAAAATTGAGTTGATAGGTGTAATTTATTGGCCAAACTAGTCACATAACAAAAGTAGCCGAATTTCACCAAAATCCCTAGGCTTTAGCCTATCAATTTTCAAAAATTTTTGATGAGGTGTAAAATTTATGAAAATCAAATCAACCATGCACAAACAAAGTGTGAACATTAAAAAATATGAAAATTGAGTAGATATGTTTAATTTATTGGCCAAACTAGTCACAGAACAAAAGTTGTCGAATTTCGCCAAAATCCCTAGGCTTTAGCCTATCAATTTTTGAAATTTTTTGACGAGGTGTAAAATTCATGAATATCAAATCAACCATGCACAAACAAAGTGCGAACATTAACAAATAAGAAAATTGAGTAGATAGGAGTAATTTATTTGCCAAACTAGTCACAGTCGAATTTCGCCAAAATCCCTAGGCTTTAGCCTATCAATTTTTAAAATTTTTTAACGAGGCGTAAAATTCATGATAATCAAATCAACCATGCACAAACTAAGTATGAACATTAAAAAATATGAAAATTGAGTAGATATGTTTAATTTATTGGCCAAACTAGTCACAGAACAAAAGTTGTCGAATTTCGCCAAAATCCCTAGGCTTTAGCCTATCAATTTCTGAAATTTTTTGATGAGGTGTAAAATTCATGAATATGAAATCAACCATGCACAAACAAAGTGCGAACATTAACAAATAAGAAAATTGAGTAGATAGGAGTAATTTATTTGCCAAACTAGTCACAGAACAAAAGTTGTCGAATTTCGCCAAAATCCCTAGGCTTTAGCCTATCAATTTTTAAAATTTTTTAACGAGGCGAAAAATTCATGATAATCAAATCAACCATACACAAACGATGTTTGAACAATAACAAATATGAAAATTGAGTTGATAGGTGTAATTTATTGGCCAAACTAGTCACATAACAAAAGTTGTTGAATTTTACCAAAATCCCTAGGCTTTAGCCTATCAATTTTCAAAATTTTTTGATGAGGTGTAAAATTCATGAAAATCAAATCAATCGTACACAAACGATGTTTGAACATTAACAAATATGAAAATTGAGTTGATAGGTGTAATTTATTGGCCAAACTAGTCACAGAACCAAAGTTGTCGAATTTCACCAAAATCCCTAGGCTTTAGCCTATCAATTTTCAAAAATTTTTGATGAGGTGTAAAATTTATGAGAATCAAATCAACCATGCACAAACAAAGTGTGAACATTAAAAAAAATGAAAATTGAGTAGATATGTTTAATTTATTGGTCAAACTAGTCACAGAACAAAAGTTGTCGAATTTCGCCAAAATCCCTAGGCTTTAGCCTATCAATTTTTGAAATTTTTTGACGAGGTGTAAAATTCATGAATATCAAATCAACCATGCACAAACAAAGTGCGACCACTAACAAATAAGAAAATTGAGTAGATAGGAGTAATTTATTTGCCAAACTAGTCACAGTCGAATTTCGCCAAAATCCCTAGGCTTTAGCCTATCAATTTTTAAAATTTTTTAACGAGGCGTAAAATTCATGATAATCAAATCAAGCATGCACAAACTAAGTATGAACATTAAAAAATATGAAAATTGAGTAGATATGTTTAATTTATTGGCCAAACTAGTCACAGAACAAAAGTTGTCGAATTTCGCCAAAATCCCTAGGCTTTAGCCTATCAATTTTTGAAATTTTTTGATGAGGTGTAAAATTCATGAATATGAAATCAACCATGCACAAACATAGTGCGAACATTAACAAATAAGAAAATTGAGTAGATAGGTGTAATTCATTGGCCAAACTAGTCACAGAACAAAATTTGTCGAATTTCGCCAAAATCCCTAGGCTTTAGCCTATCAATTTTTAAAATTTTTTGTCGCGGTGTAAAATTCATAAAAATCATATCAATCATACACAAACGATGTTTGAACTTTAAAAAATATGAAAATTGAGTTGATAGGTGTAATTTATTGGCCAAACTAGTCACATAACAAAAGTTGTTGAATTTTACCAAAATCCCTGGGCTTTTAGCCTATCAATTTTCAAAATTTTTTGATGAGGTGTAAAATTCATGAAAATCAAATCAATCATACACAAACGATGTTTGAACATTAACAAATATGAAAATTGAGTTGATAGGTGTAATTTATTGGCCAAACTAGTCACAGAACAAAAGTTGTCGAATTTCACCAAAATCCCTAGGCTTTAGCCTATCAATTTTCAAAATGTTTTGAGGAGGTGTAAAATTCATGAAAATCCAATCAACCAAGCACAAACTAAGTGTGAACATTAAAAAATATCAAAATTGAGAAGATATGTTTAATTTATTGGCCAAACTAGTCACAGAACAAAAGTTGTCGAATTTCGCCAAAATCCCTAGGCTTTAGCCTATCAATTTTTAAAATTTTTTGACGAGGTGTAAAATTCATGAATATCAAATCAACCATGCACAAACAAAGTCCGAACATTAATAAATAAGAAAATTGAGTAGATAGGAGTAATTTATTTGCCAAACTAGTCACAGAACAAAAGTTATCGAATTTCGCCAAAATCCCTAAAGCCTATCAATTTTTAAATTTTTTTGACGAGGTAAAAAATTCATGAAAATGAAATCAATCATGCACAAACGAAGTGTGAACATTAACAAATATGAAAATTGGGTTGATAGGTGTAATTTATTCGCCAAACTAGCCATAGAACAAAAGTTGTCGAATTTGGCCAAAATCCCAACACTTTAGCTTATCAATTTTTAAAATTTTTAACGAGGCGTAAAATTCATGAAAATCGAATCAACCATGCGTAAAAAAAGTTAGAATATTAATAAATATGAAAATTGAGTCGATAGGTGTAATTCATTGGCCAAACTAGTCACAGAACAAAAGTTGTCGAATTTAACCAAAATCCCTAGGCTTTAGCCTATCAATTTTCAAAATTTTTTGATGAGGTGTAAAATTCATGAAAATCAAATCAACCATGCACAAACAAAGTGTGAACATTAAAAAATATGAAAATTGAGTCGATAGGTGTAATTTATTGGCCAAACTAGTCACAGAACAAAAGTTGTCGAATTTCACCAAAATCCCTAGGCTTTAGCCTATCAATTTTCAAAATTTTTTGAGGAGGTGTAAAATTCTTGAAAATCAAATCAACCATGCACAAACTAAGTCTGAACATTAAAAAATATCAAAATTGAGAAGATATGTTTAATTTATTGGCCAAACTAGTCACAGAACAAAAGTTGTCGAATTTCGCCAAAATCCCTAGGCTTTAGCCTATCAATTTTTAAAATTTTTTGACGAGGTGTAAAATTCATGAATATCAAATCAACCATGCACAAACAAAGTCCGAACATTAATAAATAAGAAAATTGAGTAGATAGGAGTAATTTATTTGCCAAACTAGTCACAGAACAAAAGTTATCGAATTTCGCCAAAATCCCTAAAGCCTATCAATTTTTAAATTTTTTTGACGAGGTAAAAAATTCATGAAAATGAAATCAATCATGCACAAACGAAGTGTGAACATTAACAAATATGAAAATTGGGTTGATAGGTGTAATTTATTCGCCAAACAAGCCATAGAACAAAAGTTGTCGAATTTGGCCAAAATCCCAACACTTTAGCTTATCAATTTTTAAAATTTTTAACGAGGCGTAAAATTCATGAAAATCGAATCAACCATGCGTAAAAAAAGTTAGAATATTAATAAATATGAAAATTGAGTCGATAGGTGTAATTCATTGGCCAAACTAGTCACAGAACAAAAGTTGTCGAATTTAACCAAAATCCCTAGGCTTTAGCCTATCAATTTTCAAAATTTTTTGATGAGGTGTAAAATTCATGAAAATCAAATCAACCATGCACAAACAAAGTGTGAACATTAAAAAATATGAAAATTGAGTCGATAGGTGTAATTTATTGGCCAAACTAGTCACAGAACAAAAGTTGTCGAATTTCACCAAAATCCCTAGGCTTTAGCCTATCAATTTTCAAAATTTTTTGAGGAGGTGTAAAATTCTTGAAAATCAAATCAACCATGCACAAACTAAGTCTGAACATTAAAAAATATCAAAATTGAGAAGATATGTTTAATTTATTGGCCAAACTAGTCACAGAACAAAAGTTGTCGAATTTCGCCAAAATCCCTAGGCTTTAGCCTATCAATTTTTAAAATTTTTTGACGAGGTGTAAAATTCATGAATATCAAATCAACCATGCACAAACAAAGTCCGAACATTAATAAATAAGAAAATTGAGTAGATAGGAGTAATTTATTTGCCAAACTAGTCACAGAACAAAAGTTATCGAATTTCGCCAAAATCCCTAAAGCCTATCAATTTTTAAATTTTTTTGACGAGGTAAAAAATTCATGAAAATGAAATCAATCATGCACAAACGAAGTGTGAACATTAACAAATATGAAAATTGGGTTGATAGGTGTAATTTATTCGCCAAACAAGCCATAGAACAAAAGTTGTCGAATTTGGCCAAAATCCCAACACTTTAGCTTATCAATTTTTAAAATTTTTAACGAGGCGTAAAATTCATGAAAATCGAATCAACCATGCGTAAAAAAAGTTTGAATATTAATAAATATGAAAATTGAGTCGATAGGTGTAATTCATTGGCCAAACTAGTCACAGAACAAAAGTTGTCGAATTTAACCAAAATCCCTAGGCTTTAGCCTATCAATTTTCAAAATTTTTTGATGAGGTGTAAAATTCATGAAAATCAAATCAACCATGCACAAACAAAGTGTGAACATTAAAAAATATGAAAATTGAGTTGATAGGTGTAATTTATTGGCCAAACTAGTCACAGAACAAAAGTTGTCGAATTTCACCAAAATCCCTAGGCTTTAGCCTATCAATTTTCAAAATTTTTTGAGGAGGTGTAAAATTCTTGAAAATCAAATCAACCATGCACAAACTAAGTCTGAACATTAAAAAATATCAAAATTGAGAAGATATGTTTAATTTATTGGCCAAACTAGTCACAGAACAAAAGTTGTCGAATTTCGCCAAAATCCCTAGGCTTTAGCCTATCAATTTTTAAAATTTTTTGACTAGGTGTAAAATTCATGAATATCAAAACAACCATGCACAAACAAAGTGTGAACATTAACAAATAAGAAAATTGAGTAGATAGGAGTAATTTATTTGCCAAACTAGTCACAGAACAAAAGTTGTTGAATTTCGCCAAAATCACTAAAGCCTATCAATTTTTAAATTTTTTTGACGAGGTAAAAAATTCATGAAAATCAAATCAATCATGCACAAACGAAGTGTGAACATTAACAAATATGAAAATTGGGTTGATAGGTGTAATTTATTCGCCAAACTAGCCATAGAACAAAAGTTGTCGAATTTGGCCAAAATCCCAAGGCTTTAGCCTATCAATTTTTAAAATTTTTAACGAGGCGTAAAATTCATGAAAATCGAATCAACCATGCGTTAAAAAAGTTTGAATATTAATAAATATGAAAATTGAGTAGATAGGTGTAATTCATTGGCCAAAATAGTCACAGAACAAAAGTTGTCGAATTTCGCAAAAATCCCCAGGCTTTAGCCTATCAATTTTCAAAAAATTTTGACGAGGTGTAAAAATCATGAAAAACGAATCAACCATGCATAAACGAAGTTTGAACATTGACAAATATGAAAATTGAGTAGATAGGTGTAATTTATTGGCCAAACTAGTCACAGAACAAAACTTGTCGAATTTCGCCAAAATCCCTAGGCTTTAGCCTATCAAATTTTAAAATTTTTTGTCGCGGTGTAAAATTCATAAAAATCATATTAATCATACACAAACGATGTTTGAACTTTAAAAAATATGAAAATTGAGTTGATAGGTGTAATTTATTGGCCAAACTAGTCACAAAACAAAAGTTGTTGAATTTCACCAAAATCCATAGGCTTTAGCCTATCAATTTTCAAAATTTTTTGATGAGGTGTAAAATTCATGAAAATCAAATCAATCATACACAAATGATGTTTGAACATTAACAAATATGAAAATTGAGTTGATAGGTGTAATTTATTGGCCAAACTAGTCACAGAACAAAAGTTGTCGAATTTAACCAAAATCCCTAGGCTTTAGCCTATCCATTTTCAAAAATTTTTGATGAGGTGTAAAATTCATGAAAATCAAATCAACCATGCACAAACAAAGTGTGAACATTAAAAAATTTTAAAATTGAGTAGCTATGTTTAATTTATTGGCCAAACTAGTCACAGAACAAAAGTTGTCGAATTTCGCCAAAATCCCTAGGCTTTAGCCTATCAATTTTTGAAATTTTTTGACGAGGTGTAAAATTCATGAATATCAAATCAACCATGTACAAACAAAGTCCGAACATTAATAAACAAGAAAATTGAGTAGATAGGAGTAATTTGTTTGCCAAACTAGTCACAGAACAAAAGTTATCGAATTTCGCCAAAATCCCTAAAGCCTATCAATTTTTAAATTTTTTTGACGAGGTAAAAAATTCATGAAAATGAAATCAATCATGCACAAACGAAGTGGGAACATTAACAAATATGAAAATTGGGTTGATAGGTGTAATTTATTCGCCAAACTAGCCATAGAACAAAAGTTGTCGAATTTGGCCAAAATCCCAACGCTTTAGCTTATCAATTTTTAAAATTTTTAACGAGGCGTAAAATTCATGAAAATCGAATCAACCATGCGTAAAAAAAGTTTGAATATTAATAAATATGAAAATTGAGGCGATAGGTGTAATTCATTGGCCAAACTAGTCACAGAACAAAAGTTGTCGAATTTAACCAAAATCCCTAGGCTTTAGCCTATCAATTTTCAAAATTTTTTGAGGAGGTGTAAAATTCTTGAAAATCAAATCAACCATGCACAAACTAAGACTGAACATTAAAAAATATCAAAATTGAGAAGATATGTTTAATTTATTGGCCAAACTAGTCACAGAACAAAAGTTGTCGAATTTCGCCAAAATACCTAGGCTTTAGCCTATCAATTTTTAAAATTTTTTGACTAGGTGTAAAATTCATGAATATCAAAACAACCATGCACAAACAAAGTGCGAACATTAACAAATAAGAAAATTGAGTAGATAGGAGTAATTTATTTGCCAAACTAGTCACAGAACAAAAGTTGTCGAATTTCGCCAAAATCACTAAAGCCTATCAATTTTTAAATTTTTTTGACGAGGTAAAAAATTAATGAAAATCAAATCAATCATGCACAAACGAAGTGTGAACATTAACAAATATGAAAATTGGGTTGATAGGCGTAATTTATTCGACAAACTAGCCATAGAACAAAAGTTGTCGAATTTGGCCAAAATCCCAAGGCTTTAGCCTATCAATTTTTAAAATTTTTAACGAGGCGTAAAATTCATGAAAATCGAATCAACCATGCGTAAAAAAAGTTTGAATATTAATAAATATGAAAATTGAGTAGATAGGTGTAATTCATTGGCCAAAATAGTCACAGAACAAAAGTTGTCGAATTTCGCAAAAATCCCTAGGCTTTAGCCTATCAATTTTCAAAAAATTTTGACGAGGTGTAAAAATCTTGAAAAACGAATCAACCATGCATAAACGAAGTTTGAACATTAACAAATATGAAAATTGAGTAGATAGGTGTAATTTATTGGCCAAACTAGTCACAGAACAAAAGTTGTCGAATTTCGCCAAAATCCCTAGGCTTTAGGCTATCAATTTTTAAATTTTTTTGTTGAGGTGTAAAATTCATAAAAATCATATCAATCATACACAAACGATGTTTGAACATTAACAAATATGAAAATTGAGTTGATAGGTGTAATTCACTGGCCAAACTAGTCACACAACAAAAGTTGTTGAATTCCACCAAAATCCCTAGGCTTTAGCCTATCAATTTTCAAAATTGTTTGATGAGGTGTAAAATTAATGAAAATCAAATCAATCATACACAAACGATGTTTGAACATTAACAAATATGAAAATTGAGTTGATAGGTGTAATTTATTGGACAAACTAGTCACAGAACAAAAGTTGTCGAATTTCACCAAAATCCCTAGGCTTTAGCCTATCAATTTTTAAGTTTTTTTGACGAGGTGTAAAATTCATGAAAATCAAATCAATCACGCACAAACGAAGTGTGAACATTTACAAATATGAAAATTGGGTTGATAGGTGACATTTATTGGCCAAACTAGCCACAGAACAAAAGTTGTCGAATTTGGCCAAAATCCTAAGGCTTTAGCCTATCAATTTTTAAAAATTTTTAACAAGGCGTAAAATTCATGAAATTCAAATCAACCATGCACAAACTAAGTGTGAACATTAAAAAATATGAAAATTGAGTAGATGTGTTTAATTTGTTGGCCAAACTAGTCACAGAACAAAAGTTGTCGAATTTCGCCAAAATCCCTAGGCTTTAGTCTATCAATTTTTGAAATTTTTTGACGAGGTGTAAAATTCATGAATATCAAATCAACCATGCACAAACAAAGGGCGAACATTAACAAATAAGAAAATTGAGTAGATAGGAGTAATTTATTTGCCAAACTAGTCACAGAACAAAAGTTGTCGAATTTCGCCAAAATCCCTAGGCTTTAGCCTATCAATTTTTAAGTTTTTTTTACGAGGTGTAAAATTCATGAAAATCAAATCAATCATGCAAAAACGAAGTGTGAACATTAACAAATATGAAAATTGGGTTGATTGGTGTAATTTATTGGCCAAACTAGTCAAAGAACAAAAGTTGTCGAATTTCGCCAAAATCACAAGGCTTTAGCCTATCAATTTTTAAAATTTTTTAACGAGGCGTAAAATTCATGAAAATCAAATCAACCATGTACAAACTAAGTGTGAACATTAAAAAATATGGAAATTGAGTAGATATGTTTAATTTGTTGGCCAAACTAGTCACAGAACAAAAGTTGTCGAATTTCGCCAAAATCCCTAGGTTTTAGCCTATGAATTTTTAAGTTTTTTTGACGAGGTGTAAAATTCATGAAAATCAAATCAATCACGCACAAACAAAGTGTGAACATTAACCAATATGAAAATTGGGTTGATAGGTGTAATTTATTAGCCAAACTAGCCACAGAACAAAAGTTGTCGAATTTGGCCAAAATCCCAAGGCTTTAGCCTATCAATTTTTAAAATTTTTAACGAGTCGTAAAATTCATGAAAATCGAATCAACCATGCATAAACAAAGTTTGAACATTAATAAATATGAAAATTGAGTAGATAGGTGTATTTTATTGGCCAAAATAGTCACAGAACAAAAGTTGTCGAATTTCGCAAAAATCCCTAGGCTTTAGCATATCAATGTTCAAAAATTTTTGACGAGGTGTAAAATTCATGAAAATCGAATCAACCACGTATAAACGAAGTCTGAACATTAACAAATATGAAAATTGAGTAGATAGGTGTAATTTATTGGCCAAACTAGTCACAGAACAAAAGTTGTCGAATTTCGCCAAAATCCCTAGGCTTTAGCCTTTCTATTTTAAATTTTTTTGACGAGGTGTAAAATTAATGAAAATCAAATCAATCATGCAAAAACGAAGTGTGAACATTAACAAATATAAAAATTGGGTTGATAGGTGTAATTTATTGGCCAAACTACCCACAGAACAAAAGTTGTCGAATTTGGCCAAAATCCCAAGGCTTTAGCCTATCAATTTTAAAAAATTTTGATGAGGTGTAAAAATCATGAAAATCGTATCAACCATGCATAAACGAAGTCTGAACATTAACAAATATGAAAATTTAGTAGATAGGTGTGATTTATTGGCCAAACTAGTCACAGAACAAAAGTTGTCGAATTTAGCCAAAATCCCTAGGATTTAGCCTATCAATTTTTAAAATTTTTTGTCGCGGTGTAAAATTCATAAAAATCATATCAATCATATACAAACGATTGTTGAACATTAAAAAATATGAAAATTGAGTTGATTGGTGTAATTTATTAGCCAAACTAGTCACAAAACAAAAGTTGTTGAATTTCACCAAAATCCCTAGGCTTTAGCCCATCAATTTTCAAAATTTTTTGATGAGGTGTAAAATTCATGAAAATCAAATCAATCATACACAAACGATGTTTGAACATTATCAAATATGAAAATTGAGTAGATAGGTGTAATTTATTGGCCAAACTAGTCAAAGAACAAAAGTTGTCGAATTTCGCCAAAATCCCAAGGCTTTAGCATATCAATTTTTAAAATTTTTTAACGAGGCGTAAAATTCATGAATATCAAATCAACCATGCACAAGCTAAGTGTGAACATTAAAAAATATGAAAATTGAGTAGATATGTTTAATTTGTTGGCCAAACTAGTTACAGAATAAAAGTTGTCGAATTTCACCAAAATCCCTAGGCTTTAGCCTATCAGTTTTTAAGTTTTTTTGACGAGGTGTAAAATTCATGAAAATCAAATCAATCACGCACAAGCGAAGTGTGAAAATTAACAAATATGAAAATTGGGTTGATAGGTGTAATTTATTGGCCAAACTAGCCACAGAACAAAAGTTGTCGAATTTGGCCAAAATCCCAAGGCTTTATCCTATCAATTTTTAAAATTTTTTAACGAGGCGTAAAATTCATGAAAATCAAAAAAACCTTGCACAAACTAATTGTGAACATTAAAAAATATGAAAATTTAGTAGATATGTTTAATTTGTTGGCCAAACTAGTCACAGAACAAAAGTTGTCGAATTTCGCCATAATCCCTAGGCTTTAGCCTATCAATTTTTGAAATTTTTTGACGATGTGTAAAATTCATAAATATCAAATCAACCATGCACAAACAAAGTGCGAACATTAACAAATAAGAAAATTGAGTAGATAGGAATAATTTATTTGCCAAACTAGTCACAGAACAAAAGTTGTCGAATTTCGCCAAAATCCCTAGGTTTTAGCCTGTGAATTTTTAAGTTTTTTTGACGAGGTGTAAAATTCATGAAAATCAAATCTATCACGCACAAACGAAGTGTGAACATTAACCAATATGAAAATTGGGTTGATAGGTGTAATTTATTAGCCAAACTAGCCACAGAACAAAAGTTGTCGAATTTGGCCAAAATCCCAAGGCTTTAGCCTATCAATTTTTAAAATTTTTAACGAGTCGTAAAATTCATGAAAATCGAATCAACCATGCATAAACAAAGTTTGAACATTAATAAATATGAAAATTGAGTAGATAGGTGTATTTTATTGGCCAAAATAGTCACAGAACAAAAGTTGTCGAATTTCGCAAAAATCCCTAGGCTTTAGCATATCAATTTTCAAAAATTTTTGACGAGGTGTAAAATTCATGAAAATCAAATCAACCACGTATAAACGAAGTCTGAACATTAACAAATACGAAAATTGAGTAGATAGGTGTAATTTATTGGCCAAACTAGTCACAGAACAAAAGTTGTCGAATTTCGCCAAAATCCCTAGGCTTTAGCCTTTCTATTTTAAATTTTTTTGACGAGGTGTAAAATTAATGAAAATCAAATCAATCATGCAAAAACGAAGTGTGAACATTAACAAATATAAAAATTGGGTTGATAGGTGTAATTTATTGGCCAAACTAGCCACAGAACAAAAGTTGTCGAATTTGGCCAAAATCCCAAGGCTTTAGCCTATCAATTTTAAAAAATTTTGATGAGGTGTAAAAATCATGAAAATTGAATCAACCATGCATAAACGAAGTCTGAACATTAACAAATATGAAAATTGAGTAGATAGGTGTGATTTATTGGCCAAACTAGTCACAGAACAAAAGTTGTCAAATTTCGCAAAAATCCCTAGGCTTTAGCCTATCAATTTTTAAAAATTTTTGTTGCGGTGTAAAATTCATAAAAATCATATCAATCATACCCAAACGATGTTTGAACATTAAAAAATATGAAAATTGAGTTGATAGGTGTAATTTGTTGGCCAAACTAGTCACAAAACAAAAGTTGTTGAATTTCACCAAAATCCCTATGCTTTAGCCTATCAATTTTCAAAATTTTTTGATGAGGTGTAAAACTCATGAAAATCAAATCAATCATACACAAACGATGTTTGAACATTAACAAATATGAAAATTGAGTAGATAGGTTTAATTTATTGGCCAAACTAGTCAAAGAACAAAAGTTGTCGAATTTCGCCAAAATCCCAAGGCTTTAGCCTATCAATTTTTAAAATTTTTTAACGAGGCGTAAAATTCATGAAAATCAAATCAACCATGCACAAACTAAGTGTGAACATTAAAAAATATGAAAATTGAGTAGATATGTTTAATTTGTTGGCCAAACTAGTCACAGAACAAAAGTTGTCGAATTTCACCAAAATCCCTAGGCTTTAGCCTATCAGTTTTTAAATTTTTTTGACGAGGTGTAAAATTCATGAAAATCAAATCAATCACGCACAAGCAAAGTGTGAACATTAACAAATATGAAAATTGGGTTGATAGGTGTAATTTATTGGCTAAACTAGCCACAGAACAAAAGTTGTCGAATTTGGCGAAAATCCCAAGGCTTTAGCCTATCAATTTTTAAAATTTTTTAACGAGGCGTAAAATTCATGAAAATCAAATCAACCATGCACAAACTAACTGTGAACATTAAAAAATATGAAAATTTAGTAGATATGTTTAATTTGTTGGCCAAACTAGTCACAGAACAAAAGTTGTCGAATTTCGCCGAAATCCCTAGGCCTTAGCCTATCTATTTTCAAAAATTTTTGACGAGGTGTAAAAATCATGAAAATCGAATCTACCATGCATAAACGAAGTCTGAACATTAACAACTAGGAAAATTGGGTAGATAGGTGTAATTTATTGGCCAAACTAGTCAGAGAACAAAACTTGTCGAATTTCGCCAAAATCCCTAAGCTTTAGGCTATCAATTTTTCAAATTTTTTTTCGAGGTGTAAAATTCATAAAAATCATATGAATCATACACAAACGATGTTTGAACATTAACAAATATGAAAATTGAGTTGATAGGTGTAATTTATTGGCCAAACTAGTCACAAAACAAAAGTTGTTGAATTCCACCAAAATCCCTGGGCTTCAGCCTATCAATTTTCAAAATTTTTTGATGAGGTGTAAAATTCATGAAAATCAAATCAATCATACACAAACGATGTTTGAACATTAAAAAATATGAAAATTGAGTAGATAGGTATATTTTGTTGGCCAAACTAGTCACAGAACAAAAGTTGCCGAATTTCACCAAAATCCCTAAGCTTTAGCCTATCAATTTTTAAGTTTTTTTGACAAGGTGTAAAATTCATGAAAATTAAATCACTCACGCACAAACGAAGTGTGAACATTAAAAAATATGAAAATTGGGTTGATAGGTATAATTTATTGGCCAAACTAGCCACAGAACAAAATTTGTTGAATTTCGCCAAAATCCCAAGGCTTTATCCTATCAACTTTTAAAATTTTTTAACGAGGCGTAAAATTCATGAAAATCAAATCAACCATGCACAAACTAAGTGTGAACATTAAAAAATATGAAAATTGAGTAGATATGTTTAATTTGTTGGCCAAACTAGTCACAGAACAAAAGTTGTCGAATTTCGCCAAAATCCCTAGGCTTTAGCCTATCAATTTCTGAAATTTTTTAACGAGGTGTAAAATTCATGAATATCAAATCAACCATGCACAAACAAAGTGCGAACATTAACAAATAAGAAAATTGAGTAGATAGGAGTAATTTATTTGCCAAACTAGTCACAGAACAAAATTTGTCGAATTTCGCCAAAATCCCTAGGCTTTAGCCTATCAATTTTTAAGTTTTTTTGACGAGGTGTAAAATTCTTGAAAATCAAATCAATCATGCAAAAACGAAGTGTGAACATTAACAAATATGAAAATTGGGTTGATAGGTTTAATTTATTGGCCAAACTAGTCACAGAACAAAAGTTGTCGAATTTTGCCAAAATCCAAAGGCTTTAGCCTATCAATTTTTAAAATTTTTTAACGAGGCGTAAAATTCATGAAAATCAAATCAACCATGCACAAACTAAGTGTGAAAATTAAAAAATATGAAAATTGAGTAGATATGTTTAATTTGTGGGCCAAACTAGTCACAGAACAAAAGTTGTCGAATTTCGCCAAAATCCCTAGGCTTTAGCCTATCCATTTTTGAAATTTTTTGACGAGGTGTAAAATTCATGAATATCAAATCAACCATGCACAAACAAAGTGCGAACATTAACAAATAAGAAAATTGAGTAGATAGGAGTAATTTATTTGCTAAACTAGTCACAGAACAAAAGTTGTCGAATTTCGCCAAAATCCCTAGGCTTTAGCCTATCAATTTTTAAGTTTTTTTGACGAGGTGTAAAATTCATGAAAATCAAATCAATCACGCCCAAACGAAGTGTGAACATTAACAAATAAGAAAATTGGGTTGATAGGTGTAATTTATTGGCCAAACTAGCCACAGAACAAAAGTTGTCGAATTTGGCCAAAATCCCAAGGCTTTAGCCTATCAATTTTTAAAATTTTTAACGAGACGTAAAATTCATGAAAATTGAATCAATCATGCATAAACAAAGTTTGAATATTAATAAATATGAAAATTGAGTAGATAGGTGTATTTTATTGGCCAAAATAGTTACAGAACCAAAGTTGTCGAATTTCGCAAAAATCCCTAGGCTTTAGCCTATCAATTTTCAAAAATTTTTGACGAGGTGTAAAATTCATGAAAATCGAATCAACCACGTATAAACGAAGTCTGAACATTAACAAATATGAAAATTGAGTAGATAGGTGTAATTTATTGGCCAAACTAGTCACAGAACAAAAGTTGTCGAATTTAGCCCAAATCCCTAGGCTTTAGCCTTTCTATTTTAATTTTTTTTGACGAGGTGTAAAATTAATGAAAATCAAATCAATCACGCAAAAACGAAGTGTGAACATTAAAAAATATAAAAATTGGGTTTATAGGTGTAATTTATTGGCCAATCTAGGCATAGAACAAAAGTTGTCGAATTTGGCCAAAATCCCAAGGCTTTAGCCTATCAATTTTCAAAAATTTTTGACGAGGTGTAAAAATCATGAAAATCGAATCAACCATGCATAAACGATGTCTGAACATTAACAAATATGAAAATTGAGTAGATAGGTGTAATTTATTGGCCAAACTAGTCACAGAACAAAAGTTGTCGAATTTCGCCAAAATCCCTAGGCTTTAGCATATCAATTTATAAAATTTTTTGTCGAGGTGTAAAATTCATAAAAATCATATCAATCATACACAAACGATGTTTGAACATTAAAAAATATGAAAATTGAGTTGATAGGTGCGATTTATTGGCCAAACTATTTACAAAACAAAAGTTGTTGAATTTCACCAAAGTCCCTAGGCTTTAGCCTATCAATTTTCAAAATTTTTTGATGAGGTGTAAAATTCATGAAAATCAAATCAATCATACACAAACGATGTTTGAACATTAACAAATATGAAAATTGAGTAGATAGGTGTAATTTATTGGCCAAACTAGTCAAAGAACAAAAGTTGTCGAATTTCGCCAAAATCCCAAGGCTTTAGCCTATCAATTTTTAAAATTTTTGAACGAGGCGTAAAATTCATGAAAATCAAATCAACCATGCACAAACTAAGTGTGAACATTAAAAAATATGAAAATTGAGTAGATATGTTTAATTTGTTGGCCAAACTAGTCACAGAACAAAAGTTGTCGAATTTCACCAAAATCCCTAGGCTTTAGCCTATCAGTTTTTAAATTTTTTTGACGAGGTGTAAAATTCATGAAAATCAAATCAATCACGCACAAGCAAAGTGTGAACATTAACAAATATGAAAATTGGGTTGATAGGTGTAATTTATTGGCTAAACTAGCCACAGAACAAAAGTTGTCGAATTTGGCGAAAATCCCAAGGCTTTAGCCTATCAATTTTTAAAATTTTTTAACGAGGCGTAAAATTCATGAAAATCAAATCAACCATGCACAAACTAACTGTGAACATTAAAAAATATGAAAATTTAGTAGATATGTTTAATTTGTTGGCCAAACTAGTCACAGAACAAAAGTTGTCGAATTTCGCCGAAATCCCTAGGCCTTAGCCTATCAATTTTCAAAAATTTTTGACGAGGTGTAAAAATCATGAAAATCGAATCAACCATGCATAAACGAAGTCTGAACATTAACAACTAGGAAAATTGGGTATATAGGTGTAATTTATTGGCCAAACTAGTCAGAGAACAAAACTTGTCGAATTTCGCCAAAATCCCTAAGCTTTAGGCTATCAATTTTTCAAATTTTTTTTCAAGGTGTAAAATTCATAAAAATCATATGAATCATACACAAACGATGTTTGAACATTAACAAATATGAAAATTGAGTTGATAGGTGTAATTTATGGGCCAAACTAGTCACAAAACAAAAGTTGTTGAATTCCACCAAAATCCCTGGGCTTCAGCCTATCAATTTTCAAAATTTTTTGATGAGGTGTAAAATTCATGAAAATCAAATCAATCATACACAAACGATGTTTGAACATTAAAAAATATGAAAATTGAGTAGATAGGTATATTTTGTTGGCCAAACTAGTCACAGAACAAAAGTTGCCGAATTTCACCAAAATCCCTAAGCAAAAGCCTATCAATTTTTAAGTTTTTTTGACAAGGTGTAAAATTCATGAAAATTAAATCACTCACGCACAAACGAAGTGTGAACATTAAAAAATATGAAAATTGGGTTGATAGGTATAATTTATTGGCCAAACTAGCCACAGAACAAAATTTGTTGAATTTCGCCAAAATCCCAAGGCTTTATCCTATCAACTTTTAAAATTTTTTAACGAGGCGTAAAATTCATGAAAATCAAATCAACCATGCACAAACTAAGTGTGAACATTAAAAAATATGAAAATTGAGTAGATATGTTTAATTTGTTGGCCAAACTAGTCACAGAACAAAAGTTGTCGAATTTCTCCAAAATCCCTAGGCTTTAGCCTATCAATTTCTGAAATTTTTTAACGAGGTGTAAAATTCATGAATATCAAATCAACCATGCACAAACAAAGTGCGAACATTAACAAATAAGAAAATTGAGTAGATAGGAGTAATTTATTTGCCAAACTAGTCACAGAACAAAATTTGTCGAATTTCGCCAAAATCCCTAGGCTTTAGCCTATCAATTTTTAAGTTTTTTTGACGAGGTGTAAAATTCTTGAAAATCAAATCAATCATGCAAAAACGAAGTGTGAACATTAACAAATATGAAAATTGGGTTGATAGGTTTAATTTATTGGCCAAACTAGTCACAGAACAAAAGTTGTCGAATTTTGCCAAAATCCCAAGGCTTTAGCCTATCAATTTTTAAAATTTTTTAACGAGGCGTAAAATTCATGAAAATCAAATCAACCATGCACAAACTAAGTGTGAAAATTAAAAAATATGAAAATTGAGTAGATATGTTTAATTTGTGGGCCAAACTAGTCACAGAACAAAAGTTGTCGAATTTCGCCAAAATCCCTAGGCTTTAGCCTATCCATTTTTGAAATTTTTTGACGAGGTGTAAAATTCATGAATATCAAATCAACCATGCACAAACAAAGTGCGAACATTAACAAATAAGAAAATTGAGTAGATAGGAGTAATTTATTTGCTAAACTAGTCACAGAACAAAAGTTGTCGAATTTCGCCAAAATCCCTAGGCTTTAGCCTATCAATTTTTAAGTTTTTTTGACGAGGTGTAAAATTCATGAAAATCAAATCAATCACGCCCAAACGAAGTGTGAACATTAACAAATAAGAAAATTGAGTTGATAGGTGCGATTTATTGGCCAAACTATTTACAAAACAAAAGTTGTTGAATTTCACCAAAGTCCCTAGGCTTTAGCCTATCAATTTTCAAAATTTTTTGATGAGGTGTAAAATTAATGAAAATCAAATCAACCATGCAGAAAACAAGTGTGAAGATTAAAAAATATGAAAATTGAGGAGATACGTTTAATTTATTGGCCAAACTAGTCACAGAACAAAAGTTGTCGAATTTCGCCAAAATCCCTAGGCTTTAGCCTATCAATTTTTGAAATTTTTTGACGAGGCGTAAAATTCATGAATATCAAATCAACCATGCACAAACAAAGTGCGAACATTAACAAATAAGAAAATTGAGTAGATAGGAGTAATTTATTTGCCAAACTAGTCACAGAACAAAAGTTGTCGAATTTCGCCAAAATCACTAAAGCCTATCAATTTTTAAATTTTTTTGACGAGGTAAAAAATTCATGAAAATCAAATCAATCATGCACAAACGAAGTGTGAACATTAACAAATATGAAAATTGCGTTGATAGGTGTAATTTATTCGCAAACTAGCCATAGAACAAAAGTTGTCGAATTTGGCCAAAATCCCAAGGCTTTAGCCTAACAATTTTTAAAATTTTTAACGAGGCGTAAAATTCATGAAAATCGAATCAACCATGCGTAAACAAAGTTTGAATATTAATAAATATGAAAATTGAGTAGATAGGTGTAATTTATTGGCCAAAATAGTCACAGAACAAAAGTTGTCGAATTTCGCAAAAATCCCAAGGCTTTAGCCTATCAATTTTCAAAAATGTTTGACGAGGTGTAAAAATCATGAAAATCGAATCAATTATGCATAAACGAAGTCTGAACATTAACAAATATGAAAATTGAGTAGAAAGGTGTAATTTATTGGCCAAACTAGTCACAGAACAACAGTTGTCGAATTTCGACAAAATCCCTAGGCTTTAGCCTATCAATTTTTAAAATTTTTTTTCGAGGTGTAAAATTCATAAAAATCATATCAATCATACACAAACGATGTTTGAAAATTAAAAAATATGAAAATTGAGTTGATAGGTGTAATTTATTGGCCAAACTAGTCACAAAACAAAAGTTGTTGAATTTCACCAAAGTCCCTAGGCTTTAGCCTATCAATTTTCAAAATTTTTTGATGAGGTGTAAAATTCATGAAAATCAAATCAATCATACACAAACGATGTTTGAACATTAACAAATATGAAAATTGAGTTGATAGGTGTAATTTATTGGTGAAACTAGTCACAGAACAAAAGTTGTCGAATTTCAACAAAATCCCTAGGCTTTAGCCTATCAATTTTCAAAAATTTTTGATGAGGTGTAAAATTCATGAAAATCAAATCAACCATGCACAAAATAAGTGTGAACATTTAAAAATATGAAAATTGAGCAGATATGTTTAATTTGTTGGCCAAACTAGTCACAGAACAAAAGTTGTCGAAATTCGCCAAAATCACTAAAGCCTATCAATTTTTAAATTTTTTTGACGAGGTGTTAAAATCATGAAAATCGAATCAACCATGCATAAACGAAGTCTGAACGTTAAAAAATACGAAAATTGAGTAGATAGGTGTAATTTATTGGCCAAACTAGTCACAGAACAAAAGTTATCGAATTTCGCCCAAAGCCCTAGGCTTTAGCCTTTCTATTTTAAATTTTTTTGACGAGGTGTAAAATTAATGAAAATCAAATCAATCACGCAAAAACGAAGTGTGAACATTAACAAATATAAAAATTGGGTTGATAGGTGTAATTTATTGGCCAAACTAGCCACAGAACAAAAGTTGTCGAATTTGGCCAAAATCCCAAGGCTTTAGCCTATCAATTTTCAAAAATTTTTGACGAGGTGTCAAAATCATGAAAATCGAATCAACCATGCATAAACAAAGTCTGAACATTAACAAATATGAAAATTGAGTAGAAAGGTGTAATTTATTAGCCAAACTAGTCACAGGACAAAAGTTGTCGAACTTCGCCAAAATACCTAGGCTTTAGCCTATCAATTTTTAAAATTTTTTTTCGAGGTGTAAAATTCATAAAAATCATATCAATCATATACAAACGATGTTGGAATATTAACAAATATGAAAATTGAGTTGATAGGTGCGATTTATTGGCCAAACTAGTCACAGAACAAAAGTTGTTGAATTTCGCCAAAATCCCAAGGCTTTATCCTATCAATTTTTAAAATTTTTTGTCGAGGTGTAAAATTCATAAAAATCATATCAATCACAAACAAACGATGTTTGAACAATTAAAAATATGAAAATTGAGTTGATAGGTGTAATTTATTGGCCAAATTAGTCACAAAACAAAAGTTGTTGAATTTCACCAAAGTCCCTAGGCTTTAGCCTATCAATTTTCAAAATTTTTTATATGAGGTGTAAAATTCATGAAATTCAAATCAATCATACACAAACGATGTTTGAACATTAACAAATATGAAAATGGAGTTGATAGGTGTAATTTATTGGCCAAACTAGTCACAGAACAAAAGTTGTCGAATTTCACCAAAATCCCTAGGCTTTAGCCTATCAATTTTCAAAATTTTTTGATGAGGTGTAAAATTCATGAAAATCAAATCAAACATGCACAAACAAAGTGTGAACATTAAAAAATATGAAAATTGGGTAGATACGTTTAATTTATTGGCAAAACTAGTCACAGAACAAAAGTTGTCGAATTTCTCCAAAATCCCTAAGCTTTAGCCTATCAATTTTTGAAATTGTTTGACGAGGAGTAAAATTCATGAATATCAAATCAACCATGCACAAACAAAGTGCGAACATTAACAAATAAGAAAATTGAGTAGATAGGAGTAATTTATTTGCCAAACTAGTCACAGAACAAAAGTTGTCGAATTTCGCCAAAATCACTAAAGCCTATCAATTTTTAAATTTTTTTGACGAGGTAAAAAATTCATGAAAATCAAATCAATCATGCACAAACGAAGTGTGAACAATAACAAATATGAAAATTGGGTTGATAGGTGTAATTTATTCGCCAAACTAGCCATAGAACAAAAGTTGTCGAATTTGGCCAAAATCCCAAGGCTTTAGCCTATCAATTTTTAAAATTTTTAACGAGGCGTAAAATTCATGAAAATCAAATCAACCATGCTTAAACAAAGTTTGAATATTAATAAATATGAAAATTGAATAGATAGGTGTAATTTATTGGCCAAAATAGTCACAGAACAAAAGTTGTCGAATTTCGCAAAAATCCCTAGGCTTTAGCCTATCAATTTTAAAAATTTTTTGACGAGGTGTAAAAATCATGAAAATCGAATCAACCATGCATAAACGAAGTCTGAACATTACCAAATAGGAAAATTGAGTAGATAGGTGTAATTTGTTGGCCAAACTAGTCACAGAACAAAACTTGTCGAATTTCGCCAAAATCCCTAGGCTTTAGGCTATCAATTTTTAAAATTTTTTTTCGAGGTGTAAAATTCTTAAAAATCATATGAATCATACACAAACGATGTTTGAACATTAACAAATATGAAAATTGAGTTGATAGGTGTAATTTATTGGCCAAACTAGTCACAAAACAAAATTTGTTGAATTCCACCAAAATCCCTAGGCTTTAGCCTCTCCATTTTCAAAATTTTTTGATGAGGTGTAAAATTCATGAAAATCAAATCAATCATATACAAACGATGTTTGAACATTAACAAATATGAAAATTGAGTTGATAGGTGTAATTTATTGGTGAAACAAGTCACAGAACAAAAGTTGTCGAATTTCAACAAAATCCCTAGGCTTTAGCCTATCAATTTTCAAAAATTTTTGATGAGGTGTAAAATTCATGAAAATCAAATCAACCGTGCACAAAATAAGTGTGAACATTAAAAAATATGAAAATTGAGCAGATATGTTTAATTTGTTGGCCAAACTAGTCACAGAACAAAAGTTGTCGAATTTCGCCAAAATCCCTAGGCTTTAACCTATCAATTTTTGAAATTTTTTGACGAGTTGTAAAATTAATGAATATCAAATCAACCATGCACAAACAAAGTGCGAACATTAACAAATAAGAAAATTGAGTAGATAGGACTAATTTATTTGCCAAACTAGTCACAGAACAAAAGTTGTCGAATTTTGCCAAAATCACTAAAACCTATCAATTTTTAAATTTTTTTGACGTGTTAAAAAATTCATGAAAATCAAAACAATCATGCACAAACGAAGTGTGAACATTAACAAATATTAAAATTGGGTTGATAGGAGTAATTTATTAGCTAAACTAGCCATAGAACAAAAGTTGTCGAATTTGGCCAAAATCCCAAGGCTTTAGCCTATCAATTTTCAAAAATGTTTGACGAGGTGTAAAAATCATGAAAATCGAATCAACCATGCATAAACGAAGTCTGAACATTAACAAATATGAAAATTGAGTAGAAAGGTGTAATTTATTGGCCAAACTAGTCACAGAACAACAGTTGTCGAATTTCGACAAAATCCCTAGGCTTTAGCCTATCAATTTTTAAAATTTTTTTCGAGGTGTAAAATTCATAAAAATCATATCAATCATACACAAACGATGTTTGAAAATTAAAAAATATGAAAATTGAGTTGATAGGTGTAATTTATTGGCCAAACTAGTCACAAAACAAAAGTTGTTGAATTTCACCAAAGTCCCTAGGCTTTAGCCTATCAATTTTCAAAATTTTTTGATGAGGTGTAAAATTCATGAAAATCAAATCAATCATACACAAACGATGTTTGAACATTAACAAATATGAAAATTGAGTTGATAGGTGTAATTTATTGGCCAAACTAGTCACAGAACAAAAGTTGTCGAATTTCACCAAAATCCCCAGGTTTTAGCCTATCAATTTTCAAAATTTTTTGATGAGGTGTAAAATTCATGAAAATCAAATCAACCATGCACAAACAAAGTGTGAACATTAAAAAATATGAAAATTGAGTAGATATGTTTAATTTTTTGGCCAAACTAGTCACAGAACAAAAGTTGTCGAATTTCGCCAAAATCCCTAGGCTTTAGCCTATCAATTTTTGAAATTTTTTGACGAGGTGTAAAATGCATGAATATCAAATCAACCATGCACAAACAAAGTGCGAACATTAACAAATAAGAAAATTTAGTAGATAGGAGTAATTTATTTGCCAAACTAGTCACAGAACAAAAGTTGTCGAATTTCGCCAAAATCACTAAAGCCTATCAATTTTTAAATTTTTTTGACGAGGTAAAAAATTCATGAAAATCAAATCAATCATGCACAAACGAAGTGTGAACATTAACAAATATGAAAATTGGGTTGATAGGTGTAATTTATTCGCCAAACTAGCCATAGAACAAAAGTTGTCGAATTTGGCCAAAATCCCAAGGCTTTAGCCTATCAATTTTCAAAATTTTTAACGAGGCGTAAAATTCATGAAAATCGAATCAACCATGCGTAAACAAAGTTTGAATATTAATAAATATGAAAATTGAGTAGATAGGTGTAATTTATTGACCAAAATAGTCACAGAACAAAAGTTGTCGAATTTCGCAAAAATCCCTAGGCTTTAGCCTATCAATTTTCAAAAATTTTTGACGAGGTGTAAAAATAATGAAAATCGAATCAACCATGCATAAACGAAGTCTGAACATTAACAAATAGGAAAATTGAGTAGATAGGTGTAATTTGTTGGCCAAACTAGTCACAGAACAAAACTTGTCGAATTTCGCCAAAATCCCTAGCTATCAATTTTTAAAATTTTTTGTCGAGGTGTAAAATTCATAAAAATCATATGAATCATACACAAACGATGTTTGAACATTAACAAATATGAAAATTGAGTTGATAGGTGTAATTTATTGGCCAAACTAGTCACAAAACAAAAGTTGTTGAATTCCACCAAAATCCCTAGGCTTTAGCCTATCCATTTTCAAAATTTTTTGATGAGGTGTAAAATTCATGAAAATCAAATCAATCATATACAAACGATGTTTGAACGTTAACAAATATGAAAATTGAGTTGATAGGTGTAATTTATTGGTGAAACAAGTCACAGAACAAAAGTTGTCGAATTTCAACAAAATCACTAGGCTTTAGCCTATCAATTTTCAAAAATTTTTGATGAGGTGTAAAATTCATGAAAATCAAATCAACCATGCACAAAATAAGTGTGAACATTAAAAAATATGAAAATTGAGCAGATATGTTTAATTTGTTGGCCAAACTAGTCACAGAACAAAAGTTGTCGAATTTCGCCAAAATCCCTAGGCTTTAGCCTATCAATTTTTGAAATTTTTTGACGAGTTGTAAAATTAATGAATATCAAATCAACCATGCACAAACAAAGTGCGAACATTAACAAATTAGAAAATTGAGTAGATAGGACTAATTTATTTGCCAAACTAGTCACAGAACAAAAGTTGTCGAATTTTGCCAAAATCACTAAAGCCTATCAATTTTTAAATTTTTTTGACGAGTTAAAAAATTCATGAAAATCAAAACAATCATGCACAAACGAAGTGTGAACATTAACAAATATTAAAATTGGGTTGATAGGAGTAATTTATTAGCTAAACTAGCCATAGAATAAAAGTTGTCGAATTTGGCCAAAATCCCAAGGCTTTAGCCTATCAATTTTCAAAAATGTTTGACGAGGTGTAAAAATCATGAAAATCGAATCAACCATGCATAAACAAAGTCTGAACATTAACAAATATGAAAATTGAGTAGAAAGGTGTAATTTATTGGCCAAACTAGTCACAGAACAACAGTTGTCGAATTTCGACAAAATCCCTTTGCTTTAGCCTATCAATTTTTAAAATTTTTTTTCGAGGTGTAAAATTCATAAAAATCATATCAATCATACACAAATGATGTTTGAAAATTAAAAAATATGAAAATTGAGTTGACAGGTGTAATTTATTGGCCAAACTAGTCACAAAACAAAAGTTGTTGAATTTCACCAAAGTCCCTAGGCTTTAGCCTATCAATTTTCAAAATTTTTTGATGAGGTGTAAAATTCATGAAAATCAAATCAATCATACACAAACGATGTTTGAACATTAACAAATATGAAAATTGAGTTGATAGGTGTAATTTATTGGCCAAACTAGTCACAGAACAAAAGTTGTCGAATTTCACCAAAATCCCTAGGTTTTAGCCTATCAATTTTCAAAATTTTTTGATGAGGTGTAAAATTCATGAAAATCAAATCAACCATGCACAAACAAAGTGTGAACATTAAAAAATATGAAAATTGAGTAGATATGTTTAATTTTTTGGCCAAACTAGTCACAGAACAAAAGTTGTCGAATTTCGCCAAAATCCCTAGGCTTTAGCCTATCAATTTTTGAAATTTTTTGACGAGGTGTAAAATGCATGAATATCAAATCAACCATGCACAAACAAAGTGCGAACATTAACAAATAAGAAAATTGAGTAGATAGGAGTAATTTATTTGCCAAACTAGTCACAGAACAAAAGTTGTCGAATTTCGCCAAAATCACTAAAGCCTATCAATTTTTAAATTTTTTTGACGAGGTAAAAAATTCATGAAAATCAAATCAATCATGCACAAACGAAGTGTGAACATTAACAAATATGAAAATTGGGTTGATAGGTGTAATTTATTCGCCAAACTAGCCATAGAACAAAAGTTGTCGAATTTGGCCAAAATCCCAAGGCTTTAGCCTATCAATTTTTAAAATTTTTAACGAGGCGTAAAATTCATGAAAATCGAATCAACCATGCGTAAACAAAGTTTGAATATTAATAAATTTGAAAATTGAGTAGATAGGTGTAATTTATTGACCAAAATAGTCACAGAACAAAAGTTGTCGAATTTCGCAAAAATCCCTAGGCTTTAGCCTATCAATTTTCAAAAATTTTTGACGAGGTGTAAAAATAATGAAAATCGAATCAACCATGCATAAACGAAGTCTGAACATTAACAAATAGGAAAACTGAGTAGATAGGTGTAATTTGTTGGCCAAACTAGTCACAGAACAAAACTTGTCGAATTTTGCCAAAATCCCTAGCTATCAATTTTTAAAATTTTTTGTCGAGGTGTAAAATTCATAAAAATCATATGAATCATACACAAACGATGTTTGAACATTAACAAATATGAAAATTGAGTTGATAGGTGTAATTTATTGGCCAAACTAGTCACAAAACAAAAGTTGTTGAATTCCACCAAAATCCCTAGGTTTAGCCTATCCATTTTCAAAATTTTTTGATGAGGTGTAAAATTCATGAAAATCAAATCAATCATATACAAACGATGTTTGAACGTTAACAAATATGAAAATTGAGTTGATAGGTGTAATTAATTGGTGAAACAAGTCACAGAACAAAAGTTGTCGAATTTCAACAAAATCCCTAGGCTTTAGCCTATCAATTTTCAAAAATTTTTGATGAGGTGTAAAATTCATGAAAATCAAATCAACCATGCACAAAATAAGTGTGAACATTAAAAAATATAAAAATTGAGCAGATATGTTTAATTTGTTGGCCAAACTAGTCACAGAACAAAAGTTGTCGAATTTCGCCAAAATCCCTAGGCTTTAGCCTATCAATTTTTGAAATTTTTTGACGAGTTGTAAAATTAATGAATATCAAATCAACCATGCACAAACAAAGTGCGAACATTAACAAATAAGAAAATTGAGTAGATAGGACTAATTTATTTGCCAAACTAGTCACAGAACAAAAGTTGTCGAATTTTGCCAAAATCACTAAAGCCTATCAATTTTTAAATTTTTTTGACGAGTTAAAAAATTCATGAAAATCAAAACAATCATGCACAAACGAAGTGTGAACATTAACAAATATTAAAATTGGGTTGATAGGAGTAATTTATTAGCTAAACTAGCCATAGAATAAAAGTTGTCGAATTTGGCCAAAATCCCAAGGCTTTAGCCTATCAATTTTCAAAAATGTTTGATGAGGTGTAACAAAGTTTGAACATTAATAAATGTGAAAATTGAGTAGATAGGTGTAATTTATTGGAAAAAATAGTCACAGAACAAAAGTTGTCGAATTTCGCAAAAATCCCAAGGCTTTAGCCTATCAATTTTCAAAAAATTTTGACGAGGTGTAAAAATCATGAAAATCGAATTAACCATGCATAAACGAAGTCTGAACATTAACAAATAGGAAAATTGAGTAGATAGGTGTAATTTATTGGCCAAACTAGTCACAGAACAAAACTTGTCGAATTTCACCAAAATCCCTAGGCTTTAGGCTATCAATTTTTAAAATTTTTTGTCGAGGTGTAAAATTCATAAAAATCATATCAATCATACACAAACGATGTTTGAACATGAACAAATATGAAAATTAAGTTGATAGGTGTAATTAATTGGCCAAACTAGTCACAAAACAAAAGTTGTTGAATTCCACCAAAATCCCTAGGCTTTAGCCTATCCATTTTCAAAATTTTTTGATGAGGTGTAAAATTCATGAAAATCAAATCAATCATGTACAAACGATGTTTGAACATTAACAAATGTGAAAACTGAGTTGATAGGTGTAATTTATTGGTAAAACAAGTCACAGAACAAAAGTTGTCGAATTTCAACAAAATCCCTAGGCTTTAGCCTATCAATTTTCAAAAATTTTTGATGAGGTGTAAAATTCATGAAAATCAAATCAACCATGCACAAAATAAGTGTGAACATTAAAAAATATGAAAATTGAGCAGATATGTTTAATTTGTTGGCCAAACTAGTCACAGAACAAAAGTTGTCGAATTTCGCCAAAATCCCTAGGCTTTAGCCTATCAATTTTTGAAATTTTTTGACGAGTTGTAAAATTAATGAATATCAAATCAACCATGCACAAACAAAGTGCGAACATTAACAAATAAGAAAATTGAGTAGATAGGACTAATTTATTTGCCAAACTAGTCACAGAACAAAAGTTGTCGAATTTTGCCAAAATCACTAAAACCTATCAATTTTTAAATTTTTTTGACGAGTTAAAAAATTCATGAAAATCAAAACAATCATGCACAAACGAAGTGTGAACATTAACAAATATGAAAATTGGGTTGATAGGTGTAATTTATTCGCCAAACTAGCCATAGAACAAAAGTTGTCGAATTTGGCCAAAATCCCAAGGCTTTAGCCTATCAATTTTTAAAATTTTTAACGAGGCGTAAAATTCATGAAAATCGAATCAACCATGCGTAAACAAAATTTGAATATTAATAAATATGAAAATTGAGTAGATAGGTGTAATTTATTGGCCAAAATAGTCACAGAACAAAAGTTCTCGAATTTCGCAAAAATCGCTAGGCTTTAGCCTATCAATTTTCAAAAATTTTTGACGAGGTGTAAAAATCATGAAAATCGAATCAACCATGCATAAACGAAGTCTGAACATTAACAAATATGAAAATTGAGTAGATAGGTGTAATTTATTGGCCAAACTTGTTACAGAACAAAAGTTGTCGAATTTCGCCAAAATCCCTAAGCTTTAGCCTATCAATTTTCAAAATTTGTTGATGAGGTGTAAAATTCATGAAAATCAAATCAATCATACACAAACGATGTTTGAACATTAACAAATATGAAAATTGAGTTGATAGGTGTAATTTATTGGCCAAACTAGTCACAGAACAAAAGTTGTCGAATTTCACCAAAATCCCTAGGCTTTAGCCTATGAATTTTCAAAATTTTTTGATGAGGTGTAAAATTCATGAAAATCAAATCAACCATGCACAAACAAAGTGTGAACATTAAAAAATATGAAAATTGAGTAGATATGTTTAATTTTTTGGCCAAATTAGTCACAGAACAAAAGTTGTTGAATTTCGCCAAAATCCCAAGGCAAAGCCTATCCATTTTTGAAATTTTTTGACGACGTGTAAAATTCATGAATATCAAATCAACCATGCACAAACAAACTGCGAACATTAACAAATAAGAAAATTGAGTAGATAGGAGTAATTTATTTGCCAAACTAGTCACAGAACAAAAGTTGTCGAATTTCGCCAAAATCACTAAAGCCTATCAATTTTGAAATTTTTTTGACGAGGTAAAAAATTCATGAAAATCAAATCAGTCATGCACACTTCGAACATTAACAAATATGAAAATTGTGTTGATAGGCGTAACTTATTCGCCAAACTAGCCATAGAACAAAAGTTGTCGAATTTGGCCAAAATCCCAAGGCTTTAGCCTATCAATTTTTAAAATTTTTAACGAGGCGTAAAATTCATGAAAATCGAATCAACCATGCGTAAACAAAGTTTGAATATTAATAAATATGAAAATTGAGTAGATAGGTGTAATTTATTGACCAAAATAGTCACAGAACAAAAGTTGTTGAATTTAGCAAAAATCCCTAGGCTTTAGCCTATCAATTTTCAAAAATTTTTGACAAGGTGTAAAAATAATGAAAATCGAATCAACCATGCATAAACGAAGTCTGAACATTAACAAATAGGAAAATTGAGTAGATAGGTGTAATTTGTTGGCCAAACTAGTCACAGAACAAAACTTGTCGAATTTCGCCAAAATCCCTAGGCTTTAGGCTATCAATTTTTAAAATTTTTTGTCGAGGTGTAAAATTCATAAAAATCATATGAATCATACACAAACGATGTTTGAACATTAACAAATATGAAAATTGAGTTGATAGGTGTAATTTATTGGCCAAACTAGTCACAAAACAAAAGTTGTTGAATTCAACCAAAATCCTTAGGCTTTAGCCTATCCATTTTCAAAATTTTTTGATGAGGTGTAAAATTCATGAAAATCAAATCAATCATATACAAACGATGTTTGAACATTAACAAATATGAAAATTGAGTTGATAGGTGTAATTTATTGGTGAAACTAGTCACAGAACACAAGTTGTCGAATTTCAACAAAATCCCTAGGCTTTAGCCTATCAATTTTCAAAAATTTTTGATGAGGTGTAAAATTCATGAAAATCAAATCAACCATGCACAAAATAAGTGTGAACATTAAAAAATATGAAAATTGAGCAGATATGTTTAATTTGTTGGCCAAACTAGTCACAGAACAAAAGTTGTCGAATTTCGCCAAAATCCCTAGGCTTTAGCCTATCAATTTTTGAAATTTTTTGACGAGTTGTAAAATTAATGAATATCAAATCAACCATGCACAAACAAAGTGCGAACATTAACAAATAAGAAAATTGAGTAGATAGGAGTAATTTATTTGCCAAACTAGTCACAGAACAAAAGTTGTCGAATTTTGCCAAAATCACTAAAGCCTATCAATTTTTAAATTTTATTGACGAGTTAAAAAATTCATGAAAATCAAAACAATCATGCACAAACGAACTGTGAACATTAACAAATATTAAAATTGGGTTGATAGGAGTAATTTATTCGCTAAACTAGCCATAGAACAAAAGTTGTCGAATTTGGCCAAAATCCCAAGGCTTTAGCCTATCAATTTTCAAAAATGTTTGACGAGGTGTAAAAATCATGAAAATCGAATCAACCATGCATAAACGAAGTCTGAACATTAACAAATATGAAAATTGAGTAGAAAGGTGTAATTTATTGGCCAAACTAGTCACAGAACAAAAGTTGTCGAATTTCGACAAAATCCCTAGGCTTTAGCCTATCAATTTTTAAAATTTTTTTTCGAGGTGTAAAATTCATAAAAATCATATCAATCATATACGAACGATGTTTGAATATTAACAAATATGAAAATTGAGTTGATAGGTGCAATTTATTGGCCAGACTAGTCACAGAACAAAAGTTGTTGAATTTCACCAAAATCCCTAGGCTTTGGCCTATCAATTTTCAAAATTTTTTGATGAGGTGTAAAATTCATTAAAATCAAATCAATCATACAAAAATGAAGTGTGAACATTAACAAAAATGAAAATTGGGTTGATAGGTGTAATTTATTGGCCAAACTAGTCATAGAACAAAAGTTGTCGAATTTGGCCAAAATCCCTAGGCTTTAGCTTATCAATTTTCAAAATTTTTTAACGAGGCGTAAAATTCATGAAAATCAAATCAACCATGCACAAACTAAGTGTAAACATTGAAAAATATGAAAATTGAGTAGATATGTTTAATTTGTTGGCCAAACTAGTCACAGAACAAAAGTTATCGAATTTCGCCAAAATCCCTAGGCTTTTAGCCTATCAATTTTTGAAAATTTTTGACGAGGTGTAAAATTCATGAATATCAAATCAACCATGCACAAACAAAGTGCGAACATTAACAAATAAGAAAATTGAGTAGATAGGAGTAATTTATTTGCCAAACTAGTCACAGAACAAAAGTTGTCGAATTTTGCCAAAATCACTAAAACCTATCAATTTTTAAATTTTTTTGACGAGTTAAAAAATTCATGAAAATAAAAACAATCATGCACAGACGAAGTGTGAACATTAACAAATATGAAAATTGGGTTGATAGGTGTAATTTATTCGCCAAACTAGCCATAGAACAAAAGTTGTCGAATTTGGCCAAAATCCCAAGGCTTTAGCCTATGAATTTTTAAAATTTTTAACGAGGCGTAAAATTCATGAAAATCGAATCAACCATGCGTAAACAAAATTTGAATATTAATAAATATGAAAATTGAGTAGATAGGTGTAATTTATTGGCCAAAATAGTCACAGAACAAAAGTTCTCGAATTTCGCAAAAATCGCTAGGCTTTAGCCTATCAATTTTCAAAAATTTTTGACGAGGTGTAAAAATCATGAAAATCGAATCAACCATGCATAAACGATGTCTGAACATTAACAAATATGAAAATTGAGTAGATAGGTGTAATTTATTGGCCAAACTTGTTACAGAACAAAAGTTGTCGAATTTCGCCAAAATCCCTAGGCTTTAGCCTATCAATTTTCAAAATTTGTTGATGAGGTGTAAAATTCATGAAAATCAAATCAATCATAAACAAACGATGTTTGAACATTAACAAATATGTAAATCGAGTTGATAGGTGTAATTTATTGGCCAAACTAGTCACAGAACAAAAGTTGTCGAATTTCACCAAAATCCCCAGGCTTTAGCCTATCAATTTTCAAAATTTTTTGATGAGGTGTAAAATTCATGAAAATCAAATCAACCATGCACAAACAAAGTGTGAACATTAAAAAATATGAAAATTGAGTAGATATGTTTAATTTTTTGGCCAAACTAGTCACATAACAAAAGTTGTCGAATTTCGCCAAAATCCCTAGGCTTTAGCCTATCAATTTTTGAAATTTTTTGACGAGGTGTAAAATTCATGAATATCAAATCAACCATGCACAAACAAAGTGCGAACATTAACAAATAAGAAAATTGAGTAGATAGGAGTAATTTATTTGCCAAACTAGTCACAGAACAAAAGTTATCGAATTTCGCTAAAATCACTAAAGCCTATCAATTTTTAAATTTTTTTGACGAGGTAAAAAATTCATGAAAATCAAATCAATCATGCACAAACGAAGTGTGAACATTAACAAATATGAAAATTGGGTTGATAGGTGTAATTTATTCGCCAAACTAGCCATAGAACAAAAGTTGTCGAATTTGGCCAAAATCCCAAGGCTTTAGCCTATCAATTTTTAAAATTTTTAACGAGGCGTAAAATTCATGAAAATCGAATCAACCATGCGTAAACAAAATTTGAATATTAATAAATATGAAAATTGAGTAGATAGGTGTAATTTATTGGCCAAAATAGTCACAGAACAAAAGTTCTCGAATTTCGCAAAAATCGCTAGGCTTTAGCCTATCAATTTTCAAAAATTTTTGACGAGGTATAAAAATCATGAAAATCGAATCAACCATGCATAAACGAAGTCTGAACATTAACAAATATGAAAATTGAGTAGATAGGTGTAATTTATTGGCCAAACTTGTTACAGAACAAAAGTTGTCGAATTTCGCCAAAATCCCTAGGCTTTAGCCTATCAATTTTCAAAATTTGTTGATGAGGTGTAAAATTCATGAAAATCAAATCAATCATACACAAACGATGTTTGAACATTAACAAATATGTAAATCGAGTTGATAGGTGTAATTTATTGGCCAAACTAGTCACAGAACAAAAGTTGTCGAATTTCACAAAAATCCCTAGGCTTTAGCCTATCAATTTTCAAAATTTTTTGATGAGGTGTAAAATTCATGAAAATCAAATCAACCATGCACAAACAAAGTGTGAACATTAAAAAATATGAAAATTGAGTAGATATGTTTAATTTTTTGGCCAAACTAGTCACAGAACAAAAGTTGTCGAATTTCGCCAAAATCCCTAGGCTTTAGCCTATCAATTTTTGAAATTTTTTGACGAGGTGTAAAATTCATGAATATCAAATCAACCATGCACAAACAAAGTGCGAACATTAACAAATAAGAAAATTGAGTAGATAGGAGTAATTTATTTGCCAAACTAGTCACAGAACAAAAGTTGTCGAATTTCGCTAAAATCACTAAAGCCTATCAATTTTTAAATTTTTTTGACGAGGTAAAAAATTCATGAAAATCAAATCAATCATGCACAAACGAAGTGTGAACATTAACAAATATGAAAATTGGGTTGATAGGTGTAATTTATTCGCCAAACTAGCCATAGAACAAAAGTTGTCGAATTTGGCCAAAATCCCAAGGCTTTAGCCTATCAATTTTTAAAATTTTTAACGAGGCGTAAAATTCATGAAAATCGAATCAACCATGCATAAACAATGTTTGAATATTAATAAATATGAAAATTGAGTAGACAGGTGTAATTTATTGACCAAAATAGTCACAGAACAAAAGTTGTCGAATTTCGCAAAAATCCCTAGGCTTTTGCCTATCAATTTTCAAAATTTTTTGATGAGGTGTAAAATTCATGAAAATCAAATCAATCATACACAAACGATGTTTGAAGATTAACAAATATGAAAATTGAGTTGATAGGTGTAATTTATTGGCCAAACTAGTCACAGAACAAAAGTTGTCGAATTTCACCAAAATCCCTAGGCTTTAGCCTATCAATTTTCAAAATTTTTTGATGAGGTGTAAAATTCATGAAAATCAAATCAACCATGCACAAACAAAGTGTGAACATTAAAAAATATGAAAATTGAGTAGATATGTTTAATTTTTTGGCCAAATTAGTCACAGAACAAAAGTTGTTGAATTTCGCCAAAATCCCAAGGCAAAGCCTATCAATTTTTGAAATTTTTTGACGAGGTGTAAAATTCATGAATATCAAATCAACCATGCACAAACAAAGTGCGAACATTAACAAATAAGAAAATTGAGTAGATAGGAGTAATTTATTTGCCAAACTAGTCACAGAACAAAAGTTGTCGAATTTCGCCAAAATGACTAAAGCCTATCAATTTTGAAATTTTTTTGACGAGGTAAAAAATTCATGAAAATCAAATCAATCATGCACACTTCGAACATTAACAAATATGAAAATTGGGTTGATAGGCGTAACTTATTCGCCAAACTAGCCATAGAACAAAAGTTGTCGAATTTGGCCAAAATCCCAAGGCTTTAGCCTATTAATTTTTAAAATTTTTAACGAGGCGTAAAATTCATGAAAATCGAATCAACCATGCGTAAACAAAGTTTGAATATTAATAAATATGAAAATTGAGTAGATAGGTGTAATTTATTGACCAAAATAGTCACAGAACAAAAGTTGTTGAATTTCGCAAAAATCCCTAGGCTTTTAGCCTATCAATTTTCAAAAATTTTTGACAAGGTGTAAAAATAATGAAAATCGAATCAACCATGCATAAACGAAGTCTGAACATTAACAAATAGGAAAATTGAGTAGATAGGTGTAATTTGTTGGCCAAACTAGTCACAGAACAAAACTTGTCGAATTTCGCCAAAATCCCTAGGCTTTAGGCTATCAATTTTTAAAATTTTTTGTCGAGGTGTAAAATTCATAAAAATCATATGAATCATACACAAACGATGTTTGAACATTAACAAATTTGAAAATTGAGTTGATAGGTGTAATTTATTGGCCAAACTAGTCACAAAACAAAAGTTGTTGAATTCAACCAAAATCCTTAGGCTTTAGCCTATCCATTTTCAAAATTTTTTGATGAGGTGTAAAATTCATGAAAATCAAATCAATCATATACAAACGATGTTTGAACATTAACAAATATGAAAATTGAGTTGATAGGTGTAATTTATTGGTGAAACTAGTCACAGAACACAAGTTGTCGAATTTCAACAAAATCCCTAGGCTTTAGCCTATCAATTTTCAAAAATTTTTGATGAGGTGTAAAATTCATGAAAATCAAATCAACCATGCACAAAATAAGTGTGAACATTAAAAAATATGAAAATTGAGCAGATATGTTTAATTTGTTGGCCAAACTAGTCACAGAACAAAAGTTGTCGAATTTCGCCAAAATCCCTAGGCTTTAGCCTATCAATTTTTGAAATTTTTTGACGAGTTGTAAAATTAATGAATATCAAATCAACCATGCACAAACAAAGTGCGAACATTAACAAATAAGAAAATTGAGTAGATAGGAGTAATTTATTTGCCAAACTAGTCACAGAACAAAAGTTGTCGAATTTTGCCAAAATCACTAAAGCCAATCAATTTTTAAATTTTATTGACGAGTTAAAAAATTCATGAAAATCAAAACAATCATGCACAAACGAAGTGTGAACATTAACAAATATTAAAATTGGGTTGATAGGAGTAATTTATTCGCTAAACTAGCCATAGAACAAAAGTTGTCGAATTTGGCCAAAATCCCAAGGCTTTAGCCTATCAATTTTCAAAAATGTTTGACGAGGTGTAAAAATCATGAAAATCGAATCAACCATGCATAAACGAAGTCTGAACATTAACAAATATGAAAATTGAGTAGAAAGGTGTAATTTATTGGCCAAACTAGTCACAGAACAAAAGTTGTCGAATTTCGACAAAATCCCTAGGCTTTAGCCTATCAATTTTTAAAATTTTTTTTCGAGGTGTAAAATTCATAAAAATCATATCAATCATATACGAACGATGTTTGAATATTAACAAATATGAAAATTGAGTTGATAGGTGCAATTTATTGGCCAGACTAGTCACAGAACAAAAGTTGTTGAATTTCACCAAAATCCCTAGGCTTTGGCCTATCAATTTTCAAAAATCTTTGATGAGGTATAAAATTCATGAAAATCAAATCAATCATGCAAAAATGAAGTGTGAACATTAACAAAAATGAAAATTGGGTTGATAGGTGTAATTTATTGGCCAAACTAGTCATAGAACAAAAGTTGTCGAATTTCGCCAAAATCCCTAGGCTTTAGCTTATCAATTTTCAAAATTTTTTGACGAGGTGTAAAAATCATGAAAAACTAATCAACCATGCATAAACGAAGTCTGAACATTAACAAATATGAAAATTGAGTAGATAGGTGTAATTTATTGGCCAAACTAGTCACAGAACAAAAGTTGTCGAATTTCGCCAAAATCCCAGGGCTTTAGCCTATCAATTTTTAAAATTTTTTGTCGAGGTGTAAAATTCATAAAAATCATATCAATCATACACAAACGATGTTTGAACATTAACAAATATGAAAATTGAGTTGATAGGTGTAATTTATTGGCCAAACTAGTCACAGAACAAAAGTTGTCGAATTTCGAAAAAATCCCTAGGCTTTAAGCCTATCAATTTTCAAAAAAATTTGACGAGGTGTAAAAATCATGAAAATCGAATCAACCATGCATAAACGAAGTCTGAACATTAACAAATATGAAAATTGAGTAGATAGGTGTAATTTATTGGCCAAACTAGTCACAGAACAAAAGTTGTCGAATTTTGCCAAAATCCCAAGGCTTTAGCCTATCAATTTTTAAAATTTTTTAACGAGGCGTAAAATTCATGAAATTCAAATCAACCATGCACAAACTAAGTGTGAACATTAAAAAATATGAAATTTGAGTAGATATGTTTAATTTGTTGGCCAAACTAGTCACTGAACAAAAGTTATCGAATTTCGCCAAAATCCGTAGGCTTTAGCCTATCCATTTTTGAAATTTTTTAACGAGGTGTAAAATTCATGAATATCAAATCAATCATGTATAAACGAAGTCTGAACATTAACAAATATGAAAATTGAGTAGATAGGTGTAATTTATTGGCCAAACTAGTCACAGAACAAAAGTTGTCGAATTTCGTCAAAATCCCATGGCTTTAGCCTATCAATTTTTAAAATTTTTGTCGAGGTGTAAAATTCATAAAAATCATATCAATCATACACAAACGATGTTTGAACATTAATAAATATGAAAATTGAGTTGATAGGTGTAATTTATTGGCCAAACTAGTCACGGAACAAAAGTTGTCGAAATTCGCAAAAATCCCTAGGTTTTAGCCTATCTATTTTTAAATTTTTTTGACGAGGTGTAAAAGTCATGAAAATCAAATCAATCACGCACAAACTAAGTGTGAACATTAACAAATATAAAAATCAGGTTGATAGGTGTAATTTATTGGCCAAACTAGCCACAAAACAAAAGTTGTCGAATTTGGCCAAAATCCCAAGGATTTGGCCTATCAATTTTTAAAATTTTTAACGAGGTGTAACAAAGTTTGAACATTAATAAATGTGAAAATTGAGTAGATAGGTGTAATTTATTGGAAAAAATAGTCACAGAACAAAAGTTGTCGAATTTCGCAAAAATCCCAAGGCTTTAGCCTATCAATTTTCAAAAAATTTTGACGAGGTGTAAAAATCATGAAAATCGAATTAACCATGCATAAACGAAGTCTGAACATTAACAAATAGGAAAATTGAGTAGATAGTTGTAATTTATTGGCCAAACTAGTCACAGAACAAAACTTGTCGAATTTCACCAAAATCCCTAGGCTTTAGGCTATCAATTTTTAAAATTTTTTGTTGAGGTGTAAAATTCATAAAAATCATATCAATCATACACAAACGATGTTTGAACATTAAAAAATATGAAAATTAAGTTGATAGGTGTAATTAATTAGCCAAACTAGTCACAAAACAAAAGTTGTTGAATTCCACCAAAATCCCTAGGCTTTAGCCTATCAATTTTCAAAATTTTTTGATGAGGTGTAAAATTCATGAAAATCAAATCAATCTAACACAAACGATGTTTGAACATTAACAAATATGAAAATTGAGTTGATAGGTGTAATTTATTGGCCAAACTAGTCACAAAACAAAAGTTGTTGAATTTCACCAAAGTCCCTAGGCTTTAGCCTATCAATTTTCAAAATTTTTTGATGAGGTGTAAAATTCATGAAAATCAAATCAATCATACACAAACGATGTTTGAACATTAACAAATATGAAAATTGAGTTGATAGGTGTGGCCAAACTAGTCACAAAACAAAAGTTGTCGAATTTCACCAAAATCCCTAGGCTTTAGCCTATCAATTTTCAAAATTTTTTGATGAGGTGTAAAATTCAAGAAAATCAAATCAACCATGCAAAAACAAAGTGTGAACATTAAAAAATATGAAAATTAAGTAGATATGTTTAATTTTTTGGCAAAACTAGTCACAGAACAAAAGTTGTCGAATTTCGCCAAAATCCCTAGGCTTTAGCCTATCAATTTTTGAAATTTTTTGACGAGGTGTAAAATTCATGAATATCAAATCAACCATGCACAAACAAAGTGCGAACATTAACAAATAAGAAAATTGAGTAGATAGGAGTAATTTATTTGCCAAACTAGTCACAGAACAAAAGTTGTCGAATTTCGCCAAAATCACTAAAGCCTATCAATTTTTAAATTTTTTTGACGAGGTAAAAAATTCATGAAAATCAAATCAATCATGCACAAACGAAGTGTGAACATTAACAAATATGAAAATTGGGTTGATAGGTGTAATTTATTCGCCAAACTAGCCATAGAACAAAAGTTGTCGAATTTGGCCAAAATCCCAAGGCTTTAGCCTATCAATTTTTAAAATTTTTAACGAGGCGTAAAATTCATGAAAATCGAATCAACCATGCGTAAACAAAGTTTGAATATTAATAAATATGAAAATTGAGTAGATAGGTGTAATTTATTGACCAAAATAGTCACAGAACAAAAGTTGTCGAATTTCGACAAAATCCCTAGGCTTTAGCATATCAATTTTCAAAAAATTTTTTTCGAGGTGTAAAAATAATGAAAATCGAATCAACCATGCATAAACGAAGTCTGAACATTAACAAATAGGAAAATTGAGTAGATAGGTGTAATTTGTTGGCCAAACTAGTCACAGAACAAAACTTGTCGAATTTCGCCAAAATCCCTAGGCTCTAGGCTATCAATTTTTAAAATTTTTTGTCGAGGTGTAAAATTCATGAAAATAAAATCAATCTAACACAAACGATGTTTGAACATTAACAAATATGAAAATTGAGTTGATAGGTGTAATTTATTGGCCAAACTAGTCACAAAACAAAAGTTGTTGAATTTCACCAAAGGCCCTAGGCTTTAGCCTATCAATTTTCAAAATTTTTTGATGAGGTGTAAAATTCATGAAAATCAAATCAATCATACACAAACGATGTTTGAACATTAACAAATATGAAAATTGAGTTGATAGGTGTAATTTATTGGCCAAACTTGTCACAAAACAAAAGTTGTCGAATTTCACCAAAATCCCTAGGCTTTAGCCTATCAATTTTCAAAATTTTTTGATGAGGTGTAAAATTCAAGAAAATCAAATCAACCATGCAAAAACAAAGTGTGAACATTAAAAAATATGAAAATTAAGTAGATATGTTTAATTTTTTGGCAAAACTAGTCACAGAACAAAAGTTGTCGAATTTCGCCAAAATCCCTAGGCTTTAGCCTATCAATTTTTGAAATTTTTTGACGAGGTGTAAAATTCATGAATACCAAATCAACCATGCACAAACAAAGTGCGAACATTAACAAATAAGAAAATTGAGTAGATAGGAGTAATTTATTTGCCAAACTAGTCACAGAACAAAAGTTGTCGAATTTCGCCAAAATCACTAAAGCCTATCAATTTTTAAATTTTTTTGACGAGGTATAAAATTCATGAAAATCAAATCAATCATGCACAAACGAAGTGTGAACATTAACAAATATGAAAATTGGGTTGATAGGTGTAATTTATTCGCCAAACTAGCCATAGAACAAAAGTTGTCGAATTTGGCCAAAATCCCAAGGCTTTAGCCTATCAATTTTTAAAATTTTTAACGAGGCGTAAAATTCATGAAAATCGAATCAACCATGCGTAAACAAAGTTTGAATATTAATAAATATGAAAATTGAGTAGATAGGTGTAATTTATTGACCAAAATAGTCACAGAACAAAAGTTGTCGAATTTCGACAAAATCCCTAGGCTTTAGCCTATCAATTTTCAAATATTTTTTTTCGAGGTGTAAAAATAATGAAAATCGAATCAACCATGCATAAACGAAGTCTGAACATTAACAAATAGGAAAATTGAGTAGATAGGTGTAATTTGTTGGCCAAACTAGTCACAGAACAAAACTTGTCGAATTTCGCCAAAATCCCTAGGCTCTAGGCTATCAATTTTTAAAATTTTTTGTCGAGGTGTAAAATTCATAAAAATCATATGAATCATACACAAACGATGTTTGAACATTAACAAATATGAAAATTGAGTTGATAGGTGTAATTTATTAGCCAAACTAGTCACAAAACAAAAGTTGTTGAATTCCACCAAAATCCCTAGGCTTTAGCCTATCCATTTTCAAAATTTTTTGATGAGGTGTAAAATTCATGAAAATCAAATCAATCATATACAAACGATGTTTGAACATTAACAAATATGAAAATTGAGTTGATAGGTGTAATTTATTGGTGAAACTAGTCACAGAACAAAAGTTGTCGAATTTCAACAAAATCTCTAGGCTTTAGCCTATCAATTTTCAAAAACTTTTGATGAGGTGTTAAATTCATGAAAATCAAATCAACCATGCACAAAATAAGTGTGAACATTAAAAAATATGAAAATTGAGCAGATATGTTTAATTTGTTGGCCAAACTAGTCACAGAACAAAAGTTGTCGAATTTCGCCAAAATCCCTAGGCTTTAGCCTATCAATTTTTGAAATTTTTTGACGAGTTGTAAAATTAATGAATATCAAATCAACCATGCACAAACAAAGTGCGAACATTAACAAATAAGAAAATTGAGTAGATAGGAGTAATTTATTTGCCAAACTAGTCACAGAACAAAAGTTGTCGAATTTTGCCAAAATCACTAAAGCCTATCAATTTTTAAATTTTTTTGACGAGTTAAAAAATTCATGAAAATGAAAACAATCATGCACAAACGAAGTGTGAAAATTAACAAATATTAAAATTGGGTTGATAGGAGTAATTTATTCGCTAAACTAGCCATAGAACAAAAGTTGTCGAATTTGTCCAAAATCCCAAGGCTTTAGCCTATCAATTTTCAAAAATGTTTGACGAGGTGTAAAAATCATGAAAATCGAATCAACCATGCATAAACGAAGTCTAAACATTAACAAATATGAAAATTGAGTAGAAAGGTGTAATTTATTGGCCAAACTAGTCACAGAACAAAAGTTGTCGAATTTCGACAAAATCCCTAGGCTTTAGCCTATCAATTTTTAAAATTTTTTTTCGAGGTGAAAAATTCATAAAAATCATATCAATCATATACGAACGATGTTTGAATATTAACAAATATGAAAATTGAGTTGATAGGTGCAATTTATTGGCCAGACTAGTCACAGAACAAAAGTTGTTGAATTTCACCAAAATCCCTAGGCTTTGGCCTATCAATTTTCAAAAAATTTTGATGAGGTGTAAAATTCATGAAAATCAAATCAATCATGCAAAAATGAAGTGTGAACATTAACAAAAATGAAAATTGGGTTGATAGGTGTAATTTATTGGCCAAACTAGTCATAGAACAAAAGTTGTCGAATTTCGCCAAAATCCCTAGGCTTTAGCTTATCAATTTTCAAAATTTTTTAACGAGGCGTAAAATTCATGAAAATCAAATCAACCATGCACAAACTAAGTGTGAAAATTGAAAAATATGAAAATTGAGTAGATATGTTTAATTTCTTGGCCAAACTAGTCACAGAACAAAAGTTATCGAATTTCGCCAAAATCCCTAGGCTTTTAGCCTATCAATTTTTGAAATTTTTTGACGAGGTGTAAAATTCATGAATATCAAATCAACCATGCACAAACAAAGTGCGAACATTAACAAATAAGAAAATTGAGTAGATAGGAGTAATTTATTTGCCAAACTAGACACAGAACAAAAGTTGTCGAATTTCGCCAAAATCACTAAAGCCTATCAATTTTTAAATTTTTTTGACGAGGTAAAAAATTCATGAAAATCAAATCAATCATGCACAAACGAAGTGTGAACATTAACAAATATGAAAATTGGGTTGATAGGTGTAATTTATTCGCCAAACTAGCCATAGAACAAAAGTTGTCGAATTTGGCCAAAATCCCAAGGCTTTAGCCTATCAATTTTTAAAATTTTTAACGAGGCGTAAAATTCATGAAAATCGAATCAACCATGCGTAAACAAAGTTTGAATATTAATAAATATGAAAATTGAGTAGATAGGTGTAATTTATTGACCAAAATAGTCACAGAACAAAAGTTGTCGAATTTCGCAAAAATCCATAGGCTTTAGCCTATATATTTTCAAAAATTTTTGACGAGGTGTAAAAATAATGAAAATCGAATCAACCATGCATAAACGAAGTCTGAACATTAACAAAAAGGAAAATTGAGTAGATAGGTGTAATTTGTAGGCCAAACTAGTCACAGAACAAAACTTGTCGAATTTCGCCAAAATCCCTAGGCTTTAGGCTATCAATTTTTAAAATTTTTTTTCGAGGTGTAAAATTCATAAAAATCATATGAATCATACACAAACGATGTTTGAACATTAACAAATATGATAATTGAGTTGATAGGTGTAATTTATTAGCCAAACTAGTCACAAAACAAAAGTTGTTGAATTCCACCAAAATCCCTAGGCTTTAGCCTATCCATTTTCAAAATTTTTTGATGAGGTGTAAAATTCATGAAAATCAAATCAATCATATACAAACGATGTTTGAACATTAACAAATATGAAAATTGAGTTGATAGGTGTAATTTATTGGTGAAACTAGTCACAGAACAAAAGTTGTCGAATTTCAACAAAATCCCTAGGCTTTAGCCTATCAATTTTCAAAAACTTTTGATGAGGTGTAAAATTCATGAAAATCAAATCAACCATGCACAAAATAAGTGTGAACATTAAAAAATATGAAAATTGAGCAGATATGTTTAATTTGTTGGCCAAACTAGTCACAGAACAAAAGTTGTCGAATTTCGCCAAAATCCCTAGGCTTTAGCCTATCAATTTTTGAAATTTTTTGACGAGTTGTAAAATTAATGAATATCAAATCAACCATGCACAAACAAAGTGCGAACATTAACAAATAAGAAAATTGAGTAGATAGGAGTAATTTATTTGCCAAACTAGTCACAGAACAAAAGTTGTCGAATTTTGCCAAAATCACTAAAGCCTATCAATTTTTAAATTTTTTTGACGAGTTAAAAAATTCATGAAAATCAAAACAATCATGCACAAACGAAGTGTGAACATTAACAAATATTAAAATTGGGTTGATAGGAGTAATTTATTCGCTAAACTAGCCATAGAACAAAAGTTGTCGAATTTGGCCAAAATCCCAAGGCTTTAGCCTATCAATTTTCAAAAATGTTTGACGAGGTGTAAAAATCATGAAAATCGAATCAACCATGCATAAACGAAGTCTGAACATTAACAAATATGAAAATTGAGTAGAAAGGTGTAATTTATTGGCTAAACTAGTCACAGAACAAAAGTTGTCGAATTTCGACAAAATCCCTAGGCTTTAGCCTATCAATTTTTAAAATTTTTTTTCGAGGTGTAAAATTCATAAAAATCATATCAATCATATACGAACGATGTTTGAATATTAACAAATATGAAAATTGAGTTGATAGGTGCAATTTATTGGCCAGACTAGTCACAGAACAAAAATTGTTGAATTTCACCAAAATCCCTAGGCTTTGGCCTATCAATTTTCAAAAATTTTTGATGAGGTATAAAATTCATGAAAATCAAATCAATCATGCAAAAATGAAGTGTGAACATTAACAAAAATGAAAATTGGGTTGATAGGTGTAATTTATTGGCCAAACTAGTCATAGAACAAAAGTTGTCGAATTTCGCCAGAATCCCTAGGCTTTAGCTTATCAATTCAAAATTTTTTAACGAGGCGTAAAATTCATGAAAATCAAATCAACCATGCACAAACTAAGTGTGAACATTGAAAAATATGAAAATTGAGTAGATATGTTTAATTTCTTGGCCAAACTAGTCACAGAACAAAAGTTATCGAATTTCGCCAAAATCCCTAGGCTTTTAGCCTATCAATTTTTGAATTTTTTTGACGAGGTGTAAAATTAATGAATATCAAATCAACCATGCACAAACAAAGTGCGAACATTAACAAATAAGAAAATTGAGTAGATAGGAATAATTTATTTGCCAAACTAGTCACAAAACAAAAGTTGTCGAATTTCGCCAAAATCACTAAAGCCTATCAATTTTTAAATTTTTTTGACGAGGTAAAAAATTCATGAAAATCAAATCAATCATGCAAAAACGAAGTGTGAACATTAACAAATATAAAAATTGTGTTGATAGGTGTAATTTATTCGCCAATATCCCAAGGCTTTAGCCTATCAATTTTTAAAATTTTTAACGAGTCGTAAAATTCAGGAAAATCGAATCAACCATGCGTAGACAAAGTTTGAATATTAATAAATATGAAAATTGAGTAGATAGGTGTAATTTATTGACCAAAATAGTCACAGAACAAAAGTTGTCGAATTTCGCAAAAATCCCTAGGCTTTAGCCTATCATTTTTCAAAAAATTTTGACGAGGTGTAAAAATCATGAAAAACGAATCAACCATGCATAAACGAAGTCTGAACATTAACAAATATGAAAATTGAGTAGATAGGTGTAATTTATTGGAAAACTAGTCACAGAACAAAAGTTGTCGAATTTCGCCAAAATCCCAGGGCTTTAGCCTATCAATTTTTAAAATTTTTTGTCGAGGTGTAAAATTCATAAAAACCATATAAATCATACACAAACGATGTTTCAACATTAACAAATATGAAAATTGAGTTGATAGGTGTAATTTATTGGCCAAACTAGTCACAGAACAAAAGTTGTCGAATTTCGCCAAAATACCAAGGCTTTAGCCTATCAATTTTTAAAATTTTTTAACGTGGCGTAAAATTCATGAAATTCAAATCAACCATGCACAAACTAAGTGTGAACATTAAAAAATATGAAATTTGAGTAGATATGTTTAATTTGTTGGCCAAACTAGTCACAGAACAAAAGTTATCGAATTTCGCCAAAATCCGTAGGCTTTGGCCTATCAATTTTTGAAATTTTTTAACGAGGTGTAAACTTCATGAATATCAAATCAACCATGTATAAACGAAGTCTGAACATTAACAAATATGAAAATTGAGAAGATAGGTGTAATTTATTGGCCAAACTAGTCACAGAACAAAAGTTATCGAATTTCGCCAAAATCCCTAGGCTTTAGCCTATCTATTTTTAAAATTTTTTGTCGAGGTGTAAAATTCATGAAAATCATATCAATCATACACAAACGATGTTTGAACATTAACAAATATGAAAATTGAGTTGATAGGTGTAATTTATTGGCCAAACTAGTCACAGAACAAAAGTTGTCGAATTTCGCAAAAATCCCTAGGTTTTAGCCTATCTATTTTTAAATTTTTTTGACGAGGTGTAAAAGTCATGAAAATCAAATCAATCACGCACAAACTAAGTGTGAACATTAACAAATATAAAAATTAGGTTGATAGGTGTAATTTATTGGCCAAACTAGCCACAAAACAAAAGTTGTCGAATTTGGCCAAAATCCAAAGGCTTTAGCCTATCAATTTTTAAAATTTTTAACGAGGTGTAACAAAGTTTGAACATTAATAAATGTAAAAATTGAGTAGATAGGTGTAATTTATTGGCAAAAATAGTCACAGAACAAAAGTTGTCGAATTTCGCAAAAATCCCAAGGCTTTAGCCTATCAATTTTCAAAAATTTTTGACGAGGTGTAAAAATCATGAAAATCGAATTAACCATGCATAAACGAAGTCTGAACATTAACAAATAGGAAAATTGAGTAGATAGGTGTAATTTATTGGCCAAACTAGTCACAGAACAAAACTTGTCGAATTTCACCAAAATCCCTAGGCTTTAGGCTATCAATTTTTAAAATTTTTTGTCGAGGTGTAAAATTCATAAAAATCATATCAATCATACACAAACGATGTTTGAACATTAACAAATATAAAAATTGAGTTGATAGGTGTAATTTATTGGCCAAACTAGTCACAGAACAAAAGTTATCGAATTTCACGAAAATCCCTAGGCTTTAGCCTATCAATTTTCAAAATTTTTTGATGAGGTGTAAAATTCATGAAAATCAAATCAACCATGCACAAACAACGTGTGAACATTAAAAAATATGAAAATTGAGTAGATATGTTTAATTTATTGGCCAAACTAGTCACAGAACAAAAGTTGTCGAATTTCGCCAAAATCCCTAGGCTTTAGCCTATCAATTTTTGAAATTTTTTGACGAGGTGTAAAATTCAGGAATATCAAATCAACCATGCACAAACAAAGTGCGAAGATTAAAAAATAAGAAAATTGAGTAGATACGAGTAATTTATTTGCCAAACTAGTCACAAAACAAAAGTTGTCGAATTTCGCCAAAATCACTAAAGCCTATCAATTTTTAAATTTTTTTGATGAGGTAAAAAATTCATGAAAATCAAATCAATCATGCAAAAACGAAGTGTGAACATTAACAAATATAAAAATTGGGTTGATAGGTGTAATTTATTCGCCAATATCCCAAGGCTTTAGCCTATCAATTTTTAAAATTTTTAACGAGTCGTAAAATTCAGGAAAATCGAATCAACCAAGCGTAGACAAAGTTTGAATATTAATAAATATGAAAATTGAGTAGATAGGTGTAATTTATTGACCAAAATAGTCACAGAACAAAAGTTGTCGAATTTCGCAAAAATCCCTAGGCTTTAGCCTATCATTTTTCAAAAAATTTTGACGAGGTGTAAAAATCATGAAAAACGAATCAACCATGCATAAACGAAGTCTGAACATTAACAAATATGAAAATTGAGTAGATAGGTGTAATTTATTGGAAAACTAGTCACAGAACAAAAGTTGTCGAATTTCGCCAAAATCCCAGGGCTTTAGCCTATCAATTTTTAAAATTTTTTGTCGAGGTGTAAAATTCATAAAAACCATATAAATCATACACAAACGATGTTTCAACATTAACAAATATGAAAATTGAGTTGATAGGTGTAATTTATTGGCCAAACTAGTCACAGAACAAAAGTTGTCGAATTTCGCCAAAATACCAAGGCTTTAGCCTATCAATTTTTAAAATTTTTTAACGTGGCGTAAAATTCATGAAATTCAAATCAACCATGCACAAACTAAGTGTGAACATTAAAAAATATGAAATTAGAGTAGATATGTTTAATTTGTTGGCCAAACTAGTCACAGAACAAAAGTTATCGAATTTCGCCAAAATCCGTAGGCTTTGGCCTATCAATTTTTGAAATTTTTTAACGAGGTGTAAACTTCATGAATATCAAATCAACCATGTATAAACGAAGTCTGAACATTAACAAATATGAAAATTGAGAAGATAGGTGTAATTTATTGGCCAAACTAGTCACAGAACAAAAGTTATCGAATTTCGCCAAAATCCCTAGGCTTTAGCCTATCTATTTTTAAAATTTTTTGTCGAGGTGTAAAATTCATGAAAATCATATCAATCATACACAAACGATGTTTGAACATTAACAAATATGAAAATTGAGTTGATAGGTGTAATTTATTGGCCAAACTAGTCACAGAACAAAAGTTGTCGAATTTCGCAAAAATCCCTAGGTTTTAGCCTATCTATTTTTAAATTTTTTTGACGAGGTGTAAAAGTCATGAAAATCAAATCAATCACGCACAAACTAAGTGTGAACATTAACAAATATAAAAATTAGGTTGATAGGTGTAATTTATTGGCCAAACTAGCCACAAAACAAAAGTTGTCGAATTTGGCCAAAATCCAAAGGCTTTAGCCTATCAATTTTTAAAATTTTTAACGAGGTGTAACAAAGTTTGAACATTAATAAATGTAAAAATTGAGTAGATAGGTGTAATTTATTGGCAAAAATAGTCACAGAACAAAAGTTGTCGAATTTCGCAAAAATCCCAAGGCTTTAGCCTATCAATTTTCAAAAATTTTTGACGAGGTGTAAAAATCATGAAAATCGAATTAACCATGCATAAACGAAGTCTGAACATTAACAAATAGGAAAATTGAGTAGATAGGTGTAATTTATTGGCCAAACTAGTCACAGAACCAAACTTGTCGAATTTCACCAAAATCCCTAGGCTTTAGGCTATCAATTTTTAAAATTTTTTGTCGAGGTGTAAAATTCATAAAAATCATATCAATCATACACAAACGATGTTTGAACATTAACAAATATGAAAATTAAGTTGATAGGTGTAATTAATTAGCCAAACTAGTCACAAAACAAAAGTTGTTGAATTCCACCAAAATCCCTAGGCTTTAGCCTATCAATTTTCAAAATTTTTTGATGAGGTGTAAAATTCATGAAAATCAAATCAATCATACACAAACGATGTTTGAACATTAACAAATATGAAAATTGAGTTGATAGGTGTAATTTATTGGCCAATCTAGTCACAGAACAAAAGTTGTCGAATTTCACCAAAATCCCTAGGCTTTAGCCTATCAATTTTCAAAATTTTTTGATGAGGTGTAAAATTCATGAAATTCAAATCAACCATGCACAAACTAAGTGTGAATATTAAAAAATAACAAAATTGGGTAGATATATTTAATTTATTGGCCAAACTAGTCACAGAACAAAACTTGTCGAATTTCACCAAAATCCCTAGGCTTTAGGCTATCAATTTTTAAAATTTTTTGTCGAGGTGTAAAATTCATAAAAATCATATCAATCATACACAAACGATGTTTGAACATTAACAAATATGAAAATTAAGTTGATAGGTGTAATTAATTAGCCAAACTAGTCACAAAACAAAAGTTGTTGAATTCCACCAAAATCCCTAGGCTTTAGCCTATCAATTTTCAAAATTTTTTGATGAGGTGTAAAATTCATGAAAATCAAATCAATCATACACAAACGATGTTTGAACATTAACAAATATGAAAATTGAGTTGATAGGTGTAATTTATTGGCCAATCTAGTCACAGAACAAAAGTTGTCGAATTTCACCAAAATCCCTAGGCTTTAACCTATCAATTTTCAAAATTTTTTGATGAGGTGTAAAATTCATGAAATTCAAATCAACCATGCACAAACTAAGTGTGAATATTAAAAAATAACAAAATTGGGTAGATATATTTAATTTATTGGCCAAACTAGTCACAGATCAAAAGTTGTCGAATTTCGCCAAAATCCCTAGGCTTTAGCCTATCAATTTTTGAAATTTTTTGACGAGGTGTAAAATTCATGAATATCAAATCAACCATTCACAAACAAAGTGCGAACATTAACAAATAAGAAAATTGAGTAGATAGGAGTAATTTATTTGCCAAACTAGTCACAGAACAAAAGTTGTCGAATTTCGCCAAAATCACTAAAGCCAATCAATTTTTAAATTTTTTTGACGAGGTAAAAAATTCATGAAAATCAAATTAATCATGCACAAACGAAGTGTGAACATTAACAAATATGAAAATTGGGTTGATAGGTGTAATTTATTCGCCAAACTAGCCATAGAACAAAAGTTGTCGAATTTGGCCAAAATCCCAAGGCTTTAGCCTATCAATTTTTAAAATTTTTAACGAGGCGTAAAATTCATGAAAATCGAATCAACCATGCGTAAACAAAATTTGAATATTAATAAATATGAAAATTGAGTAGATAGGTGTAATTTATTGGCCAAAATAGTCACAGAACAAAAGTTCTCGAATTTCGCAAAAATCGCTAGGCTTTAGCCTATCAATTTTCAAAAATTTTTGACGAGGTGTAAAAATCATGAAAATCGAATCAACCATGCATAAACGAAGTCTGAACATTAAAAAATATGAAAATTGAGCAGATATGTTTAATTTGTTGGCCAAACTAGTCACAGAACAAAAGTTGTCGAATTTCGCCAAAATCCCTACGCTTTAGGCTATCAATTTTTGAAATTTTTTGACGAGGTGTAAAATTCATGAATATCAAATCAACCATGTATAAACGAAGTCTGAACATTAACAAATATGAAAATTGAGAAGATAGGTGTAATTTATTGGCCAAACTAGTCACAGAACAAAAGTTATCGAATTTCGCCAAAATCCCTAGGCTTTAGCCTATCTATTTTTAAATTTTTTTGACGAGGTGTAAAAATCATGAAAATCAAATCAATCACACACAAACGAAGTGTGAACATTAAGCAATATAAAAATTAGGTTGATAGGTGTAATTTATTGGCTAAACTAGCCACAGAACAAAAGTTGTCGAATTTGGCCGAAATCCCAAGGCTTTAGCCTATCAATTTTTAAAATTTTTAACGAGGCGTCAAATTCATGAAAATCGAATCAACCATGCATAAACAAAGTTTGAACATTAATAAATATGAAAATTGAGTAGTTAGGGCTAATTGATTGGCCAAAATAGTTACAGAACAAAAGTTGTCGAATTTCGCAAAAATCCCAAGGCTTTAGCGTATCAATTTTCAAAAAATTTTGACGAGGTGTAAAAATCATGAAAATCGAATCAACCTTGCATAAACGAAGTCTGAACATTAACAAATATGAAAATTGAGTAGATAGGTGTAATTTATTGGCCAAACTAGTCACAGAACAAAAGTTGTCGAATTTTGCCAAAATCCCAAGGCTTTAGCCTATCAATTTTTAAAATTTTTTAACGAGGCGTAAAATTTCTGAAAATCAAATCAACCATGCACAAACTAAGTTTGAACATTAAAAAATATGAAAATTGAGTAGATATGTTTAATTTGTTGGCCAAACTAGTCACAGAACAAAAGTTGTCGAATTTCGCAGAAATCCCTAGGCTTTAGCCTATCAATTTTTGAAATTTTTTGACGAGGTGTAAAATTCATGATATCAAATCAACCATGTATAAACGAAGTCTGAACATTAACAAATATGAAAATTGAGTAGATAGGTGTAATTGATTGGCTAAACTAGTCACAGAACAAAAGTTGTCGAATTTCGCCAAAATCCCTAGGCAAAGCCTATCTATTTTTAAATTTTTTTGACGAGGTGTAAAATTCATGAAAATCAAATCAATCACGCACAAACGAAGTGTGAACATTAACCAATATAAAAATTGGGTTGATAGGTGTAATTTATTGGCCAAACTAGCCACAGAACAAAAGTTGTTGAATTTCACCAAAATCCCTAGGCTTTGGCCTATCAATTTTCAAAATTTTTTGATGAGGTGTAAAATTCATGAAAATCAAATCAATCATACACAAACGATGTTTGAACATTAACAAATATGAAAATTGAGTTGATAAGTGTAATTTATTGGCCAAACTAGTCACAGAACAAAAGTTGTCGAATTTCACCAAAATCCCTACGCTTTAGCCTATCAATTTTCAAAATTTTTTGATGAGGTGTAAAATTCATGAAAATCAAATCAACCATGCACAAACAAAGTGTGAACATTAAAAAATATGAAAATTGAGTAGATATGATTAATTTATTGGCCAAACTAGTCACAGAACAAAAGTTGTCGAATTTCGCCAAAATCCCTAAGCTGTAGCCTATCGATTTTTGAAATTTTTTGACGAGGTGTAAAATTCATGAATATCAAATCAACCATGCACAAACAAAGTGCGAACATTAAGAAATAAGAAAATTGAGTAGATAGGAGTAATTTATTTGCCAAACTAGTTACAGAACAAAAGTTGTCGAATTTCGCCAAAATCACTAAAGCCTATTAATTTTTAAATTTTTTTGACGAGGTAAAAAATTCCTGAAAATCAAATCAATCATGCACAAACGAAGTGTGAACATTAACAAATATGAAAATTGGGTTGATAGGTGTAATTTATTCGCCAAACTAGCCATAGAACAAAAGTTATCGAATTTGGCCAAAATCCCAAGGCTTTCGCCTATCAATTTTTAAAATTTTTAACGAGGGGTAAAATTCATGAAAATTGAATCAACCATGCGTAAACAAAGTTTGAATATTAATAAATATGAAAATTGAGTAGATAGGTGTAATTTATTGGCCAAAACAGTCACAGAACAAAAGTTGTCGAATTTCGCAAAAATCCCTAGGCTTTAGCCTATCAATTTTCAAAAATTTTTGACGAGGTGTAAAAATCATGAAAAACGAATCAACCATGCATAAACGAAGTCTGAACATTAAACAAATATGAAAATTGAGTAGATAGGTGTAATTTATTGGCCAAACTAGTCAGAGAACAAAAGTTGTCAAATTTCGCCAAAATCCCTAGGCTTTAGCCTATCAATTTTTAAATTTTTTTATCGAGGTGTAAAATTCATAAAAATCATATCAATCATACACAAACGATATTTGAACATTAACAAATATGAAATTGAATTGATAGGTGTAATTTATTGGCCAAACTAGTCACAGAACAAAAGTTGTTGAATTTCACCAAAATCCCTAGGCTTTAGCCTATCAATTTTCAAAATTTTTTGATGAGGTGTAAAATTCATGAAAATCGAATCAATCATACACAAACGATGTTTGAACATTAAAAAATATAAAAATTGAGTTGATAGGTGTAATTTATTGGCCAAAATAGTCACAGAACAAAAGTTGTCGAATTTCGCAGAAATCCCTAAAAGCCTATCAATTTTCAAAAAATTTTGACGAGGTGTAAAAATCATGAAAATCGAATCAACCATGCATAAACGAAGTCTGAACATTAAAAAATATGAAAATTGAGTAGATAGGTGTAATTTATTGGCCAAACTAGTCACAGAACAAAAGTTGTCGAATTTCGCCAAAATCCCAAGGCTTTAGCCTATCAATTTTTAAAATTTTTTAACGAGGCGTAAAATTCATGAAATTCAAATGACCATGCACAAACTAAGTGTGAACATTAAAAAATATGAAAATTGAGTAGATATGTTTGATTTGTTGGCCAAACTAGTCACAGAACAAAAGTTGTCGAATTTCGCCAAAATCCCTAGGCTTTAGCCTATCAATTTTTGAAATTTTTTGACGAGGTGTAAAATTCATGAATATCAAATCAACCATGTATAAACGAAGTCTGAACATTAACAAATATGAAAATTGAGAAGATAGGTGTAATTTATTGGCCAAACTAGTCACAGAACAAAAGTTATCGAATTTCGCCAAAATCCCTAGGCTTTAGCCTATCTATTTTTAAATTTTTTTGACGAGGTGTAAAAATCATGAAAATCAAATCAATCACACACAAACGAAGTGTGAACATTAACAAATATAAAAATTAGGTTGATAGGTGTAATTTATTGGCCAAACTAGCCACAGAACAAAAGTTGTCGAATTTGGCCAAAATCCCAAGGCTTTAGCCTATCAATTTTTAAAATTTTTAACGAGGCGAACCATTCATGAAAATCGAATCAACCATGCATAAACAAAGTTTGAACATTAATAAATATGAAAATTGAGTGGATAGGTGTAATTTATTGGCAAAACTAGTCACAGAACAAATGTTTTCGAATTTCGCAAAAATCCCAAGGCTTTAGCCTATCAATTTTCAAAAAATTTTGACGAGGTGTAAAAATAATGAAAATCGAATCAACCATGCATAAACGAAGTCTGAACATTAACAAATAGGAAAATTGAGTATATAGGTGTAATTTGTTCGCCAAACTAGTCACAGAACAAAACTTGTCGAATTTCGCCAAAATCCCTAGGCTTTAGGCTATCAATTTTTAAAATTTTTTGTCGAGGTGCAAAATTCATAAAAATCATATCAATCATACACAAACGATGTTTGAACATTAACAAATATGAAAATTGAGTTGATAGGTGTAATTTATTGGCCAAACTAGTCACAAAACAAAAGTTGTTGAATTCCACCAAAATCCCTAGGCTTTAGCCTATCAATTTTCAAAATTTTTTGATGAGGTGTAAAATTCATGAAAATCAAATCAACCAAGCACAAATTAAGTGTGAACATTAGAAAATATGAAAATTGAGTAGATATGTTTAATTTATTGGCCAAACTAGTCACAGAACAAAAGTTGTCGAATTTCGCCAAAATCCCTAGGCTTTAGCCTATCAATTTTTGAAATTTTTTGACGAGGTGTAAAATTCATGAATATCAAATCAACCATGCACAAATAAGGTGCGAAAATTAACAAATAAGAAAATTGAGTAAATAGGAGTAATTTATTTGTCAAACTAGTCACAAAACAAAAGTTGTCGAATTTCGCCAAAATCACTAAAGCCTATCAGTTTTTAAATTTTTTTGGCGAGGTAAAAAATTCATGAAAATCAAATCAATCATGCACAAACGAAGTGTAAACATTAACAAATATGAAAATTGGGTTTATAGGTGTAATTTATTCGCCAAACTAGCCATAGAACAAAAGTTGTCGAATTTGGCAAAAATCCCAAGGCTTTAGCCTTTCAATTTTTAAAATTTTTAACGAGGCGTAAAATTCATGAAAATCGAATCAACCATGCGTAAACAAAGTTTAAATATTAATAAATATGAAAATTGAGTAGATATGTGTAATTTATTGGCCAAAATAGTCACAGAACAAAAGTTATCGAATTTCGAAAAAATCCCTAGGCTTTAGCCTATCAATTTTCAAAAATTTTTGACGAGGTGAAAAAATCATGAAAATCGAATCAACCATGCATAAACGAATTCTGAACATTAACAAATATGAAAATTGAGTAGATAGGTGTAATTTATTGGCCAAACTAGTCACAGAACAAAAGTTGTCGAATTTCGCCAAAATCCCAAGGCTTTAGCCTATCAATTTTTAAAATTTTTTAACGAGGCGTAAAATTCATGAAATTCAAATCAACCATGCACAAACTAAGTGTGAACATTAAAAAATATGAAAATTGAGTAGATATGTTTAATTTATTGGCCAAACTAGTCACAGAACAAAAGTTGTCGAATTCCGCCAAAATCCCTAGGCTTTAGCATATCAATTTTTTAAATTTTTTGACGCGGTGTAAAATTTATGAATATCAAATCAACCATGTATAAACGAAGTCTGAACATTAACAAATATGAAAATTGAGAAGATAGGTGTAATTTATTGGCCAAAATAGTCACAGAACAAAAGTTATCGAATTTCGCCAAAATCCCTAGGCTTTACCCTTTCTATTTTTAAATTTTTTTGACGAGGTGTAAAATTCTTGAAAATCAAATCAATCACGCACAAACAAAGTGTGAACATTAACCAATATAAAAATTAGGTTGATAGGTGTAATTTGTTGGCCAAACTAGCCAAAGAACAAAAGTTGTCGAATTTGGCCAAAATCCCAGGGCTTTAGCCTATCAATTTTTAAAATTTTTAACGAGGCGTAACATTCATGAAAATCGAATCAACCATGCATAAATAAAGTTTGAACATTAATAAATATGAAAATTGAGTAGATAGGTGTAATTTATTGGCAAAACTAGTCACAGAACAAAAGTTGTCGAATTTCGCAAAAATCCCAAGGCTTTAGCCTATCAATTTTCAAAAATTTTTGACGAGGTGTAAAAATCATGAAAATCGAATCAACCATGCAGAAACGAATTCTGAACATTAACAAATAGGAAAATTGAGTAGATAGGTGTAATTTATTGGCCAAACTAGTCACAGAACAAAACTTGTCGAATTTCGCTAAAATCCCTAGGCTTTAGGCTATCAATTTTTTAAATTTTTTGTCGAGGTGTAAAATTCATAAAAATCATATCAATCATACAAAAACGATGTTTGAACATTTACAAATATGAAAATTGAGTTGATAGGTGAAATTTATTGGCCGAACTAGTCACAGAACAAAAGTTGTTGAATTTCACCAAAATCACTAGGCTTTAGCCTATCAATTTTCAAAATTTTTTGATGAGGTGTAAAATTCATGAAAATCAAATCAAACATACACAAACGATGTTTGAACATTAAAAAATATGAAAATTGAGTTGATAGGTGTAATTTATTGGTGAAACTAGTCACAAAACAAAAGTTGTCGAATTTCACCAAAATCCCTAGGCATTAGCCTATCCATTTTTGAAATTTTTTGACGAGGTGTAAAATTCATGAATATCAAATCAACCATGTATCAACGAAGTCTGAACATTACAAATATGAAAATTGAGTAGATAGGTGTAATTTATTGGCCAAACTAGTCACAGAACAAAAGTTGTCGAATTTCGCCAAAATCCCTAGGCTTTAGCCTATCTATTTTTTAAAATTTTTTGACGAGGTGTAAAATTCATGAAAATCAAATCAATCACGCAAAAACAAAGTGTGAACATTAACCAATATAAAAATTGGGTTGATAGGTGTAATTTATTGGCCAAACTAGCCACAGAACAAAAGTTGTCGAATTTGGCCAAAATCACTAAAGCCTATCAATTTTTAAATTTTTTTGGCGAGGTAAAAAATTCATGAAAATCAAATCAATCATGCACAAACGAAGTGTGAACATTAACAAATATGAAAATTGGGTTGATAGGTGTAATTTATTCGCCAAACTAGCCACAGAACTAAAGTTGTCGAATTTGACCAAAATCCCAAGGCTTTAGCCTATCAATTTTTAAAATTTTTAACGAGGCGTGAAATTCATGAAAATCGAATCAACCATGCATAAACAAAGTTTGAACATTAATAAATATGAAAATTGAGTAGATAGGTCTAATTTATTGGCCAAAATAGTTACAGAACAAAAGTTGTCGAATTTGGCAAAATCCCAAGGCTTTAGCCTATCAATTTTCAAAAAATTTTGACGAGGTGTAAAAATCATGAAAATCGAATCAACCATGCATAAAGGAAGTCTGAACATAAACAAATATAAAAATTGAATAGATAGGTGTAATTTATTGGCCAAACTAGTCACAGAACAAAAGTTGTCGAATTTCGCCAAAATCCCTAGGCTTTAGCCTATCTATTTTTAAAATTTTTTGACGAGGTGTAAAATTCATGAAAATCAAATCAGTCATGCACAAACGAAGTGGGAACATTATCAAATATAAAAATTGGGTTGATAGTTGTAATTTATTGGCCAAACTAGCCACAGAACAAAAGTTCTCGAATTTGGCCAAAATCCCAAGCCTTTAGCCTATCAATTTTTAAAATTTTTAACGAGGCGTCAAATTCATGAAAATCGAATCAACCATGCATAAACAAAGTGTGAACATTAACAAATATGAAAATTGAGTAGATAGGTCTAATTTATTGGCCAAAATAGTCACAGAACAAAAGTTATCGAATTTCGCCAAAATCCCTAGGCTTTACCCTATCTATTTTTAAATTTTTTTGACGAGGTGTAAAATTCTTGAAAATCAAATCAATCACGCACAAACGAAGTGTGAACATTAACCAATATAAAAATTAGGTTGATAGGTGTAATTTGTTGGCCAAACTAGCCACAGAACAAAAGTTGTCGAATTTGGCCAAAATCCCAAGGCTTTAGCCTATCAATTTTTAAAATTTTTAACGAGGCGTAAGATTCATGAAAATCGAATCAACCATGCATAAATAAAGTTTGAACATTAATAAATATGAAAATTGAGTAGATAGGTGTAATTTATTGGCAAAACTAGTCACAGAACAAAAGTTGTCGAATTTCGCAAAAATCCCAAGGCTTTAGCCTATCAATTTTCAAAAAATTTTGATGAGGTGTAAAAATCATGAAAATCGAATCAACCACACATAAACGAATTCTGAAGATTAACAAATAGGAAAATTGAGTAGATAGGTGTAATTTATTGGCCAAACTAGTCACAGAACAAAACTTGTCGAATTTCGCTAAAATCCTTAGGCTTTAAGCTATCAATTTTTTAAATTTTTTGTCGAGGTGTAAAATTCATAAAAATCATATCAATCATACAAAAACGATGTTTGAACATTTACAAATATGAAAATTGAGTTGATAGGTGTAATTTATTGGCCAAACTAGTCACAGAACAAAAGTTGTTGAATTTCACCAAAATCCCTAGGCTTTAGCCTATCAATTTTCAAAATTTTTTGATGAGGTGTAAAATTCATGAAAATCAAATCAAACATACACAAACGATGTTTGAACATTAAAAAATATGAAAATTGAGTTGATAGGTGTAATTTATTGGTGAAACTAGTTACAGAACAAAAGTTGTCGAATTTCACCAAAATCCCTAGGCATTAGCCTATCAATTTTTGAAATTTTTTGACGAGGTATAAAATTCATGAATATCAAATCAACCATGTATCAACGAAGTCTGAACATTAACAAATATGAAAATTGAGTAGATAGGTGTAATTTATTGGCCAAACTAGTCACAGAACAAAAGTTGTCGAATTTCGCCAAAATCCCTAGGCTTTAGCCTATCTATTTTTTAAAATTTTTTGACGAGGTGTAAAATTCATGAAAATCAAATCAATCACGCAAAAACAAAGTGTGAACATTAACCAATATAAAAATTGGGTTGATAGGTGTAATTTATTGGCCAAACTAGCCACAGAACAAAAGTTGTCGAATTTGGCCAAAATCACTAAAGCCTATCAATTTTTAAATTTTTTCGGCGAGGTAAAAAATTCATGAAAATCAAATCAATCATGCACAAACGAAGTGTGAACATTAACAAATATGAAAATTGGGTTGATAGGTGTAATTTATTCGCCAAACTAGCCACAGAACTAAAGTTGTCGAATTTGACCAAAATCCCAAGGCTTTAGCCTATCAATTTTTAAAATTTTTAACGAGGCGTCAAATTCATGAAAATCGAATCAACCATGCATAAACAAAGTTTGAACATTAATAAATATGAAAATTGAGTAGATAGGTCTAATTTATTGGCCAAAATAGTCACAGAACAAAAGTTGTCGAATTTGGCAAAATCCCAAGGCTTTAGCCTATCAATTTTCAAAAAATTTTGACGAGGTGTAAAAATCATGAAAATCGAATCAACCATGCATAAAGGAAGTCTGAACATTAAGAAATATGAAAATTGAATAGATAGGTGTAATTTATTGGCCAAACTAGTCACAGAACAAAAGTTGTCGAATCTCACCAAAATCCCTAGGCTTTAGCCTATCTATTTTTAAATTTTTTTGACGAGGTGTAAAATTCATGAAAATCAAATCAGTCATGCACAAACGAAGTGGGAACATTATCAAATATAAAAATTGGGTTGATAGTTGTAATTTATTGGCCAAACTAGCCACAGAACAAAAGTTCTCGAATTTGGCCAAAATCCCAAGCCTTTAGCCTATCAATTTTTAAAATTTTTAACGAGGCGTCAAATTCATGAAAATCGAATCAACCATGCATAAACAAAGTGTGAACATTAACAAATATGAAAATTGAGTAGATAGGTCTAATTTATTGGCCAAAATAGTCACAGAACAAAAGTTATCGAATTTCGCCAAAATCCCTAGGCTTTACCCTATCTATTTTTAAATTTTTTTGACGAGGTGTAAAATTCTTGAAAATCAAATCAATCACGCACAAACGAAGTGTGAACATTAACCAATATAAAAATTAGGTTGATAGGTGTAATTTGTTGGCCAAACTAGCCACAGAACAAAAGTTTTCGAATTTGGCCAAAATCCCAAGGCTTTAGCCTATCAATTTTTAAAATTTTTAACGAGGCGTAACATTCATGAAAATCGAATCAACCATGCATAAATAAAGTTTGAACATTAATAAATATGAAAATTGAGTAGATAGGTGTAATTTATTGGCAAAACTAGTCACAGAACAAAAGTTGTCGAATTTCGCAAAAATCCCAAGGCTTTAGCCTATCAATTTTCAAAAATTTTTGACGAGGTGTAAAAATCATGAAAATCGAATCAACCACGCATAAACAAATTCTGAACATTAACAAATAGGAAAATTGAGTAGATAGGAGTAATTTATTGGCCAAACTAGTCAGAGAACAAAACTTGTCGAATTTCGCTAAAATCCCTAGGCTTTAGGCTATCAATTTTTTAAATTTTTTGTCGAGGTGTAAAATTCATAAAAATCATATCAATCATACAAAAACGATGTTTGAACATTTACAAATATGAAAATTGAGTTGATAGGTGTAATTTATTGGCCAAACTAGTCACAGAACAAAAGTTGTTGAATTTCACCAAAATCCCTAGGCTTTAGCCTATCAATTTTCAAAATTTTTTGATGAGGTGTAAAATTCATGAAAATCAAATCAAACATACACAAACGATGTTTGAACATTAAAAAATATGAAAATTGAGTTGATAGGTGTAATTTATTGGTGAAACTAGTCACAGAACAAAAGTTGTCGAATTTCACCAAAATCCCTAGGCATTAGCCTATCAATTTTTGAAATTTTTTGACGAGGTGTAAAATTCATGAATATCAAATCAACCATGTATCAACGAAGTCTGAACATTAACAAATATGAAAATTGAGTAGATAGGTGTAATTTATTGGCCAAACTAGTCACAGAACAAAAGTTGTCGAATTTCGCCAAAATCCCTAGGCTTTAGCCGATCTATTTTTTAAAATTTTTTGACGAGGTGTAAAATTCATGAAAATCAAATCAATCACGCAAAAACAAAGTGTGAACATTAACCAATATAAAAATTGGGTTGATAGGTGTAATTTATTGGCCAAACTAGCCACAGAACAAAAGTTGTCGAATTTGGCCAAAATCACTAAAGCCTATCAATTTTTAAATTTTTTTGGCGAGGTAAAAAATTCATGAAAATCAAATCAATCATGCACAAACGAAGTGTGAACATTAACAAATATGAAAATTGGGTTGATAGGTGTAATTTATTCGCCAAACTAGCCACAGAACAAAAGTTGTCGAATTTGACCAAAATCCCAAGGCTTTAGCCTATCAATTTTTAAAATTTTTAACGAGGCGTCAAATTCATGAAAATCGAATCAACCATGCATAAACAAAGTTTGAACATTAATAAATATGAAAATTGAGTAGATAGGTCTAATTTATTGGCCAAAATAGTCACAGAACAAAAGTTGTCGAATTTGGCAAAATCCCAAGGCTTTAGCCTATCAATTTTCAAAATATTTTGACGAGGTATAAAAATCATGAAAATCGAATCAACCATGCATAAAGGAAGTCTGAACATTAAGAAATATGAAAATTGAATAGATAGGTGTAATTTATTGGCCAAACTAGTCACAGAACAAAAGTTGTCGAATTTCGCCAAAATCCCTAGGCTTTAGCCTATCTATTTTTAAATTTTTTTGACGAGGTGTAAAATTCATGAAAATCAAATCAGTCATGCACAAACGAAGTGGGAACATTATCAAATATAAAAATTGGGTTGATAGTTGTAATTTATTGGCCAAACTAGCCACAGAACAAAAGTTCTCGAATTTGGCCAAAATCCCAAGCCTTTAGCCTATCAATTTTTAAAATTTTTAACGAGGCGTCAAATTCATGAAAATCGAATCAACCATGCATAAACAAAGTGTGAACATTAACAAATATGAAAATTGAGTAGATAGGTCTAATTTATTGGCCAAAATAGTCACAGAACAAAAGTTATCGAATTTCGCCAAAATCCCTAAGCTTTACCCTATCTATTTTTAAATTTTTTTGACGAGGTGTAAAATTCTTGAAAATCAAATCAATCACGCACAAACGAAGTGTGAACATTAACCAATATAAAAATTAGGTTGATAGGTGTAATTTGTTGGCCAAACTAGCCACAGAACAAAAGTTGTCGAATTTGGCCAAAATCCCAAGGCTTTAGCCTATCAATTTTTAAAATTTTTAACGAGGCGTAACATTCATGAAAATCGAATCAACCATGCATAAATAAAGTTTGAACATTAATAAATATGAAAATTGAGTAGATAGGTGTAATTTATTGGCAAAACTAGTCACAGAACAAAAGTTGTCGAATTTCGCAAAAATCCCAAGGCTTTAGCCTATCAATTTTCAAAAATTTTTGACGAGGTGTAAAAATCATGAAAATCGAATCAACCACGCATAAACGAATTCTGAACATTAACAAATAGGAAAATTGAGTAGATAGGTGTAATTTATTGGCCAAACTAGTCACAGAACAAAACTTGTCGAATTTCGCTAAAATCCCTAGGCTTTAGGCTATCAATTTTTTAAATTTTTTGTCGAGGTGTAAAATTCATAAAAATCATATCAATCATACAAAAACGATGTTTGAACATTTACAAATATGAAAATTGAGTTGATAGGTGTAATTTATTGGCCAAACTAGTCACAGAACAAAAGTTGTTGAATTTCACCAAAATCCCTAGGCTTTAGCCTATCAATTTTCAAAATTTTTTGATGAGGTGTAAAATTCATGAAAATCAAATCAAACATACACAAACGATGTTTGAACATTAAAAAATATGAAAATTGAGTTGATAGGTGTAATTTATTGGTGAAACTAGTCACAGAACAAAAGTTGTCGAATTTCACCAAAATCCCTAGGCATTAGCCTATCAATTTTTGAAATTTTTTGACGAGGTGTAAAATTCATGAATATCAAATCAACCATGTATCAACGAAGTCTGAACATTAACAAATATGAAAATTGAGTAGATAGGTGTAATTTATTGGCCAAACTAGTCACAGAACAAAAGTTGTCGAATTTCGCCAAAATCCCTAGGCTTTAGCCGATCTATTTTTTAAAATTTTTTGACGAGGTGTAAAATTCATGAAAATCAAATCAATCACGCAAAAACAAAGTGTGAACATTAACCAATATAAAAATTGGGTTGATAGGTGTAATTTATTGGCCAAACTAGCCACAGAACAAAAGTTGTCGAATTTGGCCAAAATCACTAAAGCCTATCAATTTTTAAATTTTTTTGGCGAGGTAAAAAATTCATGAAAATCAAATCAATCCTGCACAAACGAAGTGTGAACATTAACAAATATGAAAATTGGGTTGATAGGTGTAATTTATTCGCCAAACTAGCCACAGAACTAAAGTTGTCGAATTTGACCAAAATCCCAAGGCTTTAGCCTATCAATTTTTAAAATTTTTAACGAGGCGTCAAATTCATGAAAATCGAATCAACCATGCATAAACAAAGTTTGAACATTAATAAATATGAAAATTGAGTAGATAGGTCTAATTTATTGGCCAAAATAGTCACAGAACAAAAGTTGTCGAATTTGGCAAAATCCCAAGGCTTTAGCCTATCAATTTTCAAAAAATTTTGACGAGTTGTAAAAATCATGAAAATCGAATCAACCATGCATAAAGGAAGTCTGAACATTAAAAAATATGAAAATTGAATAGATAGGTGTAATTTATTGGCCAAACTAGTCACAGAACAAAAGTTGTCGAATTTCGCCAAAATCCCTAGGCTTTACCCTATCTATTTTTAAATTTTTTTGACGAGGTGTAAAATTCATGAAAATCAAATCAGTCATGCACAAACGAAGTGGGAACATTATCAAATATAAAAATTGGGTTGATAGTTGTAATTTATTGGCCAAACTAGCCACAGAACAAAAGTTCTCGAATTTGGCCAAAATCCCAAGCCTTTAGCCTATCAATTTTTAAAATTTTTAACGAGGCGTCAAATTCATGAAAATCGAATCAACCATGCATAAACAAAGTGTGAACATTAACAAATATGAAAATTGAGTAGATAGGTCTAATTTATTGGCCAAAATAGTCACAGAACAAAAGTTGTCGAATTTGGCAAAATCCCAAGGCTTTAGCCTATCAATTTTCAAAAAATTTTGACGAGGTGTAAAAATCATGAAAATCGAATCAACCATGCATAAAGGAAGTCTGAACATTAAGAAATATGAAAATTGAATAGATAGGTGTAATTTATTGGCCAAACTAGTCACAGAACAAAAGTTGTCGAATTTCGCCAAAATCCCTAGGCTTTAGCCTATCTATTTTTAAATTTTTTTGACGAGGTGTAAAATTCATGAAAATCAAATCAGTCATGCACAAACGAAGTGGGAACATTATCAAATATAAAAATTGGGTTGATAGTTGTAATTTATTGGCCAAACTAGCCACAGAACAAAAGTTCTCGAATTTGGCCAAAATCCCAAGCCTTTAGCCTATCAATTTTTAAAATTTTTAACGAGGCGTCAAATTCATGAAAATCGAATCAACCATGCATAAACAAAGTCTGAACATTAACAAATATGAAAATTGAGTAGATAGGTCTAATTTATTGGCCAAAATAGTCACAGAACAAAAGTTATCGAATTTCGCCAAAATCCCTAGGCTTTACCCTATCTATTTTTAAATTTTTTTGACGAGGTGTAAAATTCTTGAAAATCAAATCAATCACGCACAAACGAAGTGTGAACATTAACCAATATAAAAATTAGGTTGATAGGTGTAATTTGTTGGCCAAACTAGCCACAGAACAAAAGTTGTCGAATTTGGCCAAAATCCCAAGGCTTTAGCCTATCAATTTTTAAAATTTTTAACGAGGCGTAACATTCATGAAAATCGAATCAACCATGCATAAATAAAGTTTGAACATTAATAAATATGAAAATTGAGTAGATAGGTGTAATTTATTAGCAAAACTAGTCACAGAACAAAAGTTGTCGAATTTCGCAAAAATCCCAAGGCTTTAGCCTATCAATTTTCAAAAATTTTTGACGAGGTGTAAAAATCATGAAAATCGAATCAACCACGCATAAACGAATTCTGAACATTAACAAATAGGAAAATTGAGTAGATAGGTGTAATTTATTGGCCAAACTAGTCACAGAACAAAACTTGTCGAATTTCGCTAAAATCCCTAGGCTTTAGGCTATCAATTTTTTAAATTTTTTGTCGAGGTGTAAAATTCATAAAAATCATATCAATCATACAAAAACGATGTTTGAACATTTACAAATATGAAAATTGAGTTGATAGGTGTAATTTATTGGCCAAACTAGTCACAGAACAAAAGTTGTTGAATTTCACCAAAATCCCTAGGCTTTAGCCTATCAATTTTCAAAATTTTTTGATGAGGTGTAAAATTCATGAAAATCAAATCAAACATACACAAACGATGTTTGAACATTAAAAAATATGAAAATTGAGTTGATAGGTGTAATTTATTGGTGAAACTAGTCACAGAACAAAAGTTGTCGAATTTCACCAAAATCCCTAGGCATTAGCCTATCAATTTTTTGAAATTTTTTGACGAGGTGTAAAATTCATGAATATCAAATCAACCATGTATCAACGAAGTCTGAACATTAACAAATATGAAAATTGAGTAGATAGGTGTAATTTATTGGCCAAACTAGTCACAGAACAAAAGTTGTCGAATTTCGCCAAAATCCCTAGGCTTTAGCCTATCTATTTTTTAAAATTTTTTGACGAGGTGTAAAATTCATGAAAATCAAATCAATCACGCAAAAACAAAGTGTGAACATTAACCAATATAAAAATTGGGTTGATAGGTGTAATTTATTGGCCAAACTAGCCACAGAACAAAAGTTGTCGAATTTGGCCAAAATCACTAAAGCCTATCAATTTTTAAATTTTTTTGGCGAGGTAAAAAATTCATGAAAATCAAATCAATCATGCACAAACGAAGTGTGAACATTAACAAATATGAAAATTGGGTTGATAGGTGTAATTTATTCGCCAAACTAGCCACAGAACTAAAGTTGTCGAATTTGACCAAAATCCCAAGGCTTTAGCCTATCAATTTTTAAAATTTTTAACGAGGCGTCAAATTCATGAAAATCGAATCAACCATGCATAAACAAAGTTTGAACATTAATAAATATGAAAATTGAGTAGATAGGTCTAATTTATTGGCCAAAATAGTCACAGAACAAAAGTTGTCGAATTTGGCAAAATCCCAAGGCTTTAGCCTATCAATTTTCAAAAAATTTTGACGAGGTGTAAAAATCATGAAAATCGAATCAACCATGCATAAAGGAAGTCTGAACATTAACAAATATGAAAATTGAATAGATAGGTGTAATTTATTGGCCAAACTAGTCACAGAACAAAAGTTGTCGAATTTCGCCAAAATCCCTAGGCTTTAGCCTATCAATTTTTAAAATTTTTTAACGAGGCGTAAAATTCATGAAAATCAAATCAGTCATGCACAAACGAAGTGGGAACATTATCAAATATAAAAATTGGGTTGATAGTTGTAATTTATTGGCCAAACTAGCCACAGAACAAAAGTTCTCGAATTTGGCCAAAATCCCAAGCCTTTAGCCTATCAATTTTTAAAATTTTTAACGAGGCGTCAAATTCATGAAAATCGAATCAACCATGCATAAACAAAGTGTGAACATTAACAAATATGAAAATTGAGTAGATAGGTCTAATTTATTGGCCAAAATAGTCACAGAACAAAAGTTGTCGAATTTGGCAAAATCCCAAGGCTTTAGCCTATCAATTTTCAAAAAATTTTGACGAGGTGTAAAAATCATGAAAATCGAATCAACCATGCATAAAGGAAGTCTGAACATTAACAAATATGAAAATTGAATAGATAGGTGTAATTTATTGGCCAAACTAGTCACAGAACAAAAGTTGTCGAATTTCGCCAAAATCCCTAGGCTTTAGCCTATCTATTTTTAAATTTTTTTGACGAGGTGTAAAATTCATGAAAATCAAATCAGTCATGCACAAACGAAGTGGGAACATTATCAAATATAAAAATTGGGTTGATAGTTGTAATTTATTGGCCAAACTAGCCACAGAACAAAAGTTCTCGAATTTGGCCAAAATCACTAAAGCCTATCAATTTTTAAATTTTTTTGGCGAGGTAAAAAATTCATGAAAATCAAATCAATCCTGCACAAACGAAGTGTGAACATTAACAAATATGAAAATTGGGTTGATAGGTGTAATTTATTCGCCAAACTAGCCACAGAACTAAAGTTGTCGAATTTGACCAAAATCCCAAGGCTTTAGCCTATCAATTTTTAAAATTTTTAACGAGGCGTCAAATTCATGAAAATCGAATCAACCATGCATAAACAAAGTTTGAACATTAATAAATATGAAAATTGAGTAGATAGGTCTAATTTATTGGCCAAAATAGTCACAGAACAAAAGTTGTCGAATTTGGCAAAATCCCAAGGCTTTAGCCTATCAATTTTCAAAAAATTTTGACGAGGTGTAAAAATCATGAAAATCGAATCAACCATGCATAAAGGAAGTCTGAACATTAACAAATATGAAAATTGAATAGATAGGTGTAATTTATTGGCCAAACTAGTCACAGAACAAAAGTTGTCGAATTTCGCCAAAATCCCTAGGCTTTAGCCTATCAATTTTTAAAATTTTTTAACGAGGCGTAAAATTCATGAAAATCAAATCAGTCATGCACAAACGAAGTGGGAACATTATCAAATATAAAAATTGGGTTGATAGTTGTAATTTATTGGCCAAACTAGCCACAGAACAAAAGTTCTCGAATTTGGCCAAAATCCCAAGCCTTTAGCCTATCAATTTTTAAAATTTTTAACGAGGCGTCAAATTCATGAAAATCGAATCAACCATGCATAAACAAAGTGTGAACATTAACAAATATGAAAATTGAGTAGATAGGTCTAATTTATTGGCCAAAATAGTCACAGAACAAAAGTTGTCGAATTTGGCAAAATCCCAAGGCTTTAGCCTATCAATTTTCAAAAAATTTTGACGAGGTGTAAAAATCATGAAAATCGAATCAACCATGCATAAAGGAAGTCTGAACATTAAGAAATATGAAAATTGAATAGATAGGTGTAATTTATTGGCCAAACTAGTCACAGAACAAAAGTTGTCGAATTTCGCCAAAATCCCTAGGCTTTAGCCTATCTATTTTTAAATTTTTTTGACGAGGTGTAAAATTCATGAAAATCAAATCAGTCATGCACAAACGAAGTGGGAACATTATCAAATATAAAAATTGGGTTGATAGTTGTAATTTATTGGCCAAACTAGCCACAGAACAAAAGTTCTCGAATTTGGCCAAAATCCCAAGCCTTTAGCCTATCAATTTTTAAAATTTTTAACGAGGCGTCAAATTCATGAAAATCGAATCAACCATGCATAAACAAAGTCTGAACATTAACAAATATGAAAATTGAGTAGATAGGTCTAATTTATTGGCCAAAATAGTCACAGAACAAAAGTTATCGAATTTCGCCCAAATCCCTAGGCTTTACCCTATCTATTTTTAAATTTTTTTGACGAGGTGTAAAATTCTTGAAAATCAAATCAATCACGCACAAACGAAGTGTGAACATTAACCAATATAAAAATTAGGTTGATAGGTGTAATTTGTTGGCCAAACTAGCCACAGAACAAAAGTTGTCGAATTTGGCCAAAATCCCAAGGCTTTAGCCTATCAATTTTTAAAATTTTTAACGAGGCGTAACATTCATGAAAATCGAATCAACCATGCATAAATAAAGTTTGAACATTAATAAATATGAAAATTGAGTAGATAGGTGTAATTTATTGGCAAAACTAGTCACAGAACAAAAGTTGTCGAATTTCGCAAAAATCCCAAGGCTTTAGCCTATCAATTTTCAAAAATTTTTGACGAGGTGTAAAAATCATGAAAATCGAATCAACCACGCATAAACGAATTCTAAACATTAACAAATAGGAAAATTGAGTAGATAGGTGTAATTTATTGGCCAAACTAGTCACAGAACAAAAGTTGTCGAATTTCGCTAAAATCCCTAGGCTTTAGGCTATCAATTTTTTAAATTTTTTGTCGAGGTGTAAAATTCATAAAAATCATATCAATCATACAAAAACGATGTTTGAACATTTACAAATATGAAAATTGAGTTGATAGGTGTAATTTATTGGCCAAACTAGTCACAGAACAAAAGTTGTTGAATTTCACCAAAATCCCTAGGCTTTAGCCTATCAATTTTCAAAATTTTTTGATGAGGTGTAAAATTCATGAAAATCAAATCAAACATACACAAACGATGTTTGAACATTAAAAAATATGAAAATTGAGTTGATAGGTGTAATTTATTGGTGAAACTAGTCACAGAAGAAAAGTTGTCGAATTTCACCAAAATCCCTAGGCATTAGCCTATCAATTTTTGAAATTTTTTGACGAGGTGTAAAATTCATGAATATCAAATCAACCATGTATCAACGAAGTCTGAACATTAACAAATATGAAAATTGAGTAGATAGGTGTAATTTATTGGCCAAACTAGTCACAAAACAAAAGTTGTCGAATTTCGCCAAAATCCCTAGGCTTTAGCCTATCTATTTTTTAAAATTTTTTGACGAGGTGTAAAATTCATGAAAATCAAATCAATCACGCAAAAACAAAGTGTGAACATTAACCAATATAAAAATTGGGTTGATAGGTGTAATTTATTGGCCAAACTAGCCACAGAACAAAAGTTGTCGAATTTGGCCAAAATCACTAAAGCCTATCAATTTTTAAATTTTTTTGGCGAGGTAAAAAATTCATGAAAATCAAATCAATCCTGCACAAACGAAGTGTGAACATTAACAAATATGAAAATTGGGTTGATAGGTGTAATTTATTAGCCAAACTAGCCACAGAACTAAAGTTGTCGAATTTGACCAAAATCCCAAGGCTTTAGCCTATCAATTTTTAAAATTTTTAACGAGGCGTCAAATTCATGAAAATCGAATCAACCATGCATAAACAAAGTGTGAACATTAACAAATATGAAAATTGAGTAGATAGGTCTAATTTATTGGCCAAAATAGTCACAGAACAAAAGTTGTCGAATTTGGCAAAATCCCAAGGCTTTAGCCTATCAATTTTCAAAAAATTTTGACGAGGTGTAAAAATCATGAAAATCGAATCAACCATGCATAAAGGAAGTCTGAACATTAAGAAATATGAAAATTGAATAGATAGGTGTAATTTATTGGCCAAACTAGTCACAGAACAAAAGTTGTCGAATTTCGCCAAAATCCCTAGGCTTTAGCCTATCTATTTTTAAATTTTTTTGACGAGGTGTAAAATTCATGAAAATCAAATCAGTCATGCACAAACGAAGTGGGAACATTATCAAATATAAAAATTGGGTTGATAGTTGTAATTTATTGGCCAAACTAGCCACAGAACAAAAGTTCTCGAATTTGGCCAAAATCCCAAGCCTTTAGCCTATCAATTTTTAAAATTTTTAACGAGGCGTCAAATTCATGAAAATCGAATCAACCATGCATAAACAAAGTCTGAACATTAACAAATATGAAAATTGAGTAGATAGGTCTAATTTATTGGCCAAAATAGTCACAGAACAAAAGTTATCGAATTTCGCCAAAATCCCTAGGCTTTACCCTATCTATTTTTAAATTTTTTTGACGAGGTGTAAAATTCTTGAAAATCAAATCAATCATGCACAAACGAAGTGTGAACATTAACCAATATAAAAATTAGGTTGATAGGTGTAATTTGTTGGCCAAACTAGCCACAGAACAAAAGTTGTCGAATTTGGCCAAAATCCCAAGGCTTTAGCCTATCAATTTTTAAAATTTTTAACGAGGCGTAACATTCATGAAAATCGAATCAACCATGCATAAATAAAGTTTGAACATTAATAAATATGAAAATTGAGTAGATAGGTGTAATTTATTGGCAAAACTAGTCACAGAACAAAAGTTGTCGAATTTCGCAAAAATCGCAAGGCTTTAGCCTATCAATTTTCAAAAATTTTTGACGAGGTGTAAAAATCATGAAAATCGAATCAACCACGCATAAACGAATTCTGAACATTAACAAATAGGAAAATTGAGTAGATAGGTGTAATTCAATGGCCAAACTAGTCACAGAACAAAACTTGTCGAATTTCGCTAAAATCCCTAGGCTTTAGGCTATCAATTTTTTAAATTTTTTGTCGAGGTGTAAAATTCATAAAAATCATATCAATCATACAAAAACGATGTTTGAACATTTACAAATATGAAAATTGAGTTGATAGGTGTAATTTATTGGCCAAACTAGTCACAGAACAAAAGTTGTTGAATTTCACCAAAATCCCTAGGCTTTAGCCTATCAATTTTCAAAATTTTTTGATGAGGTGTAAAATTCATGAAAATCAAATCAAACATACACAAACGATGTTTGAACATTAAAAAATATGAAAATTGAGTTGATAGGTGTAATTTATTGGTGAAACTAGTCACAGAAGAAAAGTTGTCGAATTTCACCAAAATCCCTAGGCATTAGCCTATCAATTTTTGAAATTTTTTGACGAGGTGTAAAATTCATGAATATCAAATCAACCATGTATCAACGAAGTCTGAACATTAACAAATATGAAAATTGAGTAGATAGGTGTAATTTATTGGCCAAACTAGTCACAAAACAAAAGTTGTCGAATTTCGCCAAAATCCCTAGGCTTTAGCCTATCTATTTTTTAAAATTTTTTGACGAGGTGTAAAATTCATGAAAATCAAATCAATCACGCAAAAACAAAGTGTGAACATTAACCAATATAAAAATTGGGTTGATAGGTGTAATTTATTGGCCAAACTAGCCACAGAACAAAAGTTGTCGAATTTGGCCAAAATCACTAAAGCCTATCAATTTTTAAATTTTTTTGGCGAGGTAAAAAATTCATGAAAATCAAATCAATCCTGCACAAACGAAGTGTGAACATTAACAAATATGAAAATTGGGTTGATAGGTGTAATTTATTAGCCAAACTAGCCACAGAACTAAAGTTGTCGAATTTGACCAAAATCCCAAGGCTTTAGCCTATCAATTTTTAAAATTTTTAACGAGGCGTCAAATTCATGAAAATCGAATCAACCATGCATAAACAAAGTGTGAACATTAACAAATATGAAAATTGAGTAGATAGGTCTAATTTATTGGCCAAAATAGTCACAGAACAAAAGTTGTCGAATTTGGCAAAATCCCAAGGCTTTAGCCTATCAATTTTCAAAAAATTTTGACGAGGTGTAAAAATCATGAAAATCGAATCAACCATGCATAAAGGAAGTCTGAACATTAACAAATATGAAAATTGAATAGATAAGTGTAATTTATTGGCCAAACTAGTCACAGAACAAAAGTTGTCGAATTTCGCCAAAATCCCTAGGCTTTAGCCTATCAATTTTTAAAATTTTTTAACGAGGCATAAAATTCATGAAAATCAAATCAGTCATGCACAAACGAAGTGGGAACATTATCAAATATAAAAATTGGGTTGATAGTTGTAATTTATTGGCCAAACTAGCCACAGAACAAAAGTTCTCGAATTTGGCCAAAATCCCAAGCCTTTAGCCTATCAATTTTTAAAATTTTTAACGAGGCGTCAAATTCATGAAAATCGAATCAACCATGCATAAACAAAGTGTGAACATTAACAAATATGAAAATTGAGTAGATAGGTCTAATTTATTGGCCAAAATAGTCACAGAACAAAAGTTGTCGAATTTGGCAAAATCCCAAGGCTTTAGCCTATCAATTTTCAAAAAATTTTGACGAGGTGTAAAAATCATGAAAATCGAATCAACCATGCATAAAGGAAGTCTGAACATTAAGAAATATGAAAATTTAATAGATAGGTGTAATTTATTGGCCAAACTAGTCACAGAACAAAAGTTGTCGAATTTCGCCAAAATCCCTAGGCTTTAGCCTATCTATTTTTAAATTTTTTTGACGAGGTGTAAAATTCATGAAAATCAAATCAGTCATGCACAAACGAAGTGGGAACATTATCAAATATAAAAATTGGGTTGATAGTTGTAATTTATTGGCCAAACTAGCCACAGAACAAAAGTTCTCGAATTTGGCCAAAATCCCAAGCCTTTAGCCTATCAATTTTTAAAATTTTTAACGAGGCGTCAAATTCATGAAAATCGAATCAACCATGCATAAACAAAGTCTGAACATTAACAAATATGAAAATTGAGTAGATAGGTCTAATTTATTGGCCAAAATAGTCACAGAACAAAAGTTATCGAATTTCGCCCAAATCCCTAGGCTTTACCCTATCTATTTTTAAATTTTTTTGACGAGGTGTAAAATTCTTGAAAATCAAATCAATCACGCACAAACGAAGTGTGAACATTAACCAATATAAAAATTAGGTTGATAGGTGTAATTTGTTGGCCAAACTAGCCACAGAACAAAAGTTGTCGAATTTGGCCAAAATCCCAAGGCTTTAGCCTATCAATTTTTAAAATTTTTAACGAGGCGTAACATTCATGAAAATCGAATCAACCATGCATAAATAAAGTTTGAACATTAATAAATATGAAAATTGAGTAGATAGGTGTAATTTATTGGCAAAACTAGTCACAGAACAAAAGTTGTCGAATTTCGCAAAAATCCCAAGGCTTTAGCCTATCAATTTTCAAAAATTTTTGACGAGGTGTAAAAATCATGAAAATCGAATCAACCACGCATAAACGAATTCTGAACATTAACAAATAGGAAAATTGAGTAGATAGGTGTAATTTATTGGCCAAACTAGTCACAGAACAAAACTTGTCGAATTTCGCTAAAATCCCTAGGCTTTAGGCTATCAATTTTTTAAATTTTTTGTCGAGGTGTAAAATTCATAAAAATCATATCAATCATACAAAAACGATGTTTGAACATTTACAAATATGAAAATTGAGTTGATAGGTGTAATTTATTGGCCAAACTAGTCACAGAACAAAAGTTGTTGAATTTCACCAAAATCCCTAGGCTTTAGCCTATCAATTTTCAAAATTTTTTGATGAGGTGTAAAATTCATGAAAATCAAATCAAACATACACAAACGATGTTTGAACATTAAAAAATATGAAAATTGAGTTGATAGGTGTAATTTATTGGTGAAACTAGTCACAGAAGAAAAGTTGTCGAATTTCACCAAAATCCCTAGGCATTAGCCTATCAATTTTTGAAATTTTTTGACGAGGTGTAAAATTCATGAATATCAAATCAACCATGTATCAACGAAGTCTGAACATTAACAAATATGAAAATTGAGTAGATAGGTGTAATTTATTGGCCAAACTAGTCACAAAACAAAAGTTGTCGAATTTCGCCAAAATCCCTAGGCTTTAGCCTATCTATTTTTTAAAATTTTTTGACGAGGTGTAAAATTCATGAAAATCAAATCAATCACGCAAAAACAAAGTGTGAACATTAACCAATATAAAAATTGGGTTGATAGGTGTAATTTATTGGCCAAACTAGCCACAGAACAAAAGTTGTCGAATTTGGCCAAAATCACTAAAGCCTATCAATTTTTAAATTTTTTTGGCGAGGTAAAAAATTCATGAAAATCAAATCAATCCTGCACAAACGAAGTGTGAACATTAACAAATATGAAAATTGGGTTGATAGGTGTAATTTATTAGCCAAACTAGCCACAGAACTAAAGTTGTCGAATTTGACCAAAATCCCAAGGCTTTAGCCTATCAATTTTTAAAATTTTTAACGAGGCGTCAAATTCATGAAAATCGAATCAACCATGCATAAACAAAGTGTGAACATTAACAAATATGAAAATTGAGTAGATAGGTCTAATTTATTGGCCAAAATAGTCACAGAACAAAAGTTGTCGAATTTGGCAAAATCCCAAGGCTTTAGCCTATCAATTTTCAAAAAATTTTGACGAGGTGTAAAAATCATGAAAATCGAATCAACCATGCATAAAGGAAGTCTGAACATTAAGAAATATGAAAATTGAATAGATAGGTGTAATTTATTGGCCAAACTAGTCACAGAACAAAAGTTGTCGAATTTCGCCAAAATCCCTAGGCTTTAGCCTATCTATTTTTAAATTTTTTTGACGAGGTGTAAAATTCATGAAAATCAAATCAGTCATGCACAAACGAAGTGGGAACATTATCAAATATAAAAATTGGGTTGATAGTTGTAATTTATTGGCCAAACTAGCCACAGAACAAAAGTTCTCGAATTTGGCCAAAATCCCAAGCCTTTAGCCTATCAATTTTTAAAATTTTTAACGAGGCGTCAAATTCATGAAAATCGAATCAACCATGCATAAACAAAGTCTGAACATTAACAAATATGAAAATTGAGTAGATAGGTCTAATTTATTGGCCAAAATAGTCACAGAACAAAAGTTATCGAATTTCGCCAAAATCCCTAGGCTTTACCCTATCTATTTTTAAATTTTTTTGACGAGGTGTAAAATTCTTGAAAATCAAATCAATCACGCACAAACGAAGTGTGAACATTAACCAATATAAAAATTAGGTTGATAGGTGTAATTTGTTGGCCAAACTAGCCACAGAACAAAAGTTGTCGAATTTGGCCAAAATCCCAAGGCTTTAGCCTATCAATTTTTAAAATTTTTAACGAGGCGTAACATTCATGAAAATCGAATCAACCATGCATAAATAAAGTTTGAACATTAATAAATATGAAAATTGAGTAGATAGGTGTAATTTATTGGCAAAACTAGTCACAGAACAAAAGTTGTCGAATTTCGCAAAAATCCCAAGGCTTTAGCCTATCAATTTTCAAAAATTTTTGACGAGGTGTAAAAATCATGAAAATCGAATCAACCACGCATAAACGAATTCTGAACATTAACAAATAGGAAAATTGAGTAGATAGGTGTAATTCAATGGCCAAACTAGTCACAGAACAAAACTTGTCGAATTTCGCTAAAATCCCTAGGCTTTAGGCTATCAATTTTTTAAATTTTTTGTCGAGGTGTAAAATTCATAAAAATCATATCAATCATACAAAAACGATGTTTGAACATTTACAAATATGAAAATTGAGTTGATAGGTGTAATTTATTGGCCAAACTAGTCACAGAACAAAAGTTGTTGAATTTCACCAAAATCCCTAGGCTTTAGCCTATCAATTTTCAAAATTTTTTGATGAGGTGTAAAATTCATGAAAATCAAATCAAACATACACAAACGATGTTTGAACATTAAAAAATATGAAAATTGAGTTGATAGGTGTAATTTATTGGTGAAACTAGTCACAGAAGAAAAGTTGTCGAATTTCACCAAAATCCCTAGGCATTAGCCTATCAATTTTTGAAATTTTTTGACGAGGTGTAAAATTCATGAATATCAAATCAACCATGTATCAACGAAGTCTGAACATTAACAAATATGAAAATTGAGTAGATAGGTGTAATTTATTGGCCAAACTAGTCACAAAACAAAAGTTGTCGAATTTCGCCAAAATCCCTAGGCTTTAGCCTATCTATTTTTTAAAATTTTTTGACGAGGTGTAAAATTCATGAAAATCAAATCAATCACGCAAAAAAAAAGTGTGAACATTAACCAATATAAAAATTGGGTTGATAGGTGTAATTTATTGGCCAAACTAGCCACAGAACAAAAGTTGTCGAATTTGGCCAAAATCACTAAAGCCTATCAATTTTTAAATTTTTTTGGCGAGGTAAAAAATTCATGAAAATCAAATCAATCCTGCACAAACGAAGTGTGAACATTAACAAATATGAAAATTGGGTTGATAGGTGTAATTTATTAGCCAAACTAGCCACAGAACTAAAGTTGTCGAATTTGACCAAAATCCCAAGGCTTTAGCCTATCAATTTTTAAAATTTTTAACGAGGCGTCAAATTCATGAAAATCGAATCAACCATGCATAAACAAAGTGTGAACATTAACAAATATGAAAATTGAGTAGATAGGTCTAATTTATTGGCCAAAATAGTCACAGAACAAAAGTTGTCGAATTTGGCAAAATCCCAAGGCTTTAGCCTATCAATTTTCAAAAAATTTTGACGAGGTGTAAAAATCATGAAAATCGAATCAACCATGCATAAAGGAAGTCTGAACATTAAGAAATATGAAAATTGAATACATAGGTGTAATTTATTGGCCAAACTAGTCACAGAACAAAAGTTGTCGAATTTCGCCAAAATCCCTAGGCTTTAGCCTATCTATTTTTAAATTTTTTTGACGAGGTGTAAAATTCATTAAAATCAAATCAGTCATGCACAAACGAAGTGGGAACATTATCAAATATAAAAATTGGGTTGATAGTTGTAATTTATTGGCCAAACTAGCCACAGAACAAAAGTTCTCGAATTTGGCCAAAATCCCAAGCCTTTAGCCTATCAATTTTTAAAATTTTTAACGAGGCGTCAAATTCATGAAAATCGAATCAACCTTGCATAAACAAAGTCTGAACATTAACAAATATGAAAATTGAGTAGATAGGTCTAATTTATTGGCCAAAATAGTCACAGAACAAAAGTTATCGAATTTCGCCAAAATCCCTAGGCTTTACCCTATCTATTTTTAAATTTTTTTGACGAGGTGTAAAATTCTTGAAAATCAAATCAATCACGCACAAACGAAGTGTGAACATTAACCAATATAAAAATTAGGTTGATAGGTGTAATTTGTTGGCCAAACTAGCCACAGAACAAAAGTTGTCGAATTTGGCCAAAATCCCAAGGCTTTAGCCTATCAATTTTTAAAATTTTTAACGAGGCGTAACATTCATGAAAATCGAATCAACCATGCATAAATAAATTTTGAACATTAATAAATATGAAAATTGAGTAGATAGGTGTAATTTATTAGCAAAACGAGTCACAGAACAAAAGTTGTCGAATTTCGCAAAAATCCCAAGGCTTTAGCCTATCAATTTTCAAAAATTTTTGACGAGGTGTAAAAATCATGAAAATCGAATCAACCACGCATAAACGAATTCTGAACATTAACAAATAGGAAAATTGAGTAGATAGGTGTAATTTATTGGCCAAACTAGTCACAGAACAAAACTTGTCGAATTTCGCTAAAATCCCTAGGCTTTAGGCTATCAATTTTTTAAATTTTTTGTCGAGGTGTAAAATTCATAAAAATCATATCAATCATACAAAAACGATGTTTGAACATTTACAAATATGAAAATTGAGTTGATAGGTGTAATTTATTGGCCAAACTAGTCACAGAACAAAAGTTGTTGAATTTCACCAAAATCCCTAGGCTTTAGCCTATCAATTTTCAAAATTTTTTGATGAGGTGTAAAATTCATTAAAATCAAATCAAACATACACAAACGATGTTTGAACATTAAAAAATATGAAAATTGAGTTGATAGGTGTAATTTATTGGTGAAACTAGTCACAGAACAAAAGTTGTCGAATTTCACCAAAATCCCTAGGCATTAGCCTATCAATTTTTGAAATTATTTGACGAGGTGTAAAATTCATGAATATCAAATCAACCATGTATCAACGAAGTCTGAACATTAACAAATATGAAAATTGAGTAGATAGGTGTAATTTATTGGCCAAACTAGTCACAGAACAAAAGTTGTCGAATTTCGCAAAAATCCCAAGGCTTTAGCCTATCAATTTTCAAAATTTTTTGACGAGGTGTAAAAATCATGAAAATCGAATCAACCACGCATAAACGAATTCTGAACATTAACAAATAGGAAAATTGAGTAGATAGGTGTAATTTATTGGCCAAACTAGTCACAGAACAAAACTTGTCGAATTTCGCTAAAATCCCTAGGCTTTAGGCTATCAATTTTTTAAATTTTTTGTCGAGGTGTAAAATTCATAAAAATCATATCAATCATACAAAAACGATGTTTGAACATTTACAAATATGAAAATTGAGTTGATAGGTGTAATTTATTGGCCAAACTAGTCACAGAACAAAAGTTGTTGAATTTCACCAAAATCCCTAGGCTTTAGCCTATCAATTTTCAAAATTTTTTGATGAGGTGTAAAATTCATGAAAATCAAATCAAACATACACAAACGATGTTTGAACATTAAAAAATATGAAAATTGAGTTGATAGGTGTAATTTATTGGTGAAACTAGTCACAGAACAAAAGTTGTCGAATTTCACCAAAATCCCTAGGCATTAGCCTATCAATTTTTGAAATTTTTTGACGAGGTGTAAAATTCATGAATATCAAATCAACCATGTATCAACGAAGTCTGAACATTAACAAATATGAAAATTGAGTAGGTAGGTGTAATTTATTGGCCAAACTAGTCACAGAACAAAAGTTGTCGAATTTCGCCAAAATCCCTAGGCTTTAGCCTATCTATTTTTTAAAATTTTTTGACGAGGTGTAAAATTCATGAAAATCAAATCAATCACGCAAAAACAAAGTGTGAACATTAACCAATATAAAAATTGGGTTGATAGGTGTAATTTATTGGCCAAACTAGCCACAGAACAAAAGTTGTCGAATTTGGCCAAAATCACTAAAGCCTATCAATTTTTAAATTTTTTTGGCGAGGTAAAAAATTCATGAAAATCAAATCAATCATGCACAAACGAAGTGTGAACATTAACAAATATGAAAATTGGGTTGATAGGTGTAATTTATTCGCCAAACTAGCCACAGAACTAAAGTTGTCGAATTTGAAAAAAATCCCAAGGCTTTAGCCTATCAATTTTTAAAATTTTTAACGAGGCGTCAAATTCATGAAAATCGAATCAACCATGCATAAACAAAGTTTGAACATTAATAAATATGAAAATTGAGTAGATAGGTCTAATTTATTGGCCAAAATAGTCACAGAACAAAAGTTGTCGAATTTAGCAAAATCCCAAGGCTTTAGCCTATCAATTTTCAAAAAATTTTGACGAGGTGTAAAAATCATGAAAATCGAATAAACCATGCATAAAGGAAGTCTGAACATTAACAAATATGAAAATTGAATAGATAGGTGTAATTTATTGGCCAAACTAGTCACAGAACAAAAGTTGTCGAATTTCGCCAAAATCCCTAGGCTTTAGCCTATCTATTTTTAAATTTTTTTGACGAGGTGTAAAATTCATGAAAATCAAATCAGTCATGCACAAACGAAGTGGGAACATTATCAAATATAAAAATTGGGTTGATAGTTGTAATTTATTGGCCAAACTAGCCGCAGAACAAAAGTTCTCGAATTTGGCCAAAATCCCAAGCCTTTAGCCTATAAATTTTTAAAATTTTTAACGAGGCGTCAAATTCATGAAAATCGAATCAACCATGCATAAACAAAGTCTGAACATTAACAAATATGAAAATTGAGTAGATAGGTCTAATTTATTGGCCAAAATAGTCACAAAACAAAAGTTATCGAATTTCGCCAAAATCCCTAGGCTTTACCCTATCTATTTTTAAATTTTTTTGACGAGGTGTAAAATTCTTGAAAATCAAATCAATCACGCACAAACGAAGTGTGAACATTAACCAATATAAAAATTAGGTTGATAGGTGTAATTTGTTGGCCAAACTAGCCACAGAACAAAAGTTGTCGAATTTGGCCAAAATCCCAAGGCTTTAGCCTATCAATTTTTAAAATTTTTAACGAGGCGTAACATTCATGAAAATCGAATCAACCATGCATAAATAAAGTTTGAACATTAATAAATATGAAAATTGAGTAGATAGGTGTAATTTATTGGCAAAACTAGTCACAGAACAAAAGTTGTCGAATTTCGCAAAAATCCCAAGGCTTTAGCCTATCAATTTTCAAAAATTTTTGACGAGGTGTAAAAATCATGAAAATCGAATCAACCACGCATAAACGAATTCTGAACATTAACAAATAGGAAAATTGAGTAGATAGGTGTAATTTATTGGCCAAACTAGTCACAGAACAAAACTTGTCGAATTTCGCTAAAATCCCTAGGCTTTAGGCTATCAATTTTTTAAATTTTTTGTCGAGGTGTAAAATTCATAAAAATCATATCAATCATACAAAAACGATGTTTGAACATTTACAAATATGAAAATTGAGTTGATAGGTGTAATTTATTGGCCAAACTAGTCACAGAACAAAAGTTGTTGAATTTCACCAAAATCCCTAGGCTTTAGCCTATCAATTTTCAAAATTTTTTGATGAGGTGTAAAATTCATGAAAATCAAATCAAACATACACAAACGATGTTTGAACATTAAAAAATATGAAAATTGAGTTGATAGGTGTAATTTATTGGTGAAACTAGTCACAGAACAAAAGTTGTCGAATTTCACCAAAATCCCTAGGCATTAGCCTATCAATTTTTGAAATTTTTTGACGAGGTGTAAAATTCATGAATATCAAATCAACCATGTATCAACGAAGTCTGAACATTAACAAATATGAAAATTGAGTAGATAGGTGTAATTTATTGGCCAAACTAGTCACAGAACAAAAGTTGTCGAATTTCGCCAAAATCCCTAGGCTTTAGCCTATCTATTTTTTAAAATTTTTTGACGAGGTGTAAAATTCATGAAAATCAAATCAATCACACAAAAACAAAGTGTGAACATTAACCAATATAAAAATTGGGTTGATAGGTGTAATTTATTGGCCAAACTAGCCACAGAACAAAAGTTGTCGAATTTAGCCAAAATCACTAAAGCCTATCAATTTTTAAATTTTTTTGGCGAGGTAAAAAATTCATGAAAATCAAATCAATCCTGCACAAACGAAGTGTGAACATTAACAAATATGAAAATTGGGTTGATAGGTGTAATTTATTCGCCAAACTAGCCACAGAACTAAAGTTGTCGAATTTGACCAAAATCCCAAGGCTTTAGCCTATCAATTTTTAAAATTTTGAACGAGGCGTCAAATTCATGAAAATCGAATCAACCATGCATAAACAAAGTTTGAACATTAATAAATATGAAAATTGAGTAGATAGGTCTAATTTATTGGCCAAAATAGTCACAGAACAAAAGTTGTCGAATTTGGCAAAATCCCAAGGCTTTAGCCTATCAATTTTCAAAAAATTTTGACGAGGTGTAAAAATCATGAAAATCGAATCAACCATGCATAAAGGAAGTCTGAACATTAACAAATATGAAAATTGAATAGATAGGTGTAATTTATTGGCCAAACTAGTCACAGAACAAAAGTTGTCGAATTTCACCAAAATCCCTAGGCTTTAGCCTATCTATTTTTAAATTTTTTTGACGAGGTGTAAAATTCATGAAAATCAAATCAGTCATGCACAAACGAAGTGGGAACATTATCAAATATAAAAATTGGGTTGATAGTTGTAATTTATTGGCCAAACTAGCCACAGAACAAAAGTTCTCGAATTTGGCCAAAATCCCAAGCCTTTAGCCTATCAATTTTTAAAATTTTTAACGAGGCGTCAAATTCATGAAAATCGAATCAACCATGCATAAACAAAGTCTGAACATTAACAAATATGAAAATTGAGTAGATAGGTCTAATTTATTGGCCAAAATAGTCACAGAACAAAAGTTATCGAATTTCGCCAAAATCCCTAGGCTTTACCCTATCTATTTTTAAATTTTTTTGACGAGGTGTAAAATTCTTGAAAATCAAATCAATCACGCACAAACGAAGTGTGAACATTAACCAATATAAAAATTAGGTTGATAGGTGTAATTTGTTGGCCAAACTAGCCACAGAACAAAAGTTGTCGAATTTGGCCAAAATCCCAAGGCTTTAGCCTATCAATTTTTAAAATTTTTAACGAGGCGTAACATTCATGAAAATCGAATCAACCATGCATAAATAAAGTTTGAACATTAATAAATATGAAAATTGAGTAGATAGGTGTAATTTATTGGCAAAACTAGTCACAGAACAAAAGTTGTCGAATTTCGCAAAAATCCCAAGGCTTTAGCCTATCAATTTTCAAAAATTTTTGACGAGGTGTAAAAATCATGAAAATCGAATCAACCACGCATAAACGAATTCTGAACATTAACAAATAGGAAAATTGAGTAGATAGGTGTAATTTATTGGCCAAACTAGTCACAGAACAAAACTTGTCGAATTTCGCTAAAATCCCTAGGCTTTAGGCTATCAATTTTTAAAATTTTTTGTCGAGGTGTAAAATTCATAAAAATCATATCAATCATACAAAAACGATGTTTGAACATTTACAAATATGAAAATTGAGTTGATAGGTGTAATTTATTGGCCAAACTAGTCACAGAACAAAAGTTGTTGAATTTCACCAAAATCCCTTGGCTTTAGCCTATCAATTTTCAAAATTTTTTGATGAGGAGTAAAATTCATGAAAATCAAATCAAACATACACAAACGATGTTTGAACATTAAAAAATATGAAAATTGAGTTGATAGGTGTAATTTATTCGTGAAACTAGTCACAGAAGAAAAGTTGTCGAATTTCACCAAAATCCCTCGGCATTAGCCTATCAATTTTTGAAATTTTTTGACGAGGTGTAAAATTCATGAATATCAAATCAACCATGTATCAACGAAGTCTGAACATTAACAAATATGAAAATTGAGTAGATAGGTGTAATTTATTGGCCAAACTAGTCACAGAACAAAAGTTGTCGAATTTCGCCAAAATCCCTAGGCTTTAGCCTATCTATTTTTTAAAATTTTTTGACGAGGTGTAAAATTCATGAAAATCAAATCAATCACGCAAAAACAAAGTGTGAACATTAACCAATATAAAAATTGGGTTGATAGGTGTAATTTATTGGCCAAACTAGCCACAGAACAAAAGTTGTCGAATTTAGCCAAAATCACTAAAGCCTATCAATTTTTAAATTTTTTTGGCGAGGTAAAAAATTCATGAAAATCAAATCAATCCTGCACAAACGAAGTGTGAACATTAGCAAATATGAAAATTGGGTTGATAGGTGTAATTTATTCGCCAAACTAGCCACAGAACTAAAGTTGTCGAATTTGACCAAAATCCCAAGGCTTTAGCCTATCAATTTTTAAAATTTTTAACAAGGCGTCAAATTCATGTAAATCGAATCAACCATGCATAAACAAAGTTTGAACATTAATAAATATGAAAATTGAGTAGATAGGTCTAATTTATTGGCCAAAATAGTCACAGAACAAAAGTTGTCGAATTTGGCAAAATCCCAAGGCTTTAGCCTATCAATTTTCAAAAAATTTTGACGAGGTGTAAAAATCATGAAAATCGAATCAACCATGCATAAAGGAAGTCTGAACATTAACAAATATGAAAATTGAATAGATAGGTGTAATTTATTGGCCAAACTAGTCACAGAACAAAAGTTGTCGAATTTCGCCAAAATCCCTAGGCTTTAGCCTATCTATTTTTAAATTTTTTTGACGAGGTGTAAAATTCATGAAAATCAAATCAGTCATGCACAAACGAAGTGGGAACATTATCAAATATAAAAATTGGGTTGATAGTTGTAATTTATTGGCCAAACTAGCCACAGAACAAAAGTTCTCGAATTTGGCCAAAATCCCAAGCCTTTAGCCTATCAATTTTTAAAATTTTTAACGAGGCGTCAAATTCATGAAAATCGAATCAACCATGCATAAACAAAGTCTGAACATTAACAAATATGAAAATTGAGTAGATAGGTCTAATTTATTGGCCAAAATAGTCACAGAACAAAAGTTATCGAATTTCGCCAAAATCCCTAGGCTTTACCCTATCTATTTTTAAATTTTTTTGACGAGGTGTAAAATTCTTGAAAATCAAATCAATCACGCACAAACGAAGTGTGAACATTAACCAATATAAAAATTAGGTTGATAGGTGTAATTTGTTGGCCAAACTAGCCACAGAACAAAAGTTGTCGAATTTGGCCAAAATCCCAAGGCTTTAGCCTATCAATTTTTAAAATTTTTAACGAGGCGTAACATTCATGAAAATCGAATCAACCATGCATAAATAAAGTTTGAACATTAATAAATATGAAAATTGAGTAGATAGGTGTAATTTATTGGCAAAACTAGTCACAGAACAAAAGTTGTCGAATTTCGCAAAAATCCCAAGGCTTTAGCCTATCAATTTTCAAAAATTTTTGACGAGGTGTAAAAATCATGAAAATCGAATCAACCACGCATAAACGAATTCTGAACATTAACAAATAGGAAAATTGAGTAGATAGGTGTAATTTATTGGCCAAACTAGTCACAGAACAAAACTTGTCGAATTTCGCTAAAATCCCTAGGCTTTAGGCTATCAATTTTTAAAATTTTTTGTCGAGGTGTAAAATTCATAAAAATCATATCAATCATACAAAAACGATGTTTGAACATTTACAAATATGAAAATTGAGTTGATAGGTGTAATTTATTGGCCAAACTAGTCACAGAACAAAAGTTGTTGAATTTCACCAAAATCCCTAGGCTTTAGCCTATCAATTTTCAAAATTTTTTGATGAGGTGTAAAATTCATGAAAATGAAATCAATCATACACAAACGATGTTTGAACATTAAAAAATATGAAAATTGAGTTGATAGGTGAAATTTATTGGCAAAACTAGTCACAGAACAAAAGTTGTCGAATTTCGCAAAAATCCCAAGGCTTTAGCCTATCAATTTTCAAAAATTTTTGACGAGGTGTAAAAATCATGAAAATCGAATCAACCACGCATAAACGAATTCTGAACATTAACAAATAGGAAAATTGAGTAGATAGGTGTAATTTATTGGCCAAACTAGTCACAGAACAAAACTTGTCGAATTTCGCAAAAATCCCTAGGCTTTAGGCTATCAATTTTTTAAATTTTTTGTCGAGGTGTAAAATTCATAAAAATCATATCAATCATACAAAAACGATGTTTGAACATTTACAAATATGAAAATTAGTTGATAGGTGTAATTTATTGGCCAAACTAGTCACAGAACAAAAGTTGTTGAATTTCACCAAAATCCCTAGGCTTTAGCCTATCAATTTTCAAAATTTTTTGATGAGGTGTAAAATTCATGAAAATCAAATCAAACATACACAAACGATGTTTGAACATTAAAAAATATGAAAATTGAGTTGATAGGTGTAATTTATTGGTGAAACTAGTCACAGAACAAAAGTTGTCGAATTTCACCAAAATCCCTAGGCAATGCCTATCAATTTTTGAAATTTTTTGACGAGGTGTAAAATTCATGAATATCAAATCAACCATGTATCAACGAAGTCTGAACATTAACAAATATGAAAATTGAGTAGATAGGTGTAATTTATTGGCCAAACTAGTCACAGAACAAAAGTTGTCGAATTTCGCCAAAATCCCTAGGCTTTAGCCTATCTATTTTTTAAAATTTTTTGACGAGGTGTAAAATTCATGAAAATCAAATCAATCACGCAAAAATAAAGTGTGAACATTAACGAATATAAAAATTGGGTTGATAGGTGTAATTTATTGGCCAAACTAGCCACAGAACAAAAGTTGTCGAATTTGGCCAAAATCACTAAAGCCTATCAATTTTTAAATTTTTTTGGCGAGGTAAAAAATTCATGAAAATCAAATCAATCATGCACAAACGAAGTGTGAACATTAACAAATATGAAAATTGGGTTGATAGGTGTAATTTATTCGCCAAACTAGCCACAGAACTAAAGTTGTCGAATTTGACCAAAATCCCAAGGCTTTAGCCTATCAATTTTTAAAATTTTTAACGAGGCGTCAAATTCATGAAAATCGAATCAACCATGCATAAACAAAGTTTGAACATTAATAAATATGAAAATTGAGTAGATAGGTCTAATTTATTGGCCAAAATAGTCACAGAACAAAAGTTGTCGAATTTGGCAAAATCCCAAGGCTTTAGCCTATCAATTTTCAAAAAATTTTGACGAGGTGTAAAAATCATGAAAATCGAATCAACCATGCATAAAGGAAGTCTGAACATTAACAAATATGAAAATTGAATAGATAGGTGTAATTTATTGGCCAAACTAGTCACAGAACAAAAGTTGTCGAATTTCGCCAAAATCCCTAGGCTTTAGCCTATCTATTTTTAAATTTTTTTGACGAGGTGTAAAATTCATGAAAATCAAATCAGTCATGCACAAACGAAGTGGGAACATTATCAAATATAAAAATTGGGTTGATAGTTGTAATTTATTGGCCAAACTAGCCACAGAACAAAAGTTCTCGAATTTGGCCAAAATCCCAAGCCTTTAGCCTATCAATTTTTAAAATTTTTAACGAGGCGTCAAATTCATGAAAATCGAATCAACCATGCATAAACAAAGTGTGAACATTAACAAATATGAAAATTGAGTAGATAGGTCTAATTTATTGGCCAAAATAGTCACAGAACAAATGTTATCGAATTTCGCCAAAATCCCTAGGCTTTACCCTATCTATTTTTAAATTTTTTTGACGAGGTGTAAAATTCTTGAAAATCAAATCAATCACGCACAAACGAAGTGTGAACATTAACCAATATAAAAATTAGGTTGATAGGTGTAATTTGTTGGCCAAACTAGCCACAGAACGAAAGTTGTCGAATTTGGCCAAAATCCCAAGGCTTTAGCCTATCAATTTTTAAAATTTTTAACGAGGCGTAACATTCATGAAAATCGAATCAACCATGCATAAATAAAGTTTGAACATTAATAAATATGAAAATTGAGTAGATAGGTGTAATTTATTGGCAAAACTAGTCACAGAACAAAAGTTGTCGAATTTCGCAAAAATCCCAAGGCTTTAGCCTATCAATTTTCAAAAATTTTTGACGAGGTGTAAAAATCATGAAAATCGAATCAACCACGCATAAACAAATTCTGAACATTAACAAATAGGAAAATTGAGTAGATAGGTGTAATTTATTGGCCAAACTAGTCACAGAACAAAACTTGTCGAATTTCGCTAAAATCCCTAGGCTTTAGGCTATCAATTTTTAAAATTTTTTGTCGAGGTGTAAAATTCATAAAAATCATATCAATCATAAAAAAACGACGTTTGAACATTTACAAATATGAAAATTGAGTTGATAGGTGTAATTTATTGGCCAAACTAGTCACAGAACAAAAGTTGTTGAATTTCACCAAAATCCCTAGGCTTTAGCCTATCAATTTTCAAAATTTTTTGATGTGGTGTAAAATTCATGAAAATGAAATCAATCATACACAAACGATGTTTGAACATTAACAAATATGAAAATTGAGTAGATAGGTGTAATTTATTGGCAAAACTAGTCACAGAACAAAAGTTGTCGAATTTCGCAAAAATCCCAAGGCTTTAGCCTATCAATTTTCAAAAATTTTTGACGAGGTGTAAAAATCATGAAAATCGAATCAACCACGCATAAACGAATTCTGAACATTAACAAATAGGAAAAATGAGTAGATAGATGTAATTTATTGGCCAAACTAGTCACAGAACAAAACTTGTCGAATTTCGCTAAAATCCCTAGGCTTTAGGCTATCAATTTTTTAAATTTTTTGTCGAGGTGTAAAATTCATAAAAATCATATGAATCATACAAAAACGATGTTTGAACATTTACAAATATGAAAATTAGTTGATAGGTGTAATTTATTGGCCAAACTAGTCACAGAACAAAAGTTGTTGAATTTCACCAAAATCCCTAGGCTTTAGCCTATCAATTTTCAAAATTTTTTGATGAGGTGTAAAATTCATGAAAATCAAATCAAACATACACAAACGATGTTTGAACATTAAAAAATATGAAAATTGAGTTGATAGGTGTAATTTATTGGTGAAACTAGTCACAGAACAAAAGTTGTCGAATTTCACCAAAATCCCTAGGCAATGCCTATCAATTTTTGAAATTTTTTGACGAGGTGTAAAATTCATGAATATCAAATCAACCATGTATCAACGAAGTCTGAACATTAACAAATATGAAAATTGAGTAGATAGGTGTAATTTATTGGCCAAACTAGTCACAGAACAAAAGTTGTCGAATTTCGCCAAAATCCCTAGGCTTTAGCCTATCTATTTTTTAAAATTTTTTGACGAGGTGTAAAATTCATGAAAATCAAATCAATCACGCAAAAACAAAGTGTGAACATTAACCAATATAAAAATTGGGTTGATAGGTGTAATTTATTGGCCAAACTAGCCACAGAACAAAAGTTGTCGAATTTGGCCAAAATCACTAAAGCCTATCAATTTTTAAATTTTTTTGGCGAGGTAAAAAATTCATGAAAATCAAATCAATCATGCACAAACGAAGTGTGAACATTAACAAATATGAAAATTGGGTTGATAGGTGTAATTTATTCGCCAAACTAGCCACAGAACTAAAGTTGACGAATTTGACCAAAATCCCAAGGCTTTAGCCTATCAATTTTTAAAATTTTTAACGAGGCGTCAAATTCATGAAAATCGAATCAACCATGCATAAACAAAGTTTGAACATTAATAAATATGAAAATTGAGTAGATAGGTCTAATTTATTGGCCAAAATAGTCACAGAACAAAAGTTGTCGAATTTGGCAAAATCCCAAGGCTTTAGCCTATCAATTTTCAAAAAATTTTGACGAGGTGTAAAAATCATGAAAATCGAATCAACCATGCATAAAGGAAGTCTGAACATTAAAAAATTTGAAAATTGAATAGATAGGTGTAATTTATTGGCCAAACTAGTCACAGAACAAAAGTTGTCGAATTTCGCCAAAATCCCTAGGCTTTAGCCTATCTATTTTTAAATTTTTTTGACGAGGTGTAAAATTCATGAAAATCAAATCAGTCATGCACAAACGAAGTGGGAACATTATCAAATATAAAAATTGGGTTGATAGTTGTAATTTATTGGCCAAACTAGCCACAGAACAAAAGTTCTCGAATTTGGCCAAAATCCCAAGCCTTTAGCCTATCAATTTTTAAAATTTTTAACGAGGCATCCAATTCATGAAAATCGAATCAACCATGCATAAACAAAGTTTGAACATTAATAAATATGAAAATTGAGTAGATAGGTCTAATTTATTGGCCAAAATAGTCACAGAACAAAAGTTGTCGAATTTTGCAAAAATCCCAAGGCTTTAGCCTATCAATTTTCAAAAAAATTTGACGAGGTGTAAAAATCATGAAAATCGAATCAACCATGCATAAACGAAGTTTGAACATTAACAAATATGAAAATTGAGTAGAGAGGTGTAATTTATGGGCCAAACTAGTCACAGAACAAAAGTTGTCGAATTTCGCCAAAATCCCAAGGCTTTAGCCTATCAATTTTTAAAATTTTTTAACGAGGCGTAAAATTCTTAAAAATCAAATCAACCATGCACAAACTAAGTGTGAACATTAAAAAATATGAAAATTGAGTAGATATGTTTAATTTGTTGGCCAAACTAGTCACAGAACAAAAGTTTGTCGAATTTCGCCAAAATCCCTAGGCTTTAGCCTATCAATTTTTGAAATTTTTTGACGAGGTGTAAAATTCATGATATCAAATCAACCATGCATAAATGAAGTCTGAACATTAACAAATATGAAAATTGAGTAGATAGGTGTAATTGATTGGCCAAACTAGTCACAGAACAAAAGTTGTCGAATTTCGCCAAAATCCCTAGGCTTTAACCTATCTATTTTTAAATTTTTTTGACGAGGTGCAAAATTCACGAAAATCAAATCAGTCACGCGCAAACGAAGTGTGAACATTATCAAATATAAAAATTGGGTTGATAGGTGTAATTTATTGGCCAAACTAGCCACAGAACAAAAGTTGTCATATTTGGCCAAAATCACTAAAGCCTATCAATTTTTAAATTTTTTTGGCGAGGTAAAAAATTCATGAAAATCAAATCAATCATGCACAAACGAAGTGTGAACATTAACAAATATGAAAATTGGGTTGATAGGTGTAATTTATTCGCCAAACTAGCCACAGAACTAAAGTTGTCGAATTTGACCAAAATCCCAAGGCTTTAGCCTATCAATTTTTAAAATTTTTAACGAGGCGTCAAATTCATGAAAATCGAATCAACCATGCATAAACAAAGTTTGAACATTAATAAATATGAAAATTGAGTAGATAGGTCTAATTTATTGGCCAAAATAGTCACAGAACAAAAGTTGTCGAATTTGGCAAAATCCCAAGGCTTTAGCCTATCAATTTTCAAAAAATTTTGACGAGGTGTAAAAATCATGAAAATCGAATCAACCATGCATAAAGGAAGTCTGAACATTAACAAATATGAAAATTGAATAGATAGGTGTAATTTATTGGCCAAACTAGTCACAGAACAAAAGTTGTCGAATTTCGCCAAAATCCCTAGGCTTTAGCCTATCTATTTTTAAATTTTTTTGACGAGGTGTAAAATTCATGAAAATCAAATCAGTCATGCACAAACGAAGTGGGAACATTATCAAATATAAAAATTGGGTTGATAGTTGTAATTTATTGGCCAAACTAGCCACAGAACAAAAGTTCTCGAATTTGGCCAAAATCCCAAGCCTTTAGCCTATCAATTTTTAAAATTTTTAACGAGGCGTCAAATTCATGAAAATCGAATCAACCATGCATAAACAAAGTGTGAACATTAACAAATATGAAAATTGAGTAGATAGGTCTAATTTATTGGCCAAAATAGTCACAGAACAAATGTTATCGAATTTCGCCAAAATCCCTAGGCTTTACCCTATCTATTTTTAAATTTTTTTGACGAGGTGTAAAATTCTTGAAAATCAAATCAATCACGCACAAACGAAGTGTGAACATTAACCAATATAAAAATTAGGTTGATAGGTGTAATTTGTTGGCCAAACTAGCCACAGAACGAAAGTTGTCGAATTTGGCCAAAATCCCAAGGCTTTAGCCTATCAATTTTTAAAATTTTTAACGAGGCGTAACATTCATGAAAATCGAATCAACCATGCATAAATAAAGTTTGAACATTAATAAATATGAAAATTGAGTAGATAGGAGTAATTTATTGGCAAAACTAGTCACAGAACAAAAGTTGTCGAATTTCGCAAAAATCCCAAGGCTTTAGCCTATCAATTTTCAAAAATTTTTGACGAGGTGTAAAAATCATGAAAATCGAATCAACCACGCATAAACGAATTCTGAACATTAACAAATAGGAAAATTGAGTAGATAGGTGTAATTTATTGGCCAAACTAGTCACAGAACAAAACTTGTCGAATTTCGCTAAAATCCCTAGGCTTTAGGCTATCAATTTTTAAAATTTTTTGTCGAGGTGTAAAATTCATAAAAATCATATCAATCATACAAAAACGATGTTTGAACATTTACAAATATGAAAATTGAGTTGATAGGTGTAATTTATTGGCCAAACTAGTCACAGAACAAAAGTTGTTGAATTTCACCAAAATCCCTAGGCTTTAGCCTATCAATTTTCAAAATTTTTTGATGAGGTGTAAAATTCATGAAAATGAAATCAATCATACACAAACGATGTTTGAACATTAACAAATATTAAAATTGAGTAGATAGGTGTAATTTATTGGCAAAACTAGTCACAGAACAAAAGTTGTCGAATTTCGCAAAAATCCCAAGGCTTTAGCCTATCAATTTTCAAAAATTTTTGACGAGGTGTAAAAATCATGAAAATCGAATCAACCACGCATAAACGAATTCTGAACATTAACAAATAGGAAAATTGAGTAGATAGGTGTAATTTATTGGCCAAACTAGTCACAGAACAAAACTTGTCGAATTTCGCTAAAATCCCTAGGCTTTAGGCTATCAATTTTTTAAATTTTTTGTCGAGGTGTAAAATTCATAAAAATCATATCAATCATACAAAAACGATCTTTGAACATTTACAAATATGAAAATTGAGTTGATAGGTGTAATTTATTGGCCAAACTAGTCACAGAACAAAAGTTGTTGAATTTCACCAAAATCCCTAGGCTTTAGCCTATCAATTTTCAAAATTTTTTGATGAGGTGTAAAATTCATGAAAATCAAATCAAACATACACAAACGATGTTTGAACATTAAAAAATATGAAAATTGAGTTGATAGGTGTAATTTATTGGTGAAACTAGTCACAGAACAAAAGTTGTCGAATTTCACCAAAATCCCTAGGCAATGCCTATCAATTTTTGAAATTTTTTGACGAGGTGTAAAATTCATGAATATCAAATCAACCATGTATCAACGAAGTCTGAACATTAACAAATATGAAAATTGAGTAGATAGGTGTAATTTATTGGCCAAACTAGTCACAGAACAAAAGTTGTCGAATTTCGCCAAAATCCCTAGGCTTTAGCCTATCTATTTTTTAAAATTTTTTGACGAGGTGTAAAATTCATGAAAATCAAATCAATCAAGCAAAAACAAAGTGTGAACATTAACCAATATAAAAATTGGGTTGATAGGTGTAATTTATTGGCCAAACTAGCCACAGAACAAAAGTTGTCGAATTTGGCCAAAATCACTAAAGCCTATCAATTTTTAAATTTTTTTGGCGAGGTAAAAAATTCATGAAAATCAAATCAATCATGCACAAACGAAGTGTGAACATTAACAAATATGAAAATTGGGTTGATAGGTGTAATTTATTCGCCAAACTAGCCACAGAACTAAAGTTGTCGAATTTGACCAAAATCCCAAGGCTTTAGCCTATCAATTTTTAAAATTTTTAACGAGGCGTCAAATTCATGAAAATCGAATCAACCATGCATAAACAAAGTTTGAACATTAATAAATATGAAAATTGAGTAGATAGGTCTAATTTATTGGCCAAAATAGTCACAGAACAAAAGTTGTCGAATTTGGCAAAATCCCAAGGCTTTAGCCTATCAATTTTCAAAAAATTTTGACGAGGTGTAAAAATCATGAAAATCGAATCAACCATGCATAAAGGAAGTCTGAACATTAAAAAATTTGAAAATTGAATAGATAGGTGTAATTTATTGGCCAAACTAGTCACAGAACAAAAGTTGTCGAATTTCGCCAAAATCCCTAGGCTTTAGCCTATCTATTTTTAAATTTTTTTGACGAGGTGTAAAATTCATGAAAATCAAATCAGTCATGCACAAACGAAGTGGGAACATTATCAAATATAAAAATTGGGTTGATAGTTGTAATTTATTGGCCAAACTAGCCACAGAACAAAAGTTCTCGAATTTGGCCAAAATCCCAAGCCTTTAGCCTATCAATTTTTAAAATTTTTAACGAGGCATCCAATTCATGAAAATCGAATCAACCATGCATAAACAAAGTTTGAACATTAATAAATATGAAAATTGAGTAGATAGGTCTAATTTATTGGCCAAAATAGTCACAGAACAAAAGTTGTCGAATTTTGCAAAAATCCCAAGGCTTTAGCCTATCAATTTTCAAAAAAATTTGACGAGGTGTAAAAATCATGAAAATCGAATCAACCATGCATAAACGAAGTTTGAACATTAACAAATATGAAAATTGAGTAGAGAGGTGTAATTTATGGGCCAAACTAGTCACAGAACAAAAGTTGTCGAATTTCGCCAAAATCCCAAGGCTTTAGCCTATCAATTTTTAAAATTTTTTAACGAGGCGTAAAATTCTTAAAAATCAAATCAACCATGCATAAACTAAGTGTGAACATTAAAAAATATGAAAATTGAGTAGATATGTTTAATTTGTTGGCCAAACTAGTCACAGAACAAAAGTTTGTCGAATTTCGCCAAAATCCCTAGGCTTTAGCCTATCAATTTTTGAAATTTTTTGACGAGGTGTAAAATTCATGATATCAAATCAACCATGCATAAATGAAGTCTGAACATTAACAAATATGAAAATTGAGTAGATAGGTGTAATTGATTGGCCAAACTAGTCACAGAACAAAAGTTGTCGAATTTCGCCAAAATCCCTAGGCTTTAACCTATCTATTTTTAAATTTTTTTGACGAGGTGCAAAATTCACGAAAATCAAATCAGTCACGCGCAAACGAAGTGTGAACATTATCAAATATAAAAATTGGGTTGATAGGTGTAATTTATTGGCCAAACTAGCCACAGAACAAAAGTTGTCATATTTGGCCAAAATCACTAAAGCCTATCAATTTTTAAATTTTTTTGGCGAGGTAAAAAATTCATGAAAATCAAATCAATCATGCACAAACGAAGTGTGAACATTAACAAATATGAAAATTGGGTTGATAGGTGTAATTTATTCGCCAAACTAGCCACAGAACTAAAGTTGTCGAATTTGACCAAAATCCCAAGGCTTTAGCCTATCAATTTTTAAAATTTTTAACGAGGCGTCAAATTCATGAAAATCGAATCAACCATGCATAAACAAAGTTTGAACATTAATAAATATGAAAATTGAGTAGATAGGTCTAATTTATTGGCCAAAATAGTCACAGAACAAAAGTTGTCGAATTTGGCAAAATCCCAAGGCTTTAGCCTATCAATTTTCAAAAAATTTTGACGAGGTGTAAAAATCATGAAAATCGAATCAACCATGCATAAAGGAAGTCTGAACGTTAACAAATATGAAAATTGAATAGATAGGTGTAATTTATTGGCCAAACTAGTCACAGAACAAAAGTTGTCGAATTTCGCCAAAATCCCTAGGCTTTAGCCTATCTATTTTTAAATTTTTTTGACGAGGTGTAAAATTCATGAAAATCAAATCAGTCATGCACAAACGAAGTGGGAACATTATCAAATATAAAAATTGGGTTGATAGTTGTAATTTATTGGCCAAACTAGCCACAGAACAAAAGTTCTCGAATTTGGCCAAAATCCCAAGCCTTTAGCCTATCAATTTTTAAAATTTTTAACGAGGCGTCAAATTCATGAAAATCGAATCAACCATGCATAAACAAAGTGTGAACATTAACAAATATGAAAATTGAGTAGATAGGTCTAATTTATTGGCCAAAATAGTCACAGAACAAATGTTATCGAATTTCGCCAAAATCCCTAGGCTTTACCCTATCTATTTTTAAATTTTTTTGACGAGGTGTAAAATTCTTGAAAATCAAATCAATCACGCACAAACGAAGTGTGAACATTAACCAATATAAAAATTAGGTTGATAGGTGTAATTTGTTGGCCAAACTAGCCACAGAACGAAAGTTGTCGAATTTGGCCAAAATCCCAAGGCTTTAGCCTATCAATTTTTAAAATTTTTAACGAGGCGTAACATTCATGAAAATCGAATCAACCATGCATAAATAAAGTTTGAACATTAATAAATATGAAAATTGAGTAGATAGGAGTAATTTATTGGCAAAACTAGTCACAGAACAAAAGTTGTCGAATTTCGCAAAAATCCCAAGGCTTTAGCCTATCAATTTTCAAAAATTTTTGACGAGGTGTAAAAATCATGAAAATCGAATCAACCACGCATAAACGAATTCTGAACATTAACAAATAGGAAAATTGAGTAGATAGGTGTAATTTATTGGCCAAACTAGTCACAGAACAAAACTTGTCGAATTTCGCTAAAATCCCTAGGCTTTAGGCTATCAATTTTTAAAATTTTTTGTCGAGGTGTAAAATTCATAAAAATCATATCAATCATACAAAAACGATGTTTGAACATTTACAAATATGAAAATTGAGTTGATAGGTGTAATTTATTGGCCAAACTAGTCACAGAACAAAAGTTGTTGAATTTCACCAAAATCCCTAGGCTTTAGCCTATCAATTTTCAAAATTTTTTGATGAGGTGTAAAATTCATGAAAATGAAATCAATCATACACAAACGATGTTTGAACATTAACAAATATTAAAATTGAGTAGATAGGTGTAATTTATTGGCAAAACTAGTCACAGAACAAAAGTTGTCGAATTTCGCAAAAATCCCAAGGCTTTAGCCTATCAATTTTCAAAAATTTTTGACGAGGTGTAAAAATCATGAAAATCGAATCAACCACGCATAAACGAATTCTGAACACTAACAAATAGGACAATTGAGTAGATAGGTGTAATTTATTGGCCAAACTAGTCACAGAACAAAACTTGTCGAATTTCGCTAAAATCCCTAGGCTTTAGGCTATCAATTTTTTAAATTTTTTGTCGAGGTGTAAAATTCATAAAAATCATATCAATCATACAAAAGCGATCTTTGAACATTTATAAATATGAAAATTGAGTTGATAGGTGTAATTTATTGGCCAAACTAGTCACAGAACAAAAGTTGTTGAATTTCACCAAAATCCCTAGGCTTTAGCCTATCAATTTTCAAAATTTTTTGATGAGGTGTAAAATTCATGAAAATCAAATCAAACATACACAAACGATGTTTGAACATTAAAAAATATGAAAATTGAGTTGATAGGTGTAATTTATTGGTGAAACTAGTCACAGAACAAAAGTTGTCGAATTTCACCAAAATCCCTAGGCAATGCCTATCAATTTTTGAAATTTTTTGACGAGGTGTAAAATTCATGAATATCAAATCAACCATGTATCAACGAAGTCTGAACATTAACAAATATGAAAATTGAGTAGATAGGTGTAATTTATTGGCCAAACTAGTCACAGAACAAAAGTTGTCGAATTTCGCCAAAATCCCTAGGCTTTAGCCTATCTATTTTTTAAAATTTTTTGACGAGGTGTAAAATTCATGAAAATCAAATCAATCAAGCAAAAACAAAGTGTGAACATTAACCAATATAAAAATTGGGTTGATAGGTGTAATTTATTGGCCAAACTAGCCACAGAACAAAAGTTGTCGAATTTGGCCAAAATCACTAAAGCCTATCAATTTTTAAATTTTTTTGGCGAGGTAAAAAATTCATGAAAATCAAATCAATCATGCACAAACGAAGTGTGAACATTAACAAATATGAAAATTGGGTTGATAGGTGTAATTTATTCGCCAAACTAGCCACGGAACTAAAGTTGTCGAATTTGACCAAAATCCCAAGGCTTTAGCCTATCAATTTTTAAAATTTTTAACGAGGCGTCAAATTCATGAAAATCGAATCAACCATGCATAAACAAAGTTTGAACATTAATAAATATGAAAATTGAGTAGATAGGTCTAATTTATTGGCCAAAATAGTCACAGAACAAAAGTTGTCGAATTTGGCAAAATCCCAAGGCTTTAGCCTATCAATTTTCAAAAAATTTTGACGAGGTGTAAAAATCATGAAAATCGAATCAACCATGCATAAAGGAAGTCTGAACATTAAAAAATTTGAAAATTGAATAGATAGGTGTAATTTATTGGCCAAACTAGTCACAGAACAAAAGTTGTCGAATTTCGCCAAAATCCCTAGGCTTTAGCCTATCTATTTTTAAATTTTTTTGACGAGGTGTAAAATTCATGAAAATCAAATCAGTCATGCACAAACGAAGTGGGAACATTATCAAATATAAAAATTGGGTTGATAGTTGTAATTTATTGGCCAAACTAGCCACAGAACAAAAGTTCTCGAATTTGGCCAAAATCCCAAGCCTTTAGCCTATCAATTTTTAAAATTTTTAACGAGGCATCCAATTCATGAAAATCGAATCAACCATGCATAAACAAAGTTTGAACATTAATAAATATGAAAATTGAGTAGATAGGTCTAATTTATTGGCCAAAATAGTCACAGAACAAAAGTTGTCGAATTTGGCAAAATCCCAAGGCTTTAGCCTATCAATTTTCAAAAAATTTGACGAGGTGTAAAAATCATGAAAATCGAATCAACCATGCATAAAGGAAGTCTGAACATTAAAAAATTTGAAAATTGAATAGATAGGTGTAATTTATTGGCCAAACTAGTCACAGAACAAAAGTTGTCGAATTTCGCCAAAATCCCTAGGCTTTAGCCTATCTATTTTTAAATTTTTTTGACGAGGTGTAAAATTCATGAAAATCAAATCAGTCATGCACAAACGAAGTGGGAACATTATCAAATATAAAAATTGGGTTGATAGTTGTAATTTATTGGCCAAACTAGCCACAGAACAAAAGTTCTCGAATTTGGCCAAAATCCCAAGCCTTTAGCCTATCAATTTTTAAAATTTTTAACGAGGCATCCAATTCATGAAAATCGAATCAACCATGCATAAACAAAGTTTGAACATTAATAAATATGAAAATTGAGTAGATAGGTCTAATTTATTGGCCAAAATAGTCACAGAACAAAAGTTGTCGAATTTTGCAAAAATCCCAAGGCTTTAGCCTATCAATTTTCAAAAAAATTTGACGAGGTGTAAAAATCATGAAAATCGAATCAACCATGCATAAACGAAGTTTGAACATTAACAAATATGAAAATTGAGTAGAGAGGTGTAATTTATGGGCCAAACTAGTCACAGAACAAAAGTTGTCGAATTTCGCCAAAATCCCAAGGCTTTAGCCTATCAATTTTTAAAATTTTTTAACGAGGCGTAAAATTCTTAAAAATCAAATCAACCATGCACAAACTAAGTGTGAACATTAAAAAATATGAAAATTGAGTAGATATGTTTAATTTGTTGGCCAAACTAGTCACAGAACAAAAGTTTGTCGAATTTCGCCAAAATCCCTAGGCTTTAGCCTATCAATTTTTGAAATTTTTTGACGAGGTGTAAAATTCATGATATCAAATCAACCATGCATAAATGAAGTCTGAACATTAACAAATATGAAAATTGAGTAGATAGGTGTAATTGATTGGCCAAACTAGTCACAGAACAAAAGTTGTCGAATTTCGCCAAAATCCCTAGGCTTTAACCTATCTATTTTTAAATTTTTTTGACGAGGTGCAAAATTCACGAAAATCAAATCAGTCACGCGCAAACGAAGTGTGAACATTATCAAATATAAAAATTGGATTGATAGGTGTAATTTATTGGCCAAACTAGCCACAGAACAAAAGTTGTCATATTTGGCCAAAATCACTAAAGCCTATCAATTTTTAAATTTTTTTGGCGAGGTAAAAAATTCATGAAAATCAAATCAATCATGCACAAACGAAGTGTGAACATTAACAAATATGAAAATTGGGTTGATAGGTGTAATTTATTCGCCAAACTAGCCACAGAACTAAAGTTGTCGAATTTGACCAAAATCCCAAGGCTTTAGCCTATCAATTTTTAAAATTTTTAACGAGGCGTCAAATTCATGAAAATCGAATCAACCATGCATAAACAAAGTTTGAACATTAATAAATATGAAAATTGAGTAGATAGGTCTAATTTATTGGCCAAAATAGTCACAGAACAAAAGTTGTCGAATTTGGCAAAATCCCAAGGCTTTAGCCTATCAATTTTCAAAAAATTTTGACGAGGTGTAAAAATCATGAAAATCGAATCAACCATGCATAAAGGAAGTCTGAACGTTAACAAATATGAAAATTGAATAGATAGGTGTAATTTATTGGCCAAACTAGTCACAGAACAAAAGTTGTCGAATTTCGCCAAAATCCCTAGGCTTTAGCCTATCTATTTTTAAATTTTTTTGACGAGGTGTAAAATTCATGAAAATCAAATCAGTCATGCACAAACGAAGTGGGAACATTATCAAATATAAAAATTGGGTTGATAGTTGTAATTTATTGGCCAAACTAGCCACAGAACAAAAGTTCTCGAATTTGGCCAAAATCCCAAGCCTTTAGCCTATCAATTTTTAAAATTTTTAACGAGGCGTCAAATTCATGAAAATCGAATCAACCATGCATAAACAAAGTGTGAACATTAACAAATATGAAAATTGAGTAGATAGGTCTAATTTATTGGCCAAAATAGTCACAGAACAAATGTTATCGAATTTCGCCAAAATCCCTAGGCTTTACCCTATCTATTTTTAAATTTTTTTGACGAGGTGTAAAATTCTTGAAAATCAAATCAATCACGCACAAACGAAGTGTGAACATTAACCAATATAAAAATTAGGTTGATAGGTGTAATTTGTTGGCCAAACTAGCCACAGAACGAAAGTTGTCGAATTTGGCCAAAATCCCAAGGCTTTAGCCTATCAATTTTTAAAATTTTTAACGAGGCGTAACATTCATGAAAATCGAATCAACCATGCATAAATAAAGTTTGAACATTAATAAATATGAAAATTGAGTAGATAGGTGTAATTTCTTGGCAAAACTAGTCACAGAACAAAAGTTGTCGAATTTCGCAAAAATCCCAAGGCTTTAGCCTATCAATTTTCAAAAATTTTTGACGAGGTGTAAAAATCATGAAAATCGAATCAACCACGCATAAACGAATTCTGAACATTAACAAATAGGAAAATTGAGTAGATAGGTGTAATTTATTGGCCAAACTAGTCACAGAACAAAACTTGTCGAATTTCGCTAAAATCCCTAGGCTTTAGGCTATCAATTTTTAAAATTTTTTGTCGAGGTGTAAAATTCATAAAAATCATATCAATCATACAAAAACGATGTTTGAACATTTACAAATATGAAAATTGAGTTGATAGGTGTAATTTATTGGCCAAACTAGTCACAGAACAAAAGTTGTTGAATTTCACCAAAATCCCTAGGCTTTAGCCTATCAATTTTCAAAATTTTTTGATGAGGTGTAAAATTCATGAAAATGAAATCAATCATACACAAACGATGTTTGAACATTAACAAATATTAAAATTGAGTAGATAGGTGTAATTTATTGGCAAAACTAGTCACAGAACAAAAGTTGTCGAATTTCGCAAAAATCCCAAGGCTTTAGCCTATCAATTTTCAAAAATTTTTGACGAGGTGTAAAAATCATGAAAATCGAATCAACCACGCATAAACGAATTCTGAACATTAACAAATTGGAAAAATGAGTAGATAGATGTAATTTATTGGCCAAACTAGTCACAGAACAAAACTTGTCGAATTTCGCTAAAATCCCTAGGCTTTAGGCGATCAATTTTTTAAATTTTTTGTCGAGGTGTAAAATTCATAAAAATCATATCAATCATACAAAAACGATGTTTGAACATTTACAAATATGAAAATTAGTTGATAGGTGTAATTTATTGGCCAAACTAGTCACAGAACAAAAGTTGTTGAATATCACCAAAATCCCTAGGCTTTAGCCTATCAATTTTCAAAATTTTTTGATGAGGTGTAAAATTCATGAAAATCAAATCAAACATACACAAACGATGTTTGAACATTAAAAAATATGAAAATTGAGTTGATAGGTGTAATTTATTGGTGAAACTAGTCACAGAACAAAAGTTGTCGAATTTCACCAAAATCCCTAGGCAATGCCTATCCATTTTTGAAATTTTTTGACGAGGTGTAAAATTCATGAATATCAAATCAACCATGTATCAACGAAGTCTGAACATTAACAAATATGAAAATTGAGTAGATAGGTGTAATTTATTGGCCAAACTAGTCACAGAACAAAAGTTGTCGAATTTCGCCAAAATCCCTAGGCTTTAGCCTATCTATTTTTTAAAATTTTTTGACGAGGTGTAAAATTCATGAAAATCAAATCAATCAAGCAAAAACAAAGTGTGAACATTAACCAATATAAAAATTGGGTTGATAGGTGTAATTTATTGGCCAAACTAGCCACAGAACAAAAGTTGTCGAATTTTGCAAAAATCCCAAGGCTTTAGCCTATCAATTTTCAAAAAATTTTGACGAGCTGTAAAAATCATGAAAATCGAATCAACCATGCATAAACGAAGTCTGAACATTAACAAATATGAAAATTGAGTAGAGAGGTGTAATTTATGGGCCAAACTAGTCACAGAACAAAAGTTGTCGAATTTCGCCAAAATCCCATGGCTTTAGCCTATCAATTTTTAAAATTTTTTAACGAGACGTAAAATTCTTAAAAATCAAATCAACCATGCACAAACTAAGTGTGAACATTAAAAAATATGAAAATTGAGTAGATATGTTTAATTTGTTGGCCAAACTAGTCACAGAACAAAAGTTTGTCGAATTTCGCCAAAATCCCTAGGCTTTAGCCTATCAATTTTTGAAATTTTTTGACGAGGTGTAAAATTCATGATATCAAATCAACCATGCATAAATGAAGTCTGAACATTAACAAATATGAAAATTGAGTAGATAGGTGTAATTGATTGGCCAAACTAGTCACAGAACAAAAGTTGTCGAATTTCGCCAAAATCCCTAGGCTTTAACCTATCTATTTTTAAATTTTTTTGACGAGGTGCAAAATTCACGAAAATCAAATTAGTCACGCGCAAACGAAGTGTGAACATTATCAAATATAAAAATTGGGTTGATAGGTGTAATTTATTGGCCAAACTAGCCACAGAACAAAAGTTGTCGAATTTGGCCAAAATCCCAAGGCTTTAGCCTATCAATTTTTAAAATTTTTAACGAGGCGTAACATTCATGAAAATCGAATCAACGATGCATAAACAAAGTTTGAACATTAATAAATATGAAAATTGAGTAGATAGGTGTAATTTATTGGTAAAAATAGTCACAGAACAAAAGTTGTCGAATTTCGCAAAAATCCCAAGCCTTTAGCCTATCAATTTTACAAAAATTTTGACGAGGTGTAAAAATCATGAAAATTGAATCAACCATGAATAAACGAAGTCTGAACATTAACAAATAGGAAAATTGAGTAGATAGGTGTAATTTATTGGCCAAACTACTCATAGAACAAAAGTTGTCGAATTTCGCCAAAATCCCTAGGCTTTAGCCTATCAATTTTTAAAATTTTTTGTCAAGGTGTAAAATTCATAAAAATCATATCAATCATACACAAACGATGTTTGAACATTAACAAATATGAAAATTTAGTTGATAGGTGTAATTCATTGACAAACTAGTCACAAAACAATAGTTGTTGAATTTCACCAAAATCCCTAGGCTTTAGCCTATCAATTTTCAAAATTTTTTGATGAGGTGTAAAATTCATGAAAATGAAATCAATCATACACAAATGATGTTTGAACATTAACAAATATGAAAATTGAGTAGATAAGTGTAATTGATTGGCCAAACTAGTCACAGAACAAAAGTTGTCGAATTTCGCCAAAATCCCTAGGCTTTAGCCTATCAATTTTCAAAATTTTTTGATGAGGTGTAAAATTCATGAAAATCAAATCAACCATGCACAAACTAAGTGTGAACATTAAAAAAATATGAAAATTGAGTAGATATGTTTAATTTATTGGCCAAACTAGTCACAGAACAAAAGTTGTCGAATTTCGCAAAAATCCCATGGCTTTAGCCTATCAATTTTCAAAAATTTTTGACGAGGTGTAAAAATCATGAAAATCGAATCAACCATGCATAAACGAAGTCTGAACATTAACAAATTGGAAAATTGAGTAGATAGGTGTAATTTATTGGCCAAACTAGTCACAGAAGTTGTCGAATTTCGCCAAAATCCCTAGGCAAAGCCTATCAATTTTTAAAATTTTTTGTCGAGGTGTAAAATTCATAAAAATCATATCAATCATACACAAACGATGTTTGAACATTAACAAATATGAAAATTGAGTTGATAGGTGTAATTTATGGGCCAAACTAGTCACAAAACAAAAGTTGTCGAATTTCGCCAAAATCCCTAGGCTTTAGCCTATCCATTTTAAAAAATTTTGTCGAGGCGTAAAATTCATAAAAATCGTATCAATCATACACAAACGATGTTTGAACATTAACAAATATGAAAATTGAGTTGATAGGTGTAATTTATTGGCCAAACTAGTCACAAAACAAAAGTTGTTGAATTTCACCAAAATCCCTAGGCTTTAGCCTACCAATTTTCAAAATTTTTTGATTAGGTGTAAAATTCATGAAAATCAAATCAATCATACACAAACGATGTTTGAACGTTAACAAATATGAAAATTGAGTAGATATGTTTAATTTATTGGCCAAACTAGTCACAGAACAAAAGTTGTCGAATTTCGCAAAAATCCCAAGGCTTTAGCCTATCAATTTTCAAAAAATTTTGACGAGGTGTAAAAATAATGAAAATCTAATCAACCATGCATAAACGAAGTCTGAACATTAACAAACAGGAAAATTGAGTAGATAGGTGTAATTTATTGGCCAAACTAGTCACAGAACAAAAGTTGTCGAATTTCGCTAAAAATCCCTAGGCTTTAGCCTATCAATTTTTAAAATTTTTTGTCGAGGTGTAAAATTCATAAAAATCATATCAATCATACATAAACGATGTTTGAACATTAACAAATATGAAAATTGAGTTGATAGGTGTAATTTATTGGCCAAACTAGTCACAAAACAAAAGTTGTTGAATTTCACCAAAATCCCTAGGCTTTTAGCCTATCAATTTTCAAAATATTTTGATGAGGTGTAAAATTCATGAAAATCAAATCAATCATACACAAATGATGTTCGAACATTAACAAATACGAAAATTAAGTTGATAGGTGTAATTTATTGGCCAAACTAGTCACAGAACAAAAGTTGTCGAATTTCACCAAAATCCCTAGGCTTTAGCCTATAAATTTTCAAAATTTTTTGATGAGGTGTAAAATTCATGAAAATCAAACCAACCATGCACAAACTAAGTGTGAACATTAAAAAAATATGAAAATTGAGTAGATATGTTTAATTTATTGGCCAAACTAGTCATAGAACAAAAGTTGTCGAATTTCGCAAAAATCCCAAGGCTTTAGCCTATCATTTTTCAAAAAATTTTGACGAGGTGTAAAAATCATGAAAATCGAATCATCCATGCATAAACGAAGTCTGAACAGTAACAAATAGGAAAATTGAGTAGATAGGTGTAATTTATTGGCCAAACTAGTCACAGAACAAAAGTTGTCGAATTTCGCCAAAATCCCTAGGCTTTAGCCTATCAATTTTTAAAATTTTTTGTCGAGGTGTAAAATTCATAAAAATCATATCAATCATACACAAACGATGTTTGAACATTAACAAATATGAAAATTGAGTTGATAGGTGTAATTTATTGGCCAAACTAGTCACAAAACAAAAGTTATTGAATTTCACCAAAATCCCTAGGCTAAATAGCCTATCCATTTTCAAAATTTTTTGATGAGGTGTAAAATTCATGAAAATCAATCAATCATACACAAACGATGTTTGAACATTAACAAATATGAAAATTGAGTTGATAGGTGTAATTTATTGGCCAAACTAGTCACAGAACAAAAGTTGTCGAATTTCACCAAAATCCCTAGGCTTTAGCCTATCAATTTTCAAAATTTTTTGATGAGGTGTAAAATTCATGAAAATCAAATCAACCATGCAAAAACTAAGTGTGAACATTAAAAAATATGAAAATTGAGTAGATATGTTTAATTTATTGGCCAAACTAGTCACAGAACAAAAGTTGTCGAATTTCGCAAAAATCCCAAGGCTTTAGCCTATCAATTTTTAAAATTTTTTGTCGAGGTGTAAAATTCATAAAAATCATATCAATCATACATAAACGATGTTTGAACATTAACAAATATGAAAATTGAGTTGATAGGTGTAATTTATTGGCCAAACTAGTCACAAAACAAAAGTTGTTGAATTTCACCAAAATCCCTAGGCTTTTAGCCTATCAATTTTCAAAATATTTTGATGAGGTGTAAAATTCATGAAAATCAAATCAATCATACACAAATGATGTTCGAACATTAACAAATACGAAAATTAAGTTGATAGGTGTAATTTATTGGCCAAACTAGTCACAGAACAAAAGTTGTCGAATTTCACCAAAATCCCTAGGCTTTAGCCTATAAATTTTCAAAATTTTTTGATGAGGTGTAAAATTCATGAAAATCAAACCAACCATGCACAAACTAAGTGTGAACATTAAAAAAATATGAAAATTGAGTAGATATGTTTAATTTATTGGCCAAACTAGTCATAGAACAAAAGTTGTCGAATTTCGCAAAAATCCCAAGGCTTTAGCCTATCATTTTTCAAAAAATTTTGACGAGGTGTAAAAATCATGAAAATCGAATCATCCATGCATAAACGAAGTCTGAACAGTAACAAATAGGAAAATTGAGTAGATAGGTGTAATTTATTGGCCAAACTAGTCACAGAACAAAAGTTGTCGAATTTCGCCAAAATCCCTAGGCTTTAGCCTATCAATTTTTAAAATTTTTTGTCGAGGTGTAAAATTCATAAAAATCATATCAATCATACACAAACGATGTTTGAACATTAACAAATATGAAAATTGAGTTGATAGGTGTAATTTATTGGCCAAACTAGTCACAAAACAAAAGTTATTGAATTTCACCAAAATCCCTAGGCTAAATAGCCTATCCATTTTCAAAATTTTTTGATGAGGTGTAAAATTCATGAAAATCAATCAATCATACACAAACGATGTTTGAACATTAACAAATATGAAAATTGAGTTGATAGGTGTAATTTATTGGCCAAACTAGTCACAGAACAAAAGTTGTCGAATTTCACCAAAATCCCTAGGCTTTAGCCTATCAATTTTCAAAATTTTTTGATGAGGTGTAAAATTCATGAAAATCAAATCAACCATGCAAAAACTAAGTGTGAACATTAAAAAATATGAAAATTGAGTAGATATGTTTAATTTATTGGCCAAACTAGTCACAGAACAAAAGTTGTCGAATTTCGCAAAAATCCCAAGGCTTTAGCCTATCAATTTTCAAAATTTTTTGACGAGGTGTAAAAATCATGAAAATCGAATCAACCATGAATAAACGAAGTCTGAACATTAACAAATAGGAAAATTGAGTAGATAGGTGTAATTTATTGGCCAAACTACTCACAGAACAAAAGTTGTCGAATTTGGCCAAAATCCCTGGGCTTTAGCCTATCAATTTTTAAAATTTTTTGTCAAGGTGTAAAATTCATAAAAATCATATCAATCATACACAAATGATGTTTGAACATTAACAAATATGAAAATTGAGTTGATAGGTGTAATTTATTGGCTAAATTAGTCACAAAACAAAAGTTGTTGAATTTCACCAAAATCCCTAGGCTTTTAGCCTATCAATTTTCAAAATTTTTTGATGAGGTGTAAAATTCATGAAAATCAAATCAATCATATACAAACGATGTTTGAACATTAACAAATATGAAAATTTAGTTGATAGGTGTAATTTATTGGCCAAACCAGTCATAGAACAAAAGTTGTCGAATTTCACTAAAATCCCTAGGCTTTAGCCTATCAATTTTCAAAATTTTTTGAGGAGGTGTAAAATTCATGAAAATCAAATCAACCATGGACAAACTAAGTGTGAACATTAAAAAATATGAAAATTGAGTAGATATGTTTAATTTATTGGCCAAACTAGTCACAGAACAAAAGTTATCGAATTTCGCCAAAATCCCTAAGCTTTAGCCTATCAATTTTTGAAATTTTTTGACGAGGTGTAAAATTCATGAATAACAAATCAACCATGCACAAACAAAGTGCAAACATTAAAAAATAAGAAAATTGAGTAGATAGGAGTAATTTATTTGCCAAACTTGTCACAGAACAAAAGTTGTCGAATTTCGCCAAAATCACTAAAGCCTATCGACTTTTAAATTTTTTTGACGAGGTAAACAATTCATGAAAATCAAATCAATCATGCAAAAACGAAGTGTGAACATTAACAAATATGAAAATTGGGTTGATAGGTGTAATTTATTCGCCAAACTAGCCAGAGAACAAAAGTTGTCGAATTTGGCCAAAATCCCAAGGCTTTAGCCTATCAATTTTTAAAATTTTTAACGAGGCGTCAAATTCATGAAAATCGAATCAACCATGCATAAACAAAGTTTGAATATTAATAACTATTAAAATTGAGTAGATAGGTGTAATTTATTGGCCAAAATAGTCACAGAACAAAAGTTGTCGAATTTCGCAAAAATCCCTAGGCTTTAGCCTATCAATTTTCAAAAATTTTTGACGTGGTGTAAAAATCATGGAAATCGAATCAACCATGCTTAAACGAAGTCTGAACATTAACAAATATGAAAATTTAGTAGATAGGTGTAATTTCTTGGCCAAACTAGTTACAGAACAAAAGTTGTCGAATTTCGCCAAAATCCCTAGGCTTTAGCCTATTAATTTTTAAAAATTTTTGTCGAGGTGTAAAATTCATAAAAATCATATCAATCATACAGAAACGATGTTTGAACATTAACAAATATGAAAATTGAGTTGATAGGTGTAATTTAATGGCCAAACTAGTCACAAAACAAAAGTTTTCGAATTTCGCCAAAATCCCTAGGATTTAGCCAATCAATTTTTGAAAATTTTTGACGAGGTGTAAAATCCATGATTATCAAATCAACCATGTATAAACGAAGTCTGAACATTAACAAAAATGAAAATTGAGTAGATAGGTGTAATTTATTGGCCAAACTAGTCATAGAACAAAAGTTGTCGAATTTCACCAAAATCCCTAGGCTTTAGCCTATTAATTTTTAAAATTTTTTGTCGAGGTGTAAAATTCATAAAAATCATATCAATCATACACAAACGATGTTTGAACATTAACAAATATGAAAATTGAGTTGATAGGTGTAATTTAATGGCCAAACTAGTCACAAAACAAAAGTTGTTGAATTTCACCAAAATCCCTAGGCTTTTAGCCTATCAATTTTCAAAATTTTTTGATGAGGTGTAAAATTCATGAAAATCAAATCAATCATATACAAACGATGTTTGAACATTAACAAATATGAAAATTGAGTTGATAGGTGTAATTTATTGGCCAAACCAGTCATAGAACAAAAGTTGTCGAATTTCACTAAAATCCCTAGGCTTTAGCCTATCAATTTTCAAAATTTTTTGAGGAGGTGTAAAATTCATGAAAATCAAATCAACCATGGACAAACTAAGTGTGAACATTAAAAAATATGAAAATTGAGTAGATATGTTTAATTTATTGGCCAAACTAGTCACAGAACAAAAGTTATCGAATTTCGCCAAAATCCCTAAGCTTTAGCCTATCAATTTTTGAAATTTTTTGACGAGGTGTAAAATTCATGAATAACAAATCAACCATGCACAAACAAAGTGCAAACATTAAAAAATAAGAAAATTGAGTAGATAGGAGTAATTTATTTGCCAAACTTGTCACAGAACAAAAGTTGTCGAATTTCGCCAAAATCACTAAAGCCTATCGACTTTTAAATTTTTTTGACGAGGTAAACAATTCATGAAAATCAAATCAATCATGCAAAAACGAAGTGTGAACATTAACAAATATGAAAATTGGGTTGATAGGTGTAATTTATTCGCCAAACTAGCCAGAGAACAAAAGTTGTCGAATTTGGCCAAAATCCCAAGGCTTTAGCCTATCAATTTTTAAAATTTTTAACGAGGCGTCAAATTCATGAAAATCGAATCAACCATGCATAAACAAAGTTTGAATATTAATAACTATTAAAATTGAGTAGATAGGTGTAATTTATTGGCCAAAATAGTCACAGAACAAAAGTTGTCGAATTTCGCAAAAATCCCTAGGCTTTAGCCTATCAATTTTCAAAAATTTTTGACGTGGTGTAAAAATCATGGAAATCGAATCAACCATGCTTAAACGAAGTCTGAACATTAACAAATATGAAAATTTAGTAGATAGGTGTAATTTCTTGGCCAAACTAGTTACAGAACAAAAGTTGTCGAATTTCGCCAAAATCCCTAGGCTTTAGCCTATTAATTTTTAAAAATTTTTGTCGAGGTGTAAAATTCATAAAAATCATATCAATCATACAGAAACGATGTTTGAACATTAACAAATATGAAAATTGAGTTGATAGGTGTAATTTAATGGCCAAACTAGTCACAAAACAAAAGTTGTTGAATTTCACCAAAATCCCTAGGCTTTTAGCCTATCAATTTTCAAAATTTTTTGATGAGGTGTAAAATTCATGAAAATCAAATCAATCATATACAAACGATGTTTGAACATTAACAAATATGAAAATTGAGTTGATAGGTGTAATTTATTGGCCAAACCAGTCATAGAACAAAAGTTGTCGAATTTCACTAAAATCCCTAGGCTTTAGCCTATCAATTTTCAAAATTTTTTGAGGAGGTGTAAAATTCATGAAAATCAAATCAACCATGGACAAACTAAGTGTGAACATTAAAAAATATGAAAATTGAGTAGATATGTTTAATTTATTGGCCAAACTAGTCACAGAACAAAAGTTATCGAATTTCGCCAAAATCCCTAAGCTTTAGCCTATCAATTTTTGAAATTTTTTGACGAGGTGTAAAATTCATGAATAACAAATCAACCATGCACAAACAAAGTGCAAACATTAAAAAATAAGAAAATTGAGTAGATAGGAGTAATTTATTTGCCAAACTTGTCACAGAACAAAAGTTGTCGAATTTCGCCAAAATCACTAAAGCCTATCGACTTTTAAATTTTTTTGACGAGGTAAACAATTCATGAAAATCAAATCAATCATGCAAAAACGAAGTGTGAACATTAACAAATATGAAAATTGGGTTGATAGGTGTAATTTATTCGCCAAACTAGCCAGAGAACAAAAGTTGTCGAATTTGGCCAAAATCCCAAGGCTTTAGCCTATCAATTTTTAAAATTTTTAACGAGGCGTCAAATTCATGAAAATCGAATCAACCATGCATAAACAAAGTTTGAATATTAATAACTATTAAAATTGAGTTGATAGGTGTAATTTAATGGCCAAACTAGTCACAAAACAAAAGTTTTCGAATTTCGCCAAAATCCCTAGGATTTAGCCAATCAATTTTTGAAAATTTTTGACGAGGTGTAAAATCCATGATTATCAAATCAACCATGTATAAACGAAGTCTGAACATTAACAAAAATGAAAATTGAGTAGATAGGTGTAATTTATTGGCCAAACTAGTCATAGAACAAAAGTTGTCGAATTTCACCAAAATCCCTAGGCTTTAGCCTATTAATTTTTAAAATTTTTTGTCGAGGTGTAAAATTCATAAAAATCATATCAATCATACACAAACGATGTTTGAACATTAACAAATATGAAAATTGAGTTGATAGGTGTAATTTAATGGCCAAACTAGTCACAAAACAAAAGTTGTTGAATTTCACCAAAATCCCTAGGCTTTTAGCCTATCAATTTTCAAAATTTTTTGATGAGGTGTAAAATTCATGAAAATCAAATCAATCATATAAAAATGATGTTTGAACATTAACAAATATGAAAATTGAGTTGATAGGTGTAATTTATAGGCCAAACTAGTCACAGAACAAAAGTTGTCGAATTTCACTAAAATCCCTAGGCTTTATAGCCTATCAATTTTCAAAATTTTTTGAGGTGGTGTAAAATTCCTGAAAATCAAATCAACCATGCACAAACTAAGTGTGAACATTAAAAAATATGAAAATTGAGTAGATATGTTTAATTTATTGGCCAAACTAGTCACAGAACAAAAGTTGTCAAATTTAGCCAAAATCCCTAGGCTTTAGCCTATCAATTTTTGAAATTTTTTGACGAGGTGTAAAATTCATGAATATCAAATCAACCATGCACAAACAAAGTGCGAACATTAACAAATAAGAAAATTGAGTAGATAGGAGTAATTTATTTGCCAAACTAGTCACAGAACAAAAGTTGTCGAATTTCGCCAAAATCACTAAAGCCTATCAATTTTTAAATTTTTTTGACGAGGTAAAAAATTCATGAAAATCAAATCAATCATGCAAAAACGAAGTGTGAACATTAACAAATAAGAAAATTGGGTTGATAGGTGTAATTTATTCGCCAAACTAGCCAGAGAACAAAAGTTGTCGAATTTGACCAAAATCCCAGGGCTTTAGCCTATCAATTTTTAAAATTTTTAACGAGGTGTCAAATTCATGAAAATCAAATCAACCATGCGTAAACAAAGTTTGAATATTAATAAATATTAAAATTGAGTAGATAGGTGTAATTTATTGGCCAAAATAGTCACAGAACAAAAGTTGTCGAATTTCGCAAAAATCCCTAGGCTTTAGCCTATCAATTTTCAAAAATTTTTTACGAGGTGTAAAAATCATGGAAATCGAATCAACCATGCTTAAACGAAGTCTGAACATTAACAAATATGAAAATTGAGTAGATAGGTGTAATTAATTGGCCAAACTAGTCATAGAACAAAAGTTGTCGAATTTCGCCAGAATCCCTAGGCTTTAGCCTATCTATTTTTAAATTTTTTTGACGAGGTGTCAAATTCATGAAAATCAAATCAGTCACGCACAAACGAAGTGTGAACATTAACAAATATAAAAATTAGGTTGATAGGTGTAATTTATTGGCCAAACTAGCCACAGAACAAAAGTTATCGAATTTGGCCAAAATCCCAAGGCTTTAGCCTATCAATTTTTAAAATTTTTAACGAGGCGTAACATTCATGAAAATCGAATCAACCATGCATAAACAAAGTTTGAACATTAATAAATATGAAAATTGAGTAGATAGGTGTAATTTGTTGGCAAAAATAGTCACAAAACAAAAGTTGTCGAATTTCGCAAAATGCCAAGGCTTTAGCCTATCAATTTTCAAAAATTTTTGACGAGGTGTAAAAATCATGAAAATCGAATCAACCATGCATAAACGAATTCTGAACATTAACAAATAGGAAAATTGAGTAGATAGGTGTAATTTATTGGCCAAACTAGTCACAGAACAAAAGTTGTCGAATTTCGCCAAAATCCCTAGGCTTTAGCCTATTAATTTTTAAAATTTTTTGTCGAGGTGTAAAATTCATAAAAATCATATCAATCATACACAAACGATGTTTGAACATTAACAAATATGAAAATTGAGTTGATAGGTGTAATTTAATGGCCAAACTAGTCACAAAACAAAAGTTGTTGAATTTCACCAAAATCCCTAGGCTTTAGCCTATCAATTTTCAAATTTTTTTCATGAGGTCTAAAATTCATGAAAATCAAATCAACGATACACAAACTAAGTGTGAATATTAAAAAATATGAAAATTGAGTTGATAGGTGTAATTTATTGGCCAAACTAGTCACAGAACAAAAGTTGTCGAATTTCACAAAAATCCCAAGGCTTTAGCCTATCAATTTTCAAAAAATTTTGACGAGGTGTAAAAATCATGAAAATCGAATCAACCATGCATAAACGAAGTCTGAACATTAACAAATAGGAAAATTGAGTAGATAGGTGTAATTTATTGGCCAAACTAGTCACAGAACAAAAGTTGTCGAATTTCACCAAAATCCCTAGGCTTTAGCCTATAAATTTTCAAAATTTTTTGATGAGGTGTAAAATTCATGAAAATCAAACCAACCATGCACAAACTATGTGTGAACATTAAAAAAATATGAAAATTGAGTAGATATGTTTAATTTATTGGCCAAACTAGTCATAGAACAAAAGTTGTCGTATTTCGCAAAAATCCCAAGGCTTTAGCCTATCATTTTTCAAAAAATTTTGACGAGGTGTAAAAATCATGAAAATCGAATCATCCATGCATAAACGAAGTCTGAACATTAACAAATAGGAAAATTGAGTAGATAGGTGTAATTTATTGGCCAAACTAGTCACAGAACAAAAGTTGTCGAATTTCACCAAAATCCCTAGGCTTTAGCCTATCAATTTTTAAAATTTTTTGTCGAGGTGTAAAATTCATAAAAATCATATCAATCATACACAAACGATGTTTGAACATTAACAAATATGAAAATTGTGTTGATAGGTGTAATTTATTGGCCAAACTAGTCACAAAACAAAAGTTATTGAATTTCACCAAAATCCCTAGGCTAAATAGCCTTTCCATTTTCAAAATTTTTTGATGAGGTGTAAAATTCATGAAAATCAATCAATCATACACAAACGATGTTTGAACATTAACAAATATGAAAATTGAGTTGATAGGTGTAATTTATTGGCCAAACTAGTCACAGAATAAAAGTTGTCGAATTTAACCAAAATCCCTAGGCTTTAGCCTATCAATTTTCAAAATTTTTTGATGAGGTGTAAAATTCATGAAAATCAAATCAACCATGCAAAAACTAAGTGTGAACATTAAAAAATATGAAAATTGAGTAGATATGTTTAATTTATTGGCCAAACTAGTCACAGAACAAAAGTTGTCGAATTTCGCAAAAATCCCAAGGCTTTAGCCTATCAATTTTCAAAATTTTTTGACGAGGTGTAAAAATCATGAAAATTGAATCAACCATGAATAAACGAAGTCTGAACATTAACAAATAGGAAAATTGAGTAGATAGGTGTAATTTATTGGCCAAACTACTCACAGAACAAAAGTTGTCGAATTTCGCCAAAATCCCTAGGCTTTAGCCTATCAATTTTTAAAATTTTTTGTCAAGGTGTAAAATTCATAAAAATCATATCAATCATACACAAACGATGTTTGAACATTAAAAAATATGAAAATTGAGTTGATAGGTTTAATTTATTGGCTAAATTAGTCACAAAACAAAAGTTGTTGAATTTCACCAAAATCCCTAGGCTTTTAGCCTATCAATTTTCAAAATTTTTTGATGAGGTGTAAAATTCATGAAAATCAAATCAATCATATACAAACGATGTTTGAACATTAACAAATATGAAAATTGAGTTGATAGGTGTAATTTATTGGCCAAACTAGTCATAGAACAAAAGTTGTCGAATTTCACTAAAATCCCTAGGCTTTAGCCTATCAATTTTCAAAATTTTTTGAGGAGGTGTAAAATTCATGAAAATCAAATCAACCATGGACAAACTAAGTGTGAACATTAAAAAATATGAAAATTGAGTAGATATGTTTAATTTATTGGCCAAACTAGTCACAGAACAAAAGTTATCGAATTTCGCCAAAATCCCTAGGCTTTAGCCTATCAATTTTTGAAATTTTTTGACGAGGTGTAAAATTCATGAATAACAAATCAACCATGCACAAACAAAGTGCAAACATTAACAAATAAGAAAATTGAGTAGATAGGAGTAATTTATTTGCCAAACTTGTCACAGAACAAAAGTTGTCGAATTTCGCCAAAATCACTAAAGCCTATCGATTTTTAAATTTTTTTGACGAGGTAAACAATTCATGAAAATCAAATCAATCATGCAAAAACGAAGTGTGAACATTAACAAATATAAGGATTTAGCCTATCAATTTTTAAAATTTTTAACGAGGCATCAAATTCATGAAAATCGAATCAACCATGCATAAACAAAGTTTGACTATTAATAACTATTAAAATTGAGTAGATAGGTGTAATTTATTGGCCAAAATAGTCACAGAACAAAAGTTGTCGAATTTCGCAAAAATCCCTAGGCTTTAGCCTATCAATTTTCAAAAATTTTTGACGAGGTGTAAAAATCATGGAAATCGAATCAACCATGCTTAAACGATGTCTGAACTTTAACAAATATGAAAATTTAGTAGATAGGTGTAATTTCTTGGCCAAACTAGTCACAGAACAAAAGTTGTCGAATTTCGCCAAAATCCCTAGGCTTTAGCCTATTAATTTTTAAAAATTTTTGTCGAGGTTTAAAATTCATAAAAATCATATCAATCATACAGAAACGATGTTTGAACATTAACAAATATGAAAATTGAGTTGATAGGGGTAATTTAATGGCCAAACTAGTCACAAAACAAAAGTTTTCGAATTTCGCCAAAATTCCTAGGATTTAGCCAATCAATTTTTGAAAATTTTTGACGAGGTGTAAAATCCATGATTATCAAATCAACCATGTATAAACGAAGTCTGAACATTAACAAAAATGAAAATTGAGTAGATAGGTGTAATTTATTGGCCAAACTAGTCATAGAACAAAAGTTGTCGAATTTCGCCAAAATCCCTAGGCTTTAGCCTATCTATTTTTAAATTTTTTTGACGAGGTGTCAAATTCATGAAAATCAAATCAGTCACGCACAAACGAAGTGTGAACATTAACAAATATAAAAATTGGGTTGATAGGTGTAATTTATTGGCCAAACTAGCCACAGAACAAAAGTTGTCGAATTTGGCCAAAATCCCAAGGCTTTAGCCTATCAATTTTTAAAATTTTTAACGAGGCGTAACATTCTTGAAAATCGAATCAACCATGCATAAAAAAAGTTTGAACATTAATAAATATGAAAATTGAGTAGATAGGTGTAATTTATTGGCAAAAATAGTCACAAAACAAAAGTTGTCGAATTTCGCAAAATGCCAAGGCTTTAGCCTATCAATTTTCAAAAAATTTTGACGAGGTGTAAAAATCATGAAAATCGAATCAACCATGCATAAACGAATTCTGAACATTAACAAATAGGAAAATTGAGTAGATAGGTGTAATTTATTGGCCAAACTAGTCACAGAACAAAAGTTGTCGAATTTCGCCAAAATCCCAAGGCTTTAGCCTATTAATTTTTAAAATTTTTTGTCGAGGTGTAAAATTCATAAAAATCATATCAATCATACACAAATGATGTTTGAACATTAAAAAATATGAAAATTGAGTTGATAGGTGTAATTTAATGGCCAAACTAGTCACAAAACAAAAGTTGTTGAATTTCACCAAAATCCCTAGGCTTTTAGCCTATCAATTTTCAAAATTTTTTGATGAGGTGTAAAATTCATGAAAATCAAATCAATCATATAAAAACGATGTTTGAACATTAACAAATAAGAAAATTGAGTAGATAGGAGTATTTTATTTGCCAAACTAGTCACAGAACAAAAGTTGTCGAATTTCGCCAAAATCACTAAAGCCTATCAATTTTTAAATTTTTTTGACGAGGAAAAAAATTCATGAAAATCAAATCAATCATGCAAAAACGAAGTGTGAACATTAACAAATATGAAAATTGGGTTGATAGGTGTAATTTATTCGCCAAACTAGCCAGAGAACAAAAGTTGTCGAATTTGGCCAAAATCCCAAGGCTTTAGCCTATCAATTTTTAAAATTTTTAACGAGGCGTCAAATTCATGAAAATCAAATCAACCATGCGTAAACAAAGTTTGAATATTAATAAATATTAAAATTGAGTAGATAGGTGTAATTTATTGGCCAAAATAGTCACAGAACAAAAGTTGTCGAATTTCGCAAAAATCCCCAGGCTTTAGCCTATCAATTTTCAAAAATTTTTGACGAGGTGTAAAAATCATGGAAATCGAATCAACCATGCTTAAACGAAGTCTGAACATTAACAAATATGAAAATTGAGTAGATAGGTGTAATTAATTGGCCAAACTAGTCATAGAACAAAAGTTGTCGAATTTCGCCAGAATCCCTAGGCTTTAGCCTATCTATTTTTAAATTTTTTTGACGAGGTGTCAAATTCATGAAAATCAAATCAGTCACGCACAAACGAAGTGTGAACATTAACAAATATAAAAATTAGGTTGATAGGTGTAATTTATTGGTCAAACTAGCCACAGAACAAAAGTTGTCGAATTTGGCCAAAATCCCAAGGCTTTAGCCTATCAACTTTTAAAATTTTTAACGAGGCGTAACATTCATGAAAATCGAATCAACCATGCATAAACAAAGTTTGAACATTAATAAATATGAAAATTGAGTAGATAGGTGTAATTTGTTGGCAAAAATAGTCACAAAACAAAAGTTGTCGAATTTCGCAAAATGCCAAGGCTTTAGCCTATCAATTTTCAAAAATTTTTGACGAGGTGTAAAAATCATGAAAATCGAATCAACCATGCATAAACGAATTCTGAACATTAACAAATAGGAAAATTGAGTAGATAGGTGTAATTTAATGGCCAAACTAGTCACAGAACAAAAGTTGTCGAATTTCGCCAAAATCCCTAGGCTTTAGCCTATTAATTTTTAAAATTTTTTTTCGAGGTGTAAAATTCATAAAAATCATATCAATCATGCACAAACGATGTTTGAACATTAACAAATATGAAAATTGAGTTGATAGGTGTAATTTAATGGTCAAACTAGTCACAAAACAAAAGTTGTTGAATTTCACCAAAATCCCTAGGCTTTAGCCTATCAATTTTCAAATTTTTTTCATGAGGTCTAAAATTCATGAAAATCAAATCAACCATGCACAAACTAAGTGTGAATATTAAAAAATATGAAAATTGAGTTGATAGGTGTAATTTATTGGCCAAACTAGTCACAGAACAAAAGTTGTCGAATTTTACCAAAATCCCTTGGCTTTAGCCTATCAATTTTCAAAATTTTCTGATGAGGTGTAAACTTCATGAAAATCAAATCAACCATGCACAAAGTAAGTGTGAACATTAGAAAATATGAAAATTGAGTAGATATGTTTAATTTATTGGCCAAACTAGTCACAGAACAAAAGTTGTCGAATTTCGCAAATATCCCAAGGCTTTAGCCTATCAATTTTCAAAAATTTTTGACGAGGTGTAAAAATCATGAAAATCGAATCAACCAGGCATAAACGAAGTCTGAACAATAACAAATAGGAAAATTGAGTAGACAGGTGTAATTTCTTGGCCAAACTAGTCACAGAACAAAAGTTGTCGAATTTCGCCAAAATCCCTAGGCTTTTGTCGAGGTGTAAAATTCATAAAAATCTTATCAATCATACACAAACGATGTTTGAACATTAACAAATATGAAAATTGAGTTGATAGGTGTAATTTATTGGCCAAACTAGTCACAAAACAAAAGTTGTTGAATTTCACCAAAATCCCTAGGCTTTTAGTCTATCAATTTTCAAAATTTTTTGATGAGGTGTAAAATTCATGAAAATCAAATCAACCATGCACAAACTAAGTGTAAACATTAAAAAATATGAAAATTGAGTTGATAGGTGTATTATATTGGCCAAACTAGTCACAGAACAAAAGTTGTCGAATTTCACCATAATCCCTAGGCTTTAGCCTATCAATTTTCAAAATTTTTTGAGGAGGTGTAAAATTCATGAAAATCAAATCAACCATGCACAAACTAAGTGTGAACATTAAAAAATATGAAAATTGAGAAGAGATGTTTAATTTATTGGCCAAACTAGTCACAGAACAAAAGTTGTCGAATTTCACAAAATCCCAAGGCTTTAGCCTATCAATTTTCAAAAATTTTTGACGAGGTGTAAAAATCATGAAAATCGAATCAACCATGCATAAACGAAGTCTGAACATTAACAAATAGGAAAATTGAGTAGATAGGTGTAATTTATTGGCCAAACTAGTCACAGAACAAAAGTTGTCGAATTTCGCCAAAATCCCTAGGCTTTAGCCTATAAATTTTCAAAATTTTTTGATGAGGTGTAAAATTCATGAAAATCAAACCAACCATGCACAAACTAAGTGTGAACATTAAAAAAATATGAAAATTGAGTAGATATGTTTAATTTATTGGCCAAACTAGTCATAGAACAAAAGTTGTCGAATTTCACAAAAATCCCAAGGCTTTAGCCTATCATTTTTCAAAAATTTTTGACGAGGTGTAAGAATCATGAAAATCGAATCAACCATGCATAAACGAAGTCTGAACATTAACAAATAGGAAAATTGAGTAGAGTGGCCAAACTAGTCACAGAACAAAAGTTTTCGAATTTCGCCAAAATCCCTAGGCTTTAGCCTATCAATTTTTAAAATTTTTTGTCGAGTGTAAAATTCATAAAAATCATATCAATCATACACAAACGATGTTTGAACATTAACAAATATGAAAATTGAGTTGATAGGTGTAATTTATTGGCCAAACTAGTCACAAAACAAAAGTTATTGAATTTCACCAAAATCCCTAGGCTTTAGACTATCAGAAAATTTTTTGATGAGGTGTAAAGTTCATGAAAATCAAATCAATCATACACAAACGATGTTTGAACATTAACAAATATGAAAATTGAGTTGATAGGTGTAATTTATTAGCCAAACAAGTCACAGAACAAAAGTTGTCGAGGTGTAAAATTCATAAAAATCATATCAATCATGCACAAACGATGTTTGAACATTAACAAATATGAAAATTGAGTTGATAGGTGTAATTTAATGGCCAAACTAGTCACAAAACAAAAGTTGTTGAATTTCACCAAAATCCCTAGGCTTTAGCCTATCAATTTTCAAATTTTTTTCATGAGGTCTAAAATTCATGAAAATCAAATCAACCATGCACAAACTAAGTGTGAATATTAAAAAATATGAAAATTGAGTTGATAGGTGTAATTTATTGGCCAAACTAGTCACAGAACAAAAGTTGTCGAATTTCACCAAAATCCCTTGGCTTTAGCCTATCAATTTTCAAAATTTTCTGATGAGGTGTGAAATTCATGAAAATCAAATCAACCATGCACAAACTAAGTGTGAACATTAGAAAATATGAAAATTGAGTAGATATGTTTAATTTATTGGCCAAACTAGTCACAGAACAAAAGTTGTCGAATTTCGCAAATATCCCAAGGCTTTAGCCTATCAATTTACAAAAATTTTTGACGAGGTGTAAAAATCATGAAAATCGAATCAACCATGCATAAACGAAGTCTGAACAATAACAAATAGGAAAATTGAGTAGATAGGTGTAATTTCTTGGCCAAACTAGTCACAGAACAAAAGTTGTCGAATTTCGCCAAAATCCCTAGGCTTTTGTCGAGGTGTAAAATTCATAAAAATCATATCAATCATACACAAACGATGTTTGAACATTAACAAATATGAAAATTGAGTTGATAGGTGTAATTTATTGGCCAAACTAGTCACAAAACAAAAGTTGTTGAATTTCAACAAAATCCCTAGGCTTTTAGCCTATCAATTTTCAAAATTTTTTGATGAGGTGTAAAATTCATGAAAATCAAATCAACCATGCACAAACTAAGTGTAAACATTAAAAAATATGAAAATTGAGTTGATAGGTGTATTTTATTGGCCAAACTAGTCACAGAACAAAAGTTGTCGAATTTCACCAAAATCCCTAGGCTTTAGCCTATAAATTTTCAAAATTTTTTGAGGAGGTGTAAAATTCATGAAAATCTAATTAACCATGCACAAACTATGTGTGAACATTAAAAAATATGAAAATTGAGAAGAGATGTTTAATTTATTGGCCAAACTAGTCACAGAACAAAAGTTGTCGAATTTCACAAAAATCCCAAGGCTTTAGCCTATCAATTTTCAAAAATTTTTGACGAGGTGTAAAAATCATGAAAATCGAATCAACCATGCATAAACGAAGTCTGAACATTAACAAATAGGAAAATTGAGTAGATAGGTGTAATTTATTGGCCAAACTAGTCACAGAACAAAAGTTGTCGAATTTCGCCAAAATCCCTAGGCTTTAGCCTATAAATTTTCAAAATTTTTTGATGAGGTGTAAAATTCATGAAAATCAAACCAACCATGCACAAACTAAGTGTGAACATTAAAAAAATATGAAAATTGAGTAGATATGTTTCATTTATTGGCCAAACTAGTCATAGAACAAAAGTTGTCGAATTTCGCAAAAATCCCAAGGCTTTAGCCTATCATTTTTCAAAAATTTTTGACGAGGTGTAAGAATCATGAAAATCGAATCAACCATGCATAAACAAAGTCTGAACATTAACAAATAGGAAAATTGAGTAGATAGGTGTAATTTATTGGCCAAACTAGTCACAGAACAAAAGTTTTCGAATTTCGCCAAAATCCGTAGGCTTTAGCCTATCAATTTTTAAAATTTTTTGTCGAGTGTAAAATTCATAAAAATCATATCAATCATACACAAACGATGTTTGAACATTAACAAATATGAAAATTGAGTTGATAGGTGTAATTTATTGGCCAAACTAGTCACAAAACAAAAGTTATTGAATTTCACCAAAATCCCTAGGCTTTAGCCTATCAATTTTCAAAATTTGTTGATGAGGTGTAAAGTTCATGAAAATCAAATCAATCATACACAAACGATGTTTGAACATTAACAAATATGAAAATTGAGTTGATAGGCGTAATTTATTGGCCAAACTAGTCACAGAACAAAAGTTGTCAAATTTCACCAAAATCCTAAAGCCTATCAATTTTCAAAATTTTTTGATGAGGTGTAAAATTCATGAAAATCAAACCAACCATGCACAAACTAAGCGTGAAAATTAAAAAATATGAAAATTGAGTAGATATGTTTAATTTATTGGCCAAACTAGTCACGGAACAAAAGTTGTCGAATTTTGCAAAAATCCCAAGGCTTTAGCCTATCAATTTTCAAAATTTTTTGACGAGTTGTAAAAATCATGAAAATCGAATCAACCATACATAAACGAAGTCTGAACATTAACAAATAGGAAAATTGAGTAGATAGGTGTAATTTATTGGCCAAACTAGTCACAGAACAAAAGTTGTCGAATTCCGTCAAAATCCCTGGGCTTTAGCCTATCAATTTTCAAAAATTTTTGACGAGGTGTAAAATTCATAAAAATCATATCAATCATACACAAACGATGTTTGAACATTAACAAATATGCAAATTGAGTTGAATGGTGTAATTTATTGGCCAAACTAGTCACAAAACAAAAGTTGTTGAATTTCACCAAAATCCCTAGGCTTTTAGCCTATCAATTTTCAAAATTTTTTGATGGGGTGTAAAATTCATGAAAATCAAATCAACCATGCACAAACTAAGTGTGAACATTAAAAAATATGAAAATTGAGTTGATAGGTGTAATTTATTGGCCAAACTAGTCACAGAACAAAAGTTGTCGAATTTCACCAAAATCCCTAGGCCTATCAATTTTCAAAATTTTTTGAGGAGGTGTAAAATTCATGAAAATCAAATCAACCATGCACAAACTAAGTGTGAACATTAAAAAATATGAAAATTGAGTAGATATGTTTAGTTTATTGGCCAAACTAGTCACAGAACAAAAGTTGTCGAATTTCGCAAAAATCCCATGGCTTTAGCCTATCAAATTTCAAAAATTTTTGACGAGGTGTAAAAATCATGAAAATCAAATCAACCATGCATAAACGAAGTCTGAACATTAACAAATAGGACAATTGAGTAGATAGGTGTAATTTATTGGCCAAACTAGTCACAGAACAAAAGTTGTCGAATTTCGCCAAAATCCTTAGGCTTTACCCTATCAATTTTTAAAATTTTTTGTCGAGGTGTAAAATTCATAAAAATCATATCAATCATACACAAACGATGTTTGAACATTAACAAATATGAAAATTGAGTTGATAGCTGTAATTTATTGGCCAAACTAGTCACAAAACAAAAGTTATTGAATTTCACCAAAATCCCTAGGCTTTTAGCCTATCAATTTTCAAAATTTTTTGATGAGGTGTAAAATTCATGAAAATCAAATCAACCATGCACAAACTAATTGTAAACATTAAAAAATATGAAAATTGAGTTGATAGGTGTAATTTATTGGCCAAACTAGTCACAAAACAAAAGTTATCGAATTTCACCAAAATCCCTAGGCTTTAGCCTATCAATTTTCAAAATTTTTTGAGGAGGTGTAAAATTCATGAAAATCAAATTAACCATGCAAAAACTAAGTGTGAACATTAAAAAATATAAAAATTGAGAAGAGATGTTTAATTTATTGGCCAAACTAGTCACAGAACAAAAGTGGTCGAATTTCACAAAAATCCCAAGGTTTTAGCCTATCAATTTTCAAAAATTTTTGACGAGGTGTAAAAATCATGAAAATCAAATCAATCATACACAAACGATGTTTGAACATTAACAAATATGAAAATTAAGTTGATAGGTGTAATTTATTGGCCAAACTAGTCACAGAACAAAAGTTGTCGAATTTCACCAAAATCCCTAGGCTTTAGCCTATAAATTTTCAAAATTTTTTGATGAGGTGTAAAATTCATGAAAATCAAACCAACCATGCACAAACTAAGTGTGAACATTAAAAAAAATATGAAAATTGAGTAGATATGTTTAATTTATTGGCCAAACTAGTCATAGAACAAAAGTTGTCGAATTTCACAAAAATCCCAAGGCTTTAGCCTATCAATTTTCAAAAATTTTTGACGAGGTGTAAAAATCATGAAAATCGAATCAACCATGCATAAACGAAGTCTGAACATTAACAAATAGGAAAATTGAGTAGATAGGTGTAATTTATTTGCCAAACTAGTCACAGAACAAAAGTTGTCGAATTTCGCCAAAATCCCTAGGCTTTAGCCTATAAATTTTCAAAATTTTTTGATGAGGTGTAAAATTCATGAAAATCAAACCAACCATGCACAAACTAAGTGTGAACATTAAAAAAATATGAAAATTGAGTAGATATGTTTAATTTATTGGCCAAACTAGTCATAGAACAAAAGTTGTCGAATTTCGCAAAAATCCCAAGGCTTTAGCCTATCATTTTTCAAAAATTTTTGACGAGGTGTAAGAATCATGAAAATCGAATCAACCATGCATAAACGAAGTCTGAACATTAACAAATAGGAAAATTGAGTAGATAGGTGTAATTTATTGGCCAAACTAGTCACAGAACAAAAGTTTTCGAATTTCGCCAAAATCCGTAGGCTTTAGCCTATCAATTTTTAAAATTTTTGTCGAGTGTAAAATTCATAAAAATCATATCAATCATACACAAACGATGTTTGAACATTAAAAAATATGAAAATTGAGTTGATAGGTGTAATTTATTGGCCAAACTAGTCACAAAACAAAAGTTATTGAATTTCACCAAAATCCCTAGGCTTTAGCCTATCAATTATCAAAATTTTTTGATGAGGTGTAAAGTTCATGAAAATCAAATCAATCATACACAAACGATGTTTGAACATTAACAAATATGAAAATTGAGTTGATAGGCGTAATTTATTGGCCAAACTAGTCACAGAACAAAAGTTGTCGAATTTCACCAAAATCCTAAAGCCTATCAATTTTCAAAATTTTTTGATGAGGCGTAAAATTCATGAAAATCAAATCAACCATGCACAAACTAAGCGTGAAAATTAAAAAATATGAAAATTGAGTAGATATGTTTAATTTATTGGCCAAACTAGTCACAGAACAAAAGTTGTCGAATTTTGCAAAAATCCCAAGGCTTTAGCCTATCAATTTTCAAAATTTTTTGACGAGGTGTAAAAATCATGAAAATCGAATCAACCATACATAAACGAAGTCTGAACATTAACAAATAGGAAAATTGAGTAGATAGGTGTAATTTATTGGCCAAACTAGTCACAGAACAAAAGTTGTCGAATTCCGTCAAAATCCCTGGGCTTTAGCCTATCAATTTTCAAAAATTTTTGACGAGGTGTAAAATTCATAAAAATCATATCAATCATACACAAACGATGTTTGAACATTAACAAATATGCAAATTGAGTTGAATGGTGTAATTTATTGGCCAAACTAGTCACAAAACAAAAGTTGTTGAATTTCACCAAAATCCCTAGGCTTTTAGCCTATCAATTTTCAAAATTTTTTGATGGGGTGTAAAATTCATGAAAATCAAATCAACCATGCACAAACTAAGTGTGAACATTAAAAAATATGAAAATTGAGTTGATAGGTGTAATTTATTGGCCAAACTAGTCACAGAACAAAAGTTGTCGAATTTCACAAAAATCCCAAGGTTTTAGCCTATCAATTTTCAAAAATTTTTGACGAGGTGTAAAAATCATGAAAATCAAATCAATCATACACAAACGATGTTTGAACATTAACAAATATGAAAATTAAGTTGATAGGTGTAATTTATTGGCCAAACTAGTCACAGAACAAAAGTTGTCGAATTTCACCAAAATCCCTAGGCTTTAGCCTATAAATTTTCAAAATTTTTTGATGAGGTGTAAAATTCATGAAAATCAAACCAACCATGCACAAACTAAGTGTGAACATTAAAAAAAATATGAAAATTGAGTAGATATCTTTAATTTATTGGCCAAACTAGTCATAGAACAAAAGTTGTCGAATTTCACAAAAATCCCAAGGCTTTAGCCTATCAATTTTCAAAAATTTTTGACGAGGTGTAAAAATCATGAAAATCGAATCAACCATGCATAAACGAAGTCTGAACATTAACAAATAGGAAAATTGAGTAGATAGGTGTAATTTATTGGCCAAACTAATCACAGAACAAAAGTTGTCGAATTTCGCCAAAATCCCTAGGCTTTAGCCTATAAATTTTCAAAATTTTTTGATGAGGTGTAAAATTAATGAAAATCAAACCAACCATGCACAAACTAAGTGTGAACATTAAAAAAAAATGAAAATTAGTAGATATGTTTAATTTATTGGCCAAACTAGTCAAAGAACAAAAGTTGTCGAATTTCGCAAAAATCCCAAGGCTTTAGCCTATCATTTTTCAAAAATTTTTGACGAGGTGTAAGAATCATGAAAATCGAATCAACCATGCATAAACGAAGTCTGAACATTAACAAATAGGAAAATTGAGTACATAGGTGTAATTTATTAGCCAAACTAGTCACAGAACAAAGGTTGTCGAATTCCGCCAAAATCCTTAGGCTTTACCCTATCAATTTTTAAAATTTTTTGTCGAGGTGTAAAATTCATAAAAATCATATCAATCATACACAAACGATGTTTGAACATTAACAAATATGAAAATTGAGTTGATAGGTGTAATTTATTGGCCAAACTAGTCACAAAACAAAAGTTGTTGAATTTCACCAAAATCCCCAGGCTTTTAGCCTATCAATTTTCAAAATTTTTTGATGAGGTGTAAAATTCATGAAAATCAAATCAACCATGCACAAACTAAGTGTGAACATTAAAAAATATGAAAATTGAGTTGATAGGTGTAATTTATTGGCCAAACTAGTCACAGAACAAAAGTTGTCGAATTTCACCAAAATCCCTAGGCCTATCAATTTTCAAAATTTTTTGAGGAGGTGTAAAATTCATGAAAATCAAATCAACCATGCACAAACTAAGTGTGAACATTAAAAAATATAAAAATTGAGTAGATATGTTTAGTTTATTGGCCAAACTAGTCACAGAACAAAAGTTGTCGAATTTCGCAAAAATCCCAAGGCTTTAGCCTATCAATTTTCAAAAATTTTTGACGAGGTGTAAAAATCATGAAAATCAAATCAACCATGCATAAACGAAGTCTGAACATTAACAAATAGGAAAATTGGGTAGATAGGTGTAATTTATTGGCCAAACTAGTCACAGAACAAAAGTTGTCGAATTTTGCAAAAATCCCAAGGCTTTAGCCTATCAATTTTCAAAATTTTTTGACGAGGTGTAAAAATCATGAAAATCGAATCAACCATACATAAACGAAGTCTGAACATTAACAAATAGGAAAATTGAGTAGATAGGTGTAATTTATTGGCCAAACTAGTCACAGAACAAAAGTTGTCGAATTCCGTCAAAATCCCTGGGCTTTAGCCTATCAATTTTCAAAAATTTTTGACGAGGTGTAAAATTCATAAAAATCATATCAATCATACACAAACGATGTTTGAACATTAACAAATATGCAAATTGAGCTGAATGGTGTAATTTATTGGCCAAACTAGTCACAAAACAAAAGTTGTTGAATTTCACCAAAATCCCTAGGCTTTTAGCCTATCAATTTTCAAAATTTTTTGATGTGGTGTAAAATTCATGAAAATCAAATCAACCATGCACAAACTAAGTGTGAACATTAAAAAATATGAAAATTGAGTTGATAGGTGTAATTTATTGGCCAAACTAGTCACAGAACAAAAGTTGTCGAATTTCACAAAAATCCCAAGGTTTTAGCCTATCAATTTTCAAAAATTTTTGACGAGGTGTAAAAATCATGAAAATCAAATCAATCATACACAAACGATGTTTGAACATTAACAAATATGAAAATTAAGTTGATAGGTGTAATTTATTGTCCAAACTAGTCACAGAACAAAAGTTGTCGAATTTCACCAAAATCCCTAGGCTTTAGCCTATAAATTTTCAAAATTTTTTGATGAGGTGTAAAATTCATGAAAATCAAACCAACCATGCACAAACTAAGTGTGAACATTAAAAAAAATATGAAAATTGAGTAGATATGTTTAATTTATTGGCCAAACTAGTCATAGAACAAAAGTTGTCGAATTTCACAAAAATCCCAAGGCTTTAGCCTATCAATTTTCAAAAATTTTTGACGAGGTGTAAAAATCATGAAAATCGAATCAACCATGCATAAACGAAGTCTGAACATTAACAAATAGGAAAATTGAGTAGATAGGTGTAATTTATTGGCCAAACTAGTCACAGAACAAAAGTTGTCGAATTTCGCCAAAATCCCTAGGCTTTAGCCTATAAATTTTCAAAATTTTTTGATGAGGTGTAAAATTCATGAAAATCAAACCAACCATGCACAAACTAAGTGTGAACATTAAAAAAAAATGAAAATTGAGTAGATATGTTTAATTTATTGGCCAAACTAGTCATAGAACAAAAGTTGTCGAATTTCGCAAAAATCCCAAGGCTTTAGCCTATCATTTTTCAAAAATTTTTGACGAGGTGTAAGAATCATGAAAATCGAATCAACCATGCATAAACGAAGTCTGAACATTAACAAATAGGAAAATTGAGTAGATAGGTGTAATTTATTGGCCAAACTAGTCACAGAACAAAAGTTTTCGAATTTCGCCAAAATCCGTAGGCTTTAGCCTATCAATTTTTAAAATTTTTGTCGAGTGTAAAATTCATAAAAATCATATCAATCATACAAAAACGATGTTTGAACATTAACAAATATGAAAATTGAGTTGATAGGTGTAATTTATTGGCCAAACTAGTCACAAAACAAAAGTTATTGAATTTCACCAAAATCCCTAGGCTTTAGCCTATCAATTTTCAAAATTTGTTGATGAGGTGTAAAGTTCATGAAAATCAAATCAATCATACACAAACGATGTTTGAACATTAACAAATATGAAAATTGAGTTGATAGGCGTAATTTATTGGCCAAACTAGTCACAGAACAAAAGTTGTCGAATTTCACCAAAATCCTAAAGCCTTTCAATTTTCAAAATTTTTTGATGAGGTGTAAAATTCATGAAAATCAAATCAACCATGCACAAACTAAGCGTGAAAATTAAAAAATATGAAAATTGAGTAGATATGTTTAATTTATTGGCCAAACTAGTCACAGAACAAAAGTTGTCGAATTTTGCAAAAATCCCAAGGCTTTAGCCTATCAATTTTCAAAATTTTTTGACGAGGTGTAAAAATCATGAAAATCGAATCAACCATACATAAACGAAGTCTGAACATTAACATATAGGAAAATTGAGTAGATAGGTGTAATTTATTGGCCAAACTAGTCACAGAACAAAAGTTGTCGAATTCCGTCAAAATCCCTGGGCTTTAGCCTATAAATTTTCAAAATTTTTTGATGAGGTGTAAAATTCATGAAAATCAAACCAACCATGCACAAACTAAGTGTGAACATTAAAAAAAATATGAAAATTGAGTAGATATGTTTAATTTATTGGCCAAACTAGTCATAGAACAAAAGTTGTCGAATTTCACAAAAATCCCAAGGCTTTAGCCTATCAATTTTCAAAAATTTTTGACGAGGTGTAAAAATCATGAAAATCGAATCAACCATGCATAAACGAAGTCTGAACATTAACAAATAGGAAAATTGAGTAGATAGGTGTAATTTATTGGCCAAACTAGTCACAGAACAAAAGTTGTCGAATTTCGCAAAAATCCCTAGGCTTTAGCCTATAAATTTTCAAAATTTTTTGATGAGGTGTAAAATTCATGAAAATCAAACCAACCATGCACAAACTAAGTGTGAACATTAAAAAAAAATGAAAATTGAGTAGATATGTTTAATTTATTGGCCAAACTAGTCATAGAACAAAAGTTGTCGAATTTCGCAAAAATCCCAAGGCTTTAGCCTATCATTTTTCAAAAATTTTTGACGAGGTGTAAGAATCATGAAAATCGAATCAACCATGCATAAACGAAGTCTGAACATTAACAAATAGGAAAATTGAGTAGATAGGTGTAATTTATTGGCCAAACTAGTCACAGAACAAAAGTTTTCGAATTTCGCCAAAATCCGTAGGCTTTAGCCTATCAATTTTTAAAATTTTTGTCGAGTGTAAAATTCATAAAAATCATATCAATCATACAAAAACGATGTTTGAACATTAAAAAATATGAAAATTGAGTTGATAGGTGTAATTTATTGGCCAAACTAGTCACAAAACAAAAGTTATTGAATTTCACCAAAATCCCTAGGCTTTAGCCTATCAATTTTCAAAATTTGTTGATGAGGTGTAAAGTTCATGAAAATCAAATCAATCATACACAAACGATGTTTGAACATTAACAAATATGAAAATTGAGTTGATAGGCGTAATTTATTGGCCAAACTAGTCACAGAACAAAAGTTGTCGAATTTCACCAAAATCCTAAAGCCTTTCAATTTTCAAAATTTTTTGATGAGGTGTAAAATTCATGAAAATCAAATCAACCATGCACAAACTAAGCGTGAAAATTAAAAAATATGAAAATTGAGTAGATATGTTTAATTTATTGGCCAAACTAGTCACAGAACAAAAGTTGTCGAATTTTGCAAAAATCCCAAGGCTTTAGCCTATCAATTTTCAAAATTTTTTGACGAGGTGTAAAAATCATGAAAATCGAATCAACCATACATAAACGAAGTCTGAACATTAACAAATAGGAAAATTGAGTAGATAGGTGTAATTTATTGGCCAAACTAGTCACAGAACAAAAGTTGTCGAATTCCGTCAAAATCCCTGGGCTTTAGCCTATAAATTTTCAAAAATTTTTGACGAGGTGTAAAATTCATAAAAATCATATCAATCATACACAAACGATGTTTGAACATTAACAAATATGCAAATTGAGTTGAATGGTGTAATTTATTGGCCAAACTAGTCACAAAACAAAAGTTGTTGAATTTCACCAAAATCCCTAGGCTTTTAGCCTATCAATTTTCAAAATTTTTTGATGGGGTGTAAAATTCATGAAAATCAAATCAACCATGCACAAACTAAGTGTGAACATTAAAAAATATGAAAATTGAGTTGATAGGTGTAATTTATTGGCCAAACTAGTCACAGAACAAAAGTTGTCGAATTTCACCAAAATCCCTAGGCCTATCAATTTTCAAAATTTTTTGAGGAGGTGTAAAATTCATGAAAATCAAATCAACCATGCACAAACTAAGTGTGAACATTAAAAAATATGAAAATTGAGTAGATATGTTTAGTTTATTGGTCAAACTAGTCACAGAACAAAAGTTGTCGAATTTCGCAAAAATCCCAAGGCTTTAGCCTATCAATTTTCAAAAATTTTTGACGAGGTGTAAAAATCATGAAAATCAAATCAACCATGCATAAACGAAGTCTGAACATTAACAAATAGGAAAATTGAGTAGATAGGTGTAATTTATTGGCCAAACTAGTCACAGAACAAAACTTGTCGAATTTCGCCAAAATCCTTAGGCTTTACCCTATCAATTTTTAAAATTTTTTGTCGAGGTGTAAAATTCATAAAAATCATATCAATCATACACAAACGATGTTTGAACATTAACAAATATGAAAATTGAGTTGATAGGTGTAATTTATTGGCCAAACTAGTCACAAAACAAAAGTTGTTGAATTTCACCAAAATCCCTAGGCTTTTAGCCTATCAATTTTCAAAATTTTTTGATGAGGTGTAAAATTCATGAAAATCAAATCAACCATGCACAAACTAATTGTAAACATTAAAAAATATGAAAATTGAGTTGATAGGTGTAATTTATTGGCCAAACTAGTCACAGAACAAAAGTTGTCGAATTTCACCAAAATCCCTAGGCTTTAGCCTATCAGTTTTCAAAATTTTTTGAGGAGGTGTAAAATTCATGAAAATCAAATTAACCATGCACAAACTAAGTGTGAACATTAAAAAATATAAAAATTGAGAAGAGATGTTTAATTTATTGGCCAAACTAGTCACAGAACAAAAGTTGTCGAATTTCACAAAAATCCCAAGGTTTTAGCCTATCAATTTTCAAAAATTTTTGACGAGGTGTAAAAATCATGAAAATCAAATCAATCATACACAAACGATGTTTGAACATTAACAAATATGAAAATTAAGTTGATAGGTGTAATTTATTGGCCAAACTAGTCACAGAACAAAAGTTGTCGAATTTCACCAAAATCCCTAGGCTTTAGCCTATAAATTTTCAAAATTTTTTGATGAGGTGTAAAATTCATGAAAATCAAACCAACCATGCACAAACTAAGTGTGAACATAAAAAAAAATATGAAAATTGAGTAGATATGTTTAGTTTATTGGCCAAACTAGTCATAGAACAAAAGTTGTCGAATTTCGCAAAAATCCCAAGGCTTTAGCCTATCATTTTTCAAAAATTTTTGACGAGGTGTAAAAATCATGAAAATCGAATCAACCATGCATAAACGAAGTCAAGACATTAACAAATAGGAAAATTGAGTAGATAGGTGTAATTTATTGGCCAAACTAGTCACAGAACAAAAGTTATCGAATTTCGCCAAAATCCATAAGCTTTAGCCTATCAATTTTTAAAATTTTTTGTCGAGTGTAAAATTCATAAAAATCATATCAATCATACACAAACGATGTTTGAACATTAACAAATATGAAAATTGAGTTGATAGGTGTAATTTATTGGCCAAACTAGTCACAAAACAAAAGTTGTTGAATTTCACCAAAATCCCTAGGCTTTAGCCTATCAATTTTCAAAATTTTTTGATGAGGTGTAAAGTTCATGAAAATCAAATCAATAATACACAAACGATGTTTGAACATTAACAAATATGAAAATTGAGTTGATAGGTCTAATTTATTGGCCAAACTAGTCACAGAACAAAAGTTGTCGAATTTCACCAAAATCCTAAAGCCTATCAATTTTCAAAATTTTTTGATGAGGTGTAAAATTCATGAAAATCAAATCAACCATGCACAAACTAAGCGTGAAAATTAAAAAATATGAAAATTGAGTAGATATGTTTAATTTATTGGCCAAACTAGTCACAGAACAAAAGTTGTCGAATTTTGCAAAAATCCCAAGGCTTTAGCCTATCAATTTTCAAAATTTTTTGACGAGGTGTAAAAATCATGAAAATCGAATCAACCATACATAAACGAAGTCTGAACATTAACAAATAGGAAAATTGAGTACATAGGTGTAATTTATTAGCCAAACTAGTCACAGAACAAAGGTTGTCGAATTCCGTCAAAATCCCTGGGCTTTAGCCTATCAATTTTCAAAAATTTTTGACGAGGTGTAAAATTCATAAAAATCATATCAATCATACACAAACGATGTTTGAACATTAACAAATATGCAAACTGAGTTGATAGGTGTAATTTATTGGCCAAACTAGTCACAAAACAAAAGTTTTTGAATTTCATCAAAATCCCTAGGCTTTTAGCCTATCAATTTTCAAAATTTTTTGATGAGGTGTAAAATTCATGAAAATCAAATCAACCATGCACAAACTAAGTGTGAACATTAAAAAATATGAAAATTGAGTTGATAGGTGTAATTTATTGGCCAAACTAGTCACAGAACAAAAGTTGTCGAATTTCACCAAAATCCCTAGGCTTTAGCCTATAAATTTTCAAAATTTTTTGATGAGGTGTAAAATTCATGAAAATCAAACCAACCATGCACAAACTAAGAGTGAACATTAAAAAAAATATGAAAATTGAGTAGATATGTTTAATTTATTGGCCAAACTAGTCATAGAACAAAAGTTGTCGAATTTCGCAAAAATCCCAAGGCTTTAGCCTATCATTTTTCAAAAATTTTTGACGAGGTGTAAAAATCATGAAAATCGAATCAACCATGCATAAACGAAGTCAAGACATTAACAAATAGGAAAATTGAGTAGATAGGTGTAATTTATTGGCCAAACTAGTCACAGAACAAAAGTTATCGAATTTCGCCAAAATCCATAGGCTTTAGCCTATCAATTTTTAAAATTTTTTGTCGAGTGTAAAATTCATAAAAATCATATCAATCATACACAAACGATGTTTGAACATTAACAAATATGAAAATTGAGTTGATAGGTGTAATTTATTGGCCAAACTAGTCACAAAACAAAAGTTGTTGAATTTCACCAAAATCCCTAGGCTTTAGCCTATCAATTTTCAAAATTTTTTGATGAGGTGTAAAGTTCATGAAAATCAAATCAATAATACACAAACGATGTTTGAACATTAACAAATATGAAAATTGAGTTGATAGGTCTAATTTATTGGCCAAACTAGTCACAGAACAAAAGTTGTCGAATTTCACCAAAATCCTAAAGCCTATCAATTTTCAAAATTTTTTGATGAGGTGTAAAATTCATGAAAATCAAATCAACCATGCACAAACTAAGCGTGAAAATTAAAAAATATGAAAATTGAGTAGATATGTTTAATTTATTGGCCAAACTAGTCACAGAACAAAAGTTGTCGAATTTTGCAAAAATCCCAAGGCTTTAGCCTATCAATTTTCAAAATTTTTTGACGAGGTGTAAAAATCATGAAAATCGAATCAACCATACATAAACGAAGTCTGAACATTAACAAATAGGAAAATTGAGTACATAGGTGTAATTTATTGGCCAAACTAGTCACAGAACAAAGGTTGTCGAATTCCGTCAAAATCCCTGGGCTTTAGCCTATCAATTTTAAAAAATTTTTGACGAGGTGTAAAATTCATAAAAATCATACCAATCATACACAAACGATGTTTGAACATTAACAAATATGCAAACTGAGTTGATAGGTGTAATTTATTGGCCAAACTAGTCACAAAACAAAAGTTTTTGAATTTCATCAAAATCCCTAGGCTTTTAGCCTATCAATTTTCAAAATTTTTTGATGAGGTGTAAAATTCATGAAAATCAAATCAACCATGCAAAAACTAAGTGTGAACATTAAAAAATATGAAAATTGAGTTGATAGGTGTAATTTATTGGCCAAACTAGTCACAGAACAAAAGTTGTCGAATTTCACCATAATCCCTAGGCTTTAGCCTATCAATTTTCAAAATTTTTTGAGGAGGTGTAAAATTCATGAAAATCAAATCAACCATGCACAAACTAAGTGTGAACATTAAAAAATATGAAAATTGAGTAGATATGTTTAATTTATTGGCCAAACTAGTCACAGAACAAAAGTTGTCGAATTTCGCCAAAATCCCTAGGCTTTAGCCTATCAATTTTTTAAATTTTTTGTCGAGGTGTAAAATTCATAAAAATCATACAAATCATACACAAACGATGTTTGAACATTAACAAATATAAAAATTGAGTTGATAGGTGTAATTTATTGGCCAAACTAGTCACAAAACAAAAGTTGTTGAATTTCACCAAAATCCCTAGGCTTTAGCCTATCAATTTTCAAAATTTTTTGATGAGGTGTAAAGTTCATGAAAATCAAATCAATAATACACAAACGATGTTTGAACATTAACAAATATGAAAATTGAGTTGATAGGTCTAATTTATTGGCCAAACTAGTCACAGAACAAAAGTTGTCGAATTTCACCAAAATCCTAAAGCCTATCAATTTTCAAAATTTTTTGATGAGGTGTAAAATTCATGAAAATCAAATCAACCATGCACAAACTAAGCGTGAAAATTAAAAAATATGAAAATTGAGTAGATATGTTTAATTTATTGGCCAAACTAGTCACAGAACAAAAGTTGTCGAATTTTGCAAAAATCCCAAGGCTTTAGCCTATCAATTTTCAAAATTTTTTGACGAGGTGTAAAAATCATGAAAATCGAATCAACCATACATAAACGAAGTCTGAACATTAACAAATAGGAAAATTGAGTACATAGGTGTAATTTATTAGCCAAACTAGTGACAGAACAAAGGTTGTCGAATTCCGTCAAAATCCCTGGGCTTTAGCCTATCAATTTTCAAATATTTTTGACGAGGTGTAAAATTCATAAAAATCATATCAATCATACACAAACGATGTTTGAACATTAACAAATATGCAAACTGAGTTGATAGGTGTAATTTATTGGCCAAACTAGTCACAAAACAAAAGTTTTTGAATTTCATCAAAATCCCTAGGCTTTTAGCCTATCAATTTTCAAAATTTTTTGATGAGGTGTAAAATTCATGAAAATCAAATCAACCATGCACAAACTAAGTGTGAACATTAAAAAATATGAAAATTGAGTTGATAGGTGTAATTTATTGGCCAAACTAGTCACAGAACAAAAGTTGTCGAATTTCACCAAAATCCCTAGGCTTTAGCCTATAAATTTTCAAAATTTTTTGATGAGGTGTAAAATTCATGAAAATCAAACCAACCATGCACAAACTAAGTGTGAACATTAAAAAAAATATGAAAATTGAGTAGATATGTTTAATTTATTGGCCAAACTAGTCATAGAACAAAAGTTGTCGAATTTCGCAAAAATCCCAAGGCTTTAGCCTATCATTTTTCAAAAATTTTTGACGAGGTGTAAAAATCATGAAAATCGAATCAACCATGCATAAACGAAGTCAAGACATTAACAAATAGGAAAATTGAGTAGATAGGTGTAATTTATTGGCCAAACTAGTCACAGAACAAAAGTTATCGAATTTCGCCAAAATCCATAGGCTTTAGCCTATCAATTTTTAAAATTTTTTGTCGAGTGTAAAATTCATAAAAATCATATCAATCATACACAAACGATGTTTGAACATTAACAAATATGAAAATTGAGTTGATAGGTGTAATTTATTGGCCAAACTAGTCACAAAACAAAAGTTGTTGAATTTCACCAAAATCCCTAGGCTTTAGCCTATCAATTTTCAAAATTTTTTGATGAGGTGTAAAGTTCATGAAAATCAAATCAATAATACACAAACGATGTTTGAACATTAACAAATATGAAAATTGAGTTGATAGGTCTAATTTATTGGCCAAACTAGTCACAGAACAAAAGTTGTCGAATTTCACCAAAATCCTAAAGCCTATCAATTTTCAAAATTTTTTGATGAGGTGTAAAATTTATGAAAATCAAATCAACCATGCACAAACTAAGCGTGAAAATTAAAAAATATGAAAATTGAGTAGATATGTTTAATTTATTGGCCAAACTAGTCACAGAACAAAAGTTGTCGAATTTTGCAAAAATCCCAAGGCTTTAGCCTATCAATTTTCAAAATTTTTTGACGAGGTGTAAAAATCATGAAAATCGAATCAACCATACATAAACGAAGTCTGAACATTAACAAATAGGAAAATTGAGTACATAGGTGTAATTTATTAGCCAAACTAGTCACAGAACAAAGGTTGTCGAATTCCGTCAAAATCCCTGGGCTTTAGCCTATCAATTTTCAAAAATTTTTGACGAGGTGTAAAATTCATAAAAATCATATCAATCATACACAAACGATGTTTGAACATTAACAAATATGCAAACTGAGTTGATAGGTGTAATTTATTGGCCAAACTAGTCACAAAACAAAAGTTTTTGAATTTCATCAAAATCCCTAGGCTTTTAGCCTATCAATTTTCAAAATTTTTTGATGAGGTGTAAAATTCATGAAAATCAAATCAACCATGCACAAACTAAGTGTGAACATTAAAAAATATGAAAATTGAGTTGATAGGTGTAATTTATTGGCCAAACTAGTCACAGAACAAAAGTTGACGAATTTCACCAAAATCCCTAGGCTTTAGCCTATAAATTTTCAAAATTTTTTGATGAGGTGTAAAATTCATGAAAATCAAACCAACCATGCACAAACTAAGTGTGAACATTAAAAAAAATATGAAAATTGAGTAGATATGCTTAATTTATTGGCCAAACTAGTCATAGAACAAAAGTTGTCGAATTTCGCAAAAATCCCAAGGCTTTAGCCTATCATTTTTCAAAAATTTTTGACGAGGTGTAAAAATCATGAAAATCGAATCAACCATGCATAAACGAAGTCAAGACATTAACAAATAGGAAAATTGAGTAGATAGGTGTAATTTATTGGCCAAACTAGTCACAGAACAAAAGTTATCGAATTCCGTCAAAATCCCTGGGCTTTAGCCTATCAATTTTAAAAAAATTTTGACGAGGTGTAAAATTCATAAAAATCATATCAATCATACACAAACGATGTTTGAACATTAACAAATATGCAAACTGAGTTGATAGGTGTAATTTATTGGCCAAACTAGTCACAAAACAAAAGTTTTTGAATTTCATCAAAATCCCTAGGCTTTTAGCCTATCAATTTTCAAAATTTTTTGATGAGGTGTAAAATTCATGAAAATCAAATCAACCATGCACAAACTAAGTGTGAACATTAAAAAATATGAAAATTGAGTTGATAGGTGTAATTTATTGGCCAAACTAGTCACAGAACAAAAGTTGTCGAATTTCACCATAATCCCTAGGCTTTAGCCTATCAAGTTTCAAAATTTTTTGAGGAGGTGTAAAATTCATGAAAATCAAATCAACCATGCACAAACTAAGTGTGAACATTAAAAAATATGAAAATTGAGTAGATATGTTTAATTTATTGGCCAAACTAGTCACAGAACAAAAGTTGTCGAATTTCGCCAAAATCCCTAGGCTTTAGCCTATCAATTTTTTAAATTTTTTGTCGAGGTGTGAAATTCATAAAAATCATACAAATCATACACAAACGATGTTTGAACATTAACAAATATAAAAATTGAGTTGATAGGTGTAATTTATTGGCCAAACTAGTCACAAAACAAAAGTTGTTGAATTTCACCAAAATCCCTAGGCTTTAGCCTATCAATTTTCAAAATTTGTTGATGAGGTGTAAAGTTCATGAAAATCAAATCAATCATACACAAACGATGTTTGAACATTAACAAATATGAAAATTGAGTTGATAGGCGTAATTTATTGGCCAAACTAGTCACAGAACAAAAGTTGTCGGATTTCACCAAAATCCTAAAGCCTATCAATTTTCAAAATTTTTTGATGAGGTGTAAAATTCATGAAAATCAAATCAACCATGCACAAACTAAGCGTGAAAATTAAAAAATATGAAAATTGAGTAGATATGTTTAATTTATTGGCCAAACTATTCACAGAACAAAAGTTGTCGAATTTTGCAAAAATCCCAAGGCTTTAGCCTATCAATTTTCAAAATTTTTTGACGAGGTGTAAAAATCATGAAAATCGAATCAACCATACATAAACGAAGTCTGAACATTAACAAATAGGAAAATTGAGTAGATAGGTGTAATTTATTGGCCAAACTAGTCACAGAACAAAAGTTGTCGAATTCCGTCAAAATCCCTGGGCTTTGGCCTATCAATTTTCAAAAATTTTTGACGAGGTGTAAAATTCATAAAAATCATATCAATCATACACAAACGATGTTTGAACATTAACAAATATGCAAATTGAGTTGAATGGTGTAATTTATTGGCCAAACTAGTCACAAAACAAAAGTTATTGAATTTCACCAAAATCCCTAGGCTTTAGCCTATAAATTTTCAAAATTTTTTGATGAGGTGTAAAATTCATGAAAATCAAACCAACCATGCACAAACTAAGTGTGAACATTAAAAAAAATATGAAAATTGAGTAGATATGTTTAATTTATTGGCCAAACTAGTCATAGAACAAAAGTTGTCGAATTTCGCAAAAATCCCAAGGCTTTAGCCTATCATTTTTCAAAAATTTTTGACGAGGTGTAAAAATCATGAAAATCGAATCAACCATGCATAAACGAAGTCAGGACATTAACAAACAGGAAAATTGAGTAGATAGGTGTAATTTATTGGCCAAACTAGTCACAGAACAAAAGTTGTCGAATTTCGCCAAAATCCATAGGCTTTAGCCTATCAATTTTTAAAATTTTTTGTCGAGTGTAAAATTCATAAAAATCATATCAATCATACACAAACGATGTTTGAACATTAACAAATATGAAAATTGAGTTGATAGGTGTAATTTATTGGCCAAACTAGTCACAAAACAAAAGTTGTTGAATTTCACCAAAATCCCTAGGCTTTAGCCTATCAATTTTCAAAATTTTTTGATGAGGTGTAAAGTTCATGAAATTCAAATCAATCATACACAAACGATGTTTGAACATTAACAAATATGAAAATTGAGCTGATAGGTCTAATTTATTGGCCAAACTAGTCACAGAACAAAAGTTGTTGAATTTCACCAAAATCCTAGAGCCTATCAATTTTCAAAATTTTTTGATGAGGTGTAAAATTCATGAAAATCAAATCAACCATGCACAATCTAAGCGTGAAAATTAAAAAATATGAAAATTGAGTAGATATGTTTAATTTATTGGCCAAACTAGTCACAGAACAAAAGTTGTCGAATTTCACCATAATCCCTAGGCTTTAGCCTATCAAGTTTCAAAATTTTTTGAGGAGGTGTAAAATTCATGAAAATCAAATCAACCATGCACAAACTAAGTGTGAACATTAAAAAATATGAAAATTGAGTAGATATGTTTAATTTATTGGCCAAACTAGTCACAGAACAAAAGTTGTCGAATTTCGCCAAAATCCCTAGGCTTTAGCCTATCAATTTTTTAAATTTTTTGTCGAGGTGTGAAATTCATAAAAATCATACAAATCATACACAAACGATGTTTGAACATTAACAAATATAAAAATTGAGTTGATAGGTGTAATTTATTGGCCAAACTAGTCACAAAACAAAAGTTGTTGAATTTCACCAAAATCCCTAGGCTTTAGCCTATCAATTTTCAAAATTTGTTGATGAGGTGTAAAGTTCATGAAAATCAAATCAATCATACACAAACGATGTTTGAACATTAACAAATATGAAAATTGAGTTGATAGGCGTAATTTATTGGCCAAACTAGTCACAGAACAAAAGTTGTCGGATTTCACCAAAATCCTAAAGCCTATCAATTTTCAAAATTTTTTGATGAGGTGTAAAATTCATGAAAATCAAATCAACCATGCACAAACTAAGCGTGAAAATTAAAAAATATGAAAATTGAGTAGATATGTTTAATTTATTGGCCAAACTATTCACAGAACAAAAGTTGTCGAATTTTGCAAAAATCCCAAGGCTTTAGCCTATCAATTTTCAAAATTTTTTGACGAGGTGTAAAAATCATGAAAATCGAATCAACCATACATAAACGAAGTCTGAACATTAACAAATAGGAAAATTGAGTAGATAGGTGTAATTTATTGGCCAAACTAGTCACAGAACAAAAGTTGTCGAATTCCGTCAAAATCCCTGGGCTTTGGCCTATCAATTTTCAAAAATTTTTGACGAGGTGTAAAATTCATAAAAATCATATCAATCATACACAAACGATGTTTGAACATTAACAAATATGCAAATTGAGTTGAATGGTGTAATTTATTGGCCAAACTAGTCACAAAACAAAAGTTATTGAATTTCACCAAAATCCCTAGGCTTTTAGCCTATCAATTTTCAAAAATTTTTGATGTGTAAAATTCATGAAAATCAAATCAACCATGCACAAACTAAGTGTGAACATTAAAAAATATGAAAATTGAGTTGATAGGTGTAATTTATTGGCCAAACTAGTCACAGAACAAAAGTTGTCGAATTTCACCAAAATCCCTAGGCCTATCAATTTTCAAAATTTTTTGAGGAGGTGTAAAATTCATGAAAATCAAATCAACCATGCACAAACTAAGTGTGAACATTTAAAAATATGAAAATTGAGTAGATATGTTTAATTTATTGGCCAAACTAGTCCCAGAACAAAAATTGTCGAATTTCGCAAAAATCCCAAGGCTTTAGCCTATCAATTTTCAAAAATTTTTGACGAGGTGTAAAAATCATGAAAATCAAATCAACCATGCATAAACGAAGTCTGAACATTAACAAATGGGAAAATTGAGTAGATAGGTGTAATTTATTGGCCAAACTAGTCACAGAACAAAAGTTGTCGAATTTCGCCAAAATCCTTAGGCTTTACCCTATCAATTTTTAAAATTTTTTGTCGAGGGGTAAAATTCATAAAAATCATATCAATCATACACAAACGATGTTTGAACATTAACAAATATGAAAATTGAGTTGATAGGTGTAATTTATTGGCCAAACTAGCCACAAAACAAAAGTTGTTGAATTTCACCAAAATCCCTAGGCTTTTAGCCTATCAATTTTAAAAATTTTTTGATGAGGTGTAAAATTCATGAAAATCAAATCAACCATGCACAAACTAATTGTAAACATTAAAAAATATGAAAATTGAGTTGATAGGTGTAATTTATTGGCCAAACTAGTCACAGAACAAAAGTTGTCGAATTTCACCAAAATCCCTAGGCTTTAGCCTATCAATTTTCAAAATTTTTTGAGGAGGTGTAAAATTCATGAAAATCAAATTAACCATGCACAAACTAAGTGTGAACATTAAAAAATATAAAAATTGAGAAGAGATGTTTAATTTATTGGCCAAACTAGTCACAGAACAAAAGTTGTCGAATTTCACAAAAATCCCAAGGTTTTAGCCTATCAATTTTCAAAAAATTTTGACGAGGTGTAGAAATCATGAAAATCAAATCAATCATACACAAACGATGTTTGAACATTAACAAATATGAAAATTAAGTTGATAGGTGTAATTTATTGGCCAAACTAGTCACAGAACAAAAGTTGTCGAATTTCACCAAAATCCCTAGGCTTTAGCCTATAAATTTTCAAAATTTTTTGATGAGGTGTAAAATTCATGAAAATCAAACCAACCATGCACAAACTAAGTGTGAACATTAAAAAAAATATGAAAATTGAGTAGATATGTTTAATTTATTGGCCAAACTAGTCATAGAACAAAAGTTGTCGAATTTCGCAAAAATCCCAAGGCTTTAGCCTATCATTTTTCAAAAATTTTTGACGAGGTGTAAAAATCATGAAAATCGAATCAACCATGCATAAACGAAGTCAGGACATTAACAAACAGGAAAATTGAGTAGATAGGTGTAATTTATTGGCCAAACTAGTCACAGAACAAAAGTTGTCGAATTTCGCCAAAATCCATAGGCTTTAGCCTATCAATTTTTAAAATTTTTTGTCGAGTGTAAAATTCATAAAAATCATATCAATCATACACAAACGATGTTTGAACATTAACAAATATGAAAATTGAGTTGATAGGTGTAATTTATTGGCCAAACTAGTCACAAAACAAAAGTTGTTGAATTTCACCAAAATCCCTAGGCTTTAGCCTATCAATTTTCAAAATTTTTTGATGAGGTGTAAAGTTCATGAAATTCAAATCAATCATACACAAACGATGTTTGAACATTAACAAATATGAAAATTGAGCTGATAGGTCTAATTTATTGGCCAAACTAGTCACAGAACAAAAGTTGTCGAATTTCACCAAAATCCTAGAGCCTATCAATTTTCAAAATTTTTTGATGAGGTGTAAAATTCATGAAAATCAAATCAACCATGCACAATCTAAGCGTGAAAATTAAAAAATATGAAAATTGAGTAGATATGTTTAATTTATTGGCCAAACTAGTCACAGAACAAAAGTTGTCGAATTTCGCAAAAATCCAAGGCTTTAGCCTATCAATTTTCAAAATTTTTTGACGAGGTGTAAAAATCATGAAAATCGAATCAACCATACATAAACGAAGTCTGAACATTAACAAATAGGAAAATTGAGTAGATAGGTGTAATTTATTGGCCAAACTAGTCACAGAACAAAGGTTGTCGAATTCCGTCAAAATCCCTAGGCTTTAGCCTATCAATTTTCAAAAATTTTTGACGAGGTGTAAAATTCATAAAAATCATATCAATCATACACAAACGATGTTTGAATATTAACAAATATGCAAATTGAGTTGATAGGTGTAATTTATTGGCCAAATTAGTCACAAAACAAAAGTTTTTGAATTTCACCAAAATCCCTAGGCTTTTAGCCTATCAATTTTCAAAATTTTTTGATGAGGTGTAAAATTCATGAAAATCAAATCAACCATGCACAAACTAAGTGTGAACATTAAAAAATATGAAAATTGAGTTGATAGGTGTAATTTATTGGCCAAACTAGTCACAGAACAAAAGTTGTCGAATTTCACAAAAATCCCAAGGTTTTAGCCTATCAATTTTCAAAAATTTTTGACGAGGTGTAAAAATCATGAAAAACAAATCAATCATACACAAACGATGTTTGAACATTAACAAATATGAAAATTAAGTTGATAGGTGTAATTTATTGGCCAAACTAGTCACAGAACAAAAGTTATCGAATTTCACCAAAATCCCTAGGCTTTAGCCTATAAATTTTCAAATTTTTTTGATGAGGTGTAAAATTCATGAAAATCAAACCAACCATGCACAAACTAAGTGTGAACATTAAAAAAAATATGAAAATTGAGTAGATATGTTTAATTTATTGGCCAAACTAGTCATAGAACAAAAGTTGTCGAATTTCGCAAAAATCCCAAGGCTTTAGCCTATCATTTTTCAAAAATTTTTGACGAGGTGTAAAAATCATGAAAATCGAATCAACCATGCATAAACGAAGTCAGGACATTAACAAATAGGAAAATTGAGTAGATAGGTGTAATTTATTGGCCAAACTAGTCACAGAACAAAAGTTGTCGAATTTCGCCAAAATCCATAGGCTTTAGCCTATCAATTTTTAAAATTTTTTGTCGAGTGTAAAATTCATAAAAATCATATCAATCATACACAAACGATGTTTGAACATTAACAAATATGAAAATTGAGTTGATAGGTGTAATTTATTGGCCAAACTAGTCACAAAACAAAAGTTGTTGAATTTCACCAAAATCCCTAGGCTTTAGCCTATCAATTTTCAAAATTTTTTGATGAGGTGTAAAGTTCATGAAAATCAAATCAATCATACACAAACGATGTTTGAACATTAACAAATATGAAAATTGAGTTGATAGGTCTAATTTATTGGCCAAACTAGTCACAGAACAAAAGTTGTCGAATTTCACCAAAATCCTAAAGCCTATCAATTTTCAAAATTTTTTGATGAGGTGTAAAATTCAGGAAAATCAAATCAACCATGCACAAACTAAGCGTGAAAATTAAAAAATATGAAAATTGAGTAGATATGTTTAATTTATTGGCTAAACTAGTCACAGAACAAAAGTTGTCGAATTTCGCAAAAATCCCAAGGCTTTAGCCTATCAATTTTCAAAATTTTTTGACGAGGTGTAAAAATCATGAAAATCGAATCAACCATACATAAACGAAGTCTGAACATTAACAAATAGGAAAATTGAGTAGATAGGTGTAATTTATTGGCCAAACTAGTCACAGAACAAAGGTTGTCGAATTCCGTCAAAATCCCTGGGCTTTAGCCTATCAATTTTCAAAAATTTTTGACGAGGTGTAAAATTCATAAAAATCATATCAATCATACACAAACGATGTTTGAATATTAACAAATATGCAAATTGAGTTGATAGGTGTAATTTATTGGCCAAACTAGTCACAAAACAAAAGTTTTTGAATTTCACCAAAATCCCTAGGCTTTTAGCCTATCAATTTTCAAAATTTTTTGATGAGGTGTAAAATTCATGAAAATCAAATCAACCATGCACAAACTAAGTGTGAACATTAAAAAATATGAAAATTGAGTTGATAGGTGTAATTTATTGGCCAAACTAGTCACAGAACGAAAGTTGTCGAATTTCACCATAATCCCTAGGCTTTAGCCTATCAATTTTCAAAATTTTTTGAGGAGGTGTAAAATTCATGAAAATCAAATCAACCATGCACAAACTAAGTGTGAACATTAAAAAATATGAAAATTGAGTAGATATGTTTAATTTATTGGCCAAACTAGTCACAGAACAAAAGTTGTCGAATTTCGCCAAAATCCCTAGGCTTTAGCCTATCAATTTTTTAAATTTTTTGTCGAGGTGTAAAAATCATACAAATCATACAAATCATACACAAACGATGTTTGAACATTAACAAATATGAAAATTGAGTTGATAGGTGTAATTTATTGGCCAAACTAGTCACAAAACAAAAGTTGTTGAATTTCACCAAAATCCCTAGGCTTTTAGCTTATCAATTTTCAAAATTTTTTGATGAGGTGTAAAATTCATGAAAATCAAATCAATCAAACACAAACGATGTTTGAACATTAAAAATTATGAAAATTTAGTTGATACGTGTAATTTATTGGGGAAACTAGTCACAGAACAAAAGTTGTCGAATTTCACCAAAATCCCAAGGCTTTAGCCTATCAATTTTCAAATTTTTTTGATGAGGTGTAAAATTCATGAAAATAAAATCAACCATGAACAAACTAAGTGTGAACATTAAAAAATATGAAAATTGAGTAGATATGTTTAATTTGTTGGCCAAACTAGTCACAGAACAAAAGTTGTCGAATTTCGCCAAAATCCCTAGGCTTTAGCCTATCAATTTTTGAAATTTTTTAACGAGGTGTAAAATTCATGAATATCAAATCAACCATGTATAAACGAACTCTGAACATTAAAAAATATTAAAATTGAGTAGATAGGTGTAATTTATTGGCCAAACTAGTCACAGAACAAAAGTTATCGAATTTCGCCAAAATCCCTAGGCTTTAGCCTATCTATTTTTAAAATTTTTTGACGAGGTGTAAAATTCATGAAAATCAAATCAATCACGCACAAACGAAGTGTGAACATTAACCAATAGAAAATTTGGGTTGATAGGTGTAATTTATTGAACAAACTAGGCACAGAACAAAAGTTGTCGAATTTGGCCAAAATCCCAAGGCTTTAGCCTATCAATTTTTAAAATTTTTAACGAGGCGTAACATTTATGAAAATCGAATCAACCATGCATAAACAAAGTTTGAACATTAATAAATATGAAAATTGAGTAGATAGGTGTAATTTATTGGCAAAAATAGTCACAGAACAAAAGTTGTTGAATTTCGCAAAAATCCCAAGGCTTTAGCCTATCAATTTTCAAAAATTTTTGACGAGGTGTAAAAATCATGAAAATCGAATCAACCATGCAAAAAGGAAGTCTGAACATTAACAAATAGGAAAATTGAGTTGATAGGTGTAATTTACTGGCCAAACTTGTCACAGAACAAAAAATGTCGAATTTCACCAAAATCCCTTGGCAAAGCCTATCAATTTTTAAAATTTTTTGTCGAGGTGTAAAATTCATAAAAATCATATCAATCATACACAAATGATGTTTGAACATTAAAAAATATGAAAATTGAGTCGATAGGTGTAATTTATGGGCCAAACTAGTCACAAAACAAAAGTTGTCGAATTTCGCCAAAATCCCTAGGCTTTGGCCAATCAATTTTTAAAATTTTTCGTCGAGGTGTAAAATTCATAAAAATCGTATCAATCATACACAAACGATGTTTGAACATTAACAAATATGAAAATTGGGTTGATAGGTGTAATTTATTGGCCAAACTAGTCACAAAACAAAAGTTGTTGAATTTCACCAAAATCCTTAGGCTTTAGCCTATCAATTTTCAAAATTTTTTGATTAGGTGTAAAATTCATGAAAATCAAATCAATCATACACAAACGATGTTTGAACATTAACAAATATGAAAATTGAGTTGATAGGTGTAATTTATTGGCCAAACTAGTCACAGAACAAACGTTGTCGAATTTCACCAAAATCCCTAAGCTTTAGCCTATCAATTTTCAAAATTTTTTGATGAGGTGTAAAATTCATGAAAATCAAATCAACCAAGCACAAACTAAGTGTGAACATTAAAAAATATGAAAATTGAGTAGATATGTTTAATTTATTGACCATACTAGTCACAGAACAAAAGTTGTTGAATTTCGCAAAAATCCCAAGGCTTTAGCCTATCAATTTTCAAAAATTTTTGACGAGGTGTAAAAATCATGAAAATCGAATCAACCATGCAAAAAGGAAGTCTGAACATTAACAAATAGGAAAATTGAGTTGATAGGTGTAATTTACTGGCCAAACTTGTCACAGAACAAAAAATGTCGAATTTCACCAAAATCCCTTGGCAAAGCCTATCAATTTTTAAAATTTTTTGTCGAGGTGTAAAATTCATAAAAATCATATCAATCATACACAAATGATGTTTGAACATTAAAAAATATGAAAATTGAGTCGATAGGTGTAATTTATGGGCCAAACTAGTCACAAAACAAAAGTTGTCGAATTTCGCCAAAATCCCTAGGCTTTGGCCAATCAATTTTTAAAATTTTTCGTCGAGGTGTAAAATTCATAAAAATCGTATCAATCATACACAAACGATGTTTGAACATTAACAAATATGAAAATTGGGTTGATAGGTGTAATTTATTGGCCAAACTAGTCACAAAACAAAAGTTGTTGAATTTCACCAAAATCCTTAGGCTTTAGCCTATCAATTTTCAAAATTTTTTGATTAGGTGTAAAATTCATGAAAATCAAATCAATCATACACAAACGATGTTTGAACATTAACAAATATGAAAATTGAGTTGATAGGTGTAATTTATTGGCCAAACTAGTCACAGAACAAACGTTGTCGAATTTCACCAAAATCCCTAAGCTTTAGCCTATCAATTTTCAAAATTTTTTGATGAGGTGTAAAATTCATGAAAATCAAATCAACCAAGCACAAACTAAGTGTGAACATTAAAAAATATGAAAATTGAGTAGATATGTTTAATTTATTGACCATACTAGTCACAGAACAAAAGTTGTCGAATTTCGCAAAAATCCCAAGGCTTTAGCCTATCAATTTTCAAAAATTTTTGACGAGGTGTAAAAATCATAAAAATCGAATCAACCATGCAAAAAGGAAGTCTGAACATTAACAAATAGGAAAATTGAGTTGATAGGTGTAATTTATTGGCCAAACTTGTCACAGAACAAAAAATGTCGAATTTCACCAAAATCCCTTGGCAAAGCCTATCCATTTTTAAAATTTTTTGTCGAGGTGTAAAATTCATAAAAATCATATCAATCATACACAAATGATGTTTGAACATTAACAAATATGAAAATTGAGTTGATAGGTGTAATTTATGGGCCAAACTAGTCACAAAACAAAAGTTGTCGAATTTCGCCAAAATCTCTAGGCTTTAGCCTATCAATTTTTAAAATTTTTCGTCGAGGTGTAAAATTCATAAAAATCGTATCAATCATACACAAACGATGTTTGAACATTAACAAATATGAAAATTGGGTTGATAGGTGTAATTTATTGGCCAAACTAGTCACAAAACAAAAGTTGTTGAATTTCACCAAAATCCTTAGGCTTTAGCCTATCAATTTTCAAAATTTTTTGATTAGGTGTAAAATTCATGAAAATCAAATCAATCATACACAAACGATGTTTGAACATTAACAAATATGAAAATTGAGTTGATAGGTGTAATTTATTGGCCAAACTAGTCACAGAACAAACGTTGTCGAATTTCACCAAAATCCCTAAGCTTTAGCCTATCAATTTTCAAAATTTTTTGATGAGGTGTAAAATTCATGAAAATCAAATCAACCAAGCACAAACTAAGTGTGAACATTAAAAAATATGAAAATTGAGTAGATATGTTTAATTTATTGACCATACTAGTCACAGAACAAAAGTTGTCGAATTTCGCAAAAATCCCAAGGCTTTAGCCTATCAATTTTCAAAAATTTTTGACGAGGTGTAAAAATCATGAAAATCGAATCAACCATGCAAAAAGGAAGTCTGAACATTAACAAATAGGAAAATTGAGTTGATAGGTGTAATTTATTGGCCAAACTTGTCACAGAACAAAAAATGTCGAATTTCACCAAAATCCCTTGGCAAAGCCTATCAATTTTTAAAATTTTTTGTCGAGGTGTAAAATTCATAAAAATCATATCAATCATACACAAATGATGTTTGAACATTAACAAATATGAAAATTGAGTTGATAGGTGTAATTTATGGGCCAAACTAGTCACAAAACAAAAGTTGTCGAATTTCGCCAAAATCCCTAGGCTTTAGCCTATCAATTTTTAAAATTTTTCGTCGAGGTGTAAAATTCATAAAAATCATATCAATCATACACAAACGATGTTTGAACATTAACAAATATGAAAATTGGGTTGATAGGTGTAATTTATTGGCCAAACTAGTCACAAAACAAAAGTTGTCGAATTTCGCCAAAATCCCTAGGCTTTAGCCTATCAATTTTTAAAATTTTTCGTCGAGGTGTAAAATTCATAAAAATCGTATCAATCATACACAAACGATGTTTGAACATTAACAAATATGAAAATTGGGTTGATAGGTGTAATTTATTGGCCAAACTAGTCACAAAACAAAAGTTGTTGAATTTCACCAAAATCCTTAGGCTTTAGCCTATCAATTTTCAAAATTTTTTGATTAGGTGTAAAATTCATGAAAATCAAATCAATCATACACAAACGATGTTTGAACATTAACAAATATGAAAATTGAGTTGATAGGTGTAATTTATTGGCCAAACTAGTCACAGAACAAACGTTGTCGAATTTCACCAAAATCCCTAAGCTTTAGCCTATCAATTTTCAAAATTTTTTGATGAGGTGTAAAATTCATGAAAATCAAATCAACCAAGCACAAACTAAGTGTGAACATTAAAAAATATGAAAATTGAGTAGATATGTTTAATTTATTGACCATACTAGTCACAGAACAAAAGTTGTCGAATTTCGCAAAAATCCCAAGGCTTTAGCCTATCAATTTTCAAAAATTTTTGACGAGGTGTAAAAATCATGAAAATCGAATCAACCATGCAAAAAGGAAGTCTGAACATTAACAAATAGGAAAATTGAGTTGATAGGTGTAATTTATTGGCCAAACTTGTCACAGAACAAAAAATGTCGAATTTCACCAAAATCCCTTGGCAAAGCCTATCAATTTTTAAAATTTTTTGTCGAGGTGTAAAATTCATAAAAATCATATCAATCATACACAAATGATGTTTGAACATTAACAAATATGAAAATTGAGTTGATAGGTGTAATTTATGGGCCAAACTAGTCACAAAACAAAAGTTGTCGAATTTCGCCAAAATCCCTAGGCTTTAGCCTATCAATTTTTAAAATTTTTCGTCGAGGTGTAAAATTCATAAAAATCATATCAATCATACACAAACGATGTTTGAACATTAACAAATATGAAAATTGGGTTGATAGGTGTAATTTATTGGCCAAACTAGTCACAAAACAAAAGTTGTCGAATTTCGCCAAAATCCCTAGGCTTTAGCCTATCAATTTTTAAAATTTTTCGTCGAGGTGTAAAATTCATGAAAATCAAATCAATCATACACAAACGATGTTTGAACATTAACAAATATGAAAATTGGGTTGATAGGTGTAATTTATTGGCCAAACTAGTCACAAAACAAAAGTTGTTGAATTTCACCAAAATCCTTAGGCTTTAGCCTATCAATTTTCAAAATTTTTTGATTAGGTGTAAAATTCATGAAAATCAAATCAATCATACACAAACGATGTTTGAACATTAACAAATATGAAAATTGAGTTGATAGGTGTAATTTATTGGCCAAACTAGTCACAGAACAAACGTTGTCGAATTTCACCAAAATCCCTAAGCTTTAGCCTATCAATTTTCAAAATTTTTTGATGAGGTGTAAAATTCATGAAAATCAAATCAACCAAGCACAAACTAAGTGTGAACATTAAAAAATATGAAAATTGAGTAGATATGTTTAATTTATTGACCATACTAGTCACAGAACAAAAGTTGTCGAATTTCGCAAAAATCCCAAGGCTTTAGCCTATCAATTTTCAAAAATTTTTGACGAGGTGTAAAAATCATGAAAATCGAATCAACCATGCAAAAAGGAAGTCTGAACATTAACAAATAGGAAAATTGAGTTGATAGGTGTAATTTATTGGCCAAACTTGTCACAGAACAAAAAATGTCGAATTTCACCAAAATCCCTTGGCAAAGCCTATCAATTTTTAAAATTTTTTGTCGAGGTGTAAAATTCATAAAAATCATATCAATCATACACAAATGATGTTTGAACATTAACAAATATGAAAATTGAGTTGATAGGTGTAATTTATGGGCCAAACTAGTCACAAAACAAAAGTTGTCGAATTTCGCCAAAATCCCTAGGCTTTAGCCTATCAATTTTTAAAATTTTTCGTCGAGGTGTAAAATTCATAAAAATCATATCAATCATACACAAACGATGTTTGAACATTAACAAATATGAAAATTGGGTTGATAGGTGTAATTTATTGGCCAAACTAGTCACAAAACAAAAGTTGTCGAATTTCGCCAAAATCCCTAGGCTTTAGCCTATCAATTTTTAAAATTTTTCGTCGAGGTGTAAAATTCATGAAAATCAAATCAATCATACACAAACGATGTTTGAACATTAACAAATATGAAAATTGGGTTGATAGGTGTAATTTATTGGCCAAACTAGTCACAAAACAAAAGTTGTTGAATTTCACCAAAATCCTTAGGCTTTAGCCTATCAATTTTCAAAATTTTTTGATTAGGTGTAAAATTCATGAAAATCAAATCAATCATACACAAACGATGTTTGAACATTAACAAATATGAAAATTGAGTTGATAGGTGTAATTTATTGGCCAAACTAGTCACAGAACAAACGTTGTCGAATTTCACCAAAATCCCTAAGCTTTAGCCTATCAATTTTCAAAATTTTTTGATGAGGTGTAAAATTCATGAAAATCAAATCAACCAAGCACAAACTAAGTGTGAACATTAAAAAATATGAAAATTGAGTAGATATGTTTAATTTATTGACCATACTAGTCACAGAACAAAAGTTGTCGAATTTCGCAAAAATCCCAAGGCTTTAGCCTATCAATTTTCAAAAATTTTTGACGAGGTGTAAAAATCATGAAAATCGAATCAACCATGCAAAAAGGAAGTCTGAACATTAACAAATAGGAAAATTGAGTTGATAGGTGTAATTTATTGGCCAAACTTGTCACAGAACAAAAAATGTCGAATTTCACCAAAATCCCTTGGCAAAGCCTATCAATTTTTAAAATTTTTTGTCGAGGTGTAAAATTCATAAAAATCATATCAATCATACACAAATGATGTTTGAACATTAACAAATATGAAAATTGAGTTGATAGGTGTAATTTATGGGCCAAACTAGTCACAAAACAAAAGTTGTCGAATTTCGCCAAAATCCCTAGGCTTTAGCCTATCAATTTTTAAAATTTTTCGTCGAGGTGTAAAATTCATAAAAATCATATCAATCATACACAAACGATGTTTGAACATTAACAAATATGAAAATTGGGTTGATAGGTGTAATTTATTGGCCAAACTAGTCACAAAACAAAAGTTGTTGAATTTCACCAAAATCCTTAGGCTTTAGCCTATCAATTTTCAAAATTTTTTGATTAGGTGTAAAATTCATGAAAATCAAATCAATCATACACAAACGATGTTTGAACATTAACAAATATGAAAATTGAGTTGATAGGTGTAATTTATTGGCCAAACTAGTCACAGAACAAACGTTGTCGAATTTCACCAAAATCCCTAAGCTTTAGCCTATCAATTTTCAAAATTTTTTGATGAGGTGTAAAATTCATGAAAATCAAATCAACCAAGCACAAACTAATTGTGAACATTAAAAAATATGAAAATTGAGTAGATATGTTTAATTTATTGACCATACTAGTCACAGAACAAAAGTTGTCGAATTTCGCAAAAATCCCAAGGCTTTAGCCTATAAATTTTCGAAAATTTTTGACGACGTGTAAAAATCATGAAAATCAAATCAACCATGCATAAACGAAGTCTGAACATTAACAAATAGGAAAATTGAGTATATAGGTGTTATTTATTGGCAAAACTAGTCACAGAAAAAAATTGTCAAATTTCGCCAAAATCCCTAGGCTAAAGCCTATCAATTTTTAAAATTTTTTGTCGAGGTGTAAAATTCCTAAAAATCATATCAATCATACACAAACGATGTTTGAACATTAACAAATATGAAAATTGAGTTGATAGGTGTAATTTATTGGCCAAACTAGTAACAAAACAAAAGTTGTTGAATTTCACCAAAATCCCTAGGCTTTAGCCTATCAATTTTCAAAATTTTTTGATGAGGTGTAAAATTCATGAAAATCAAATCAATCATACACAAACGATGTTTGAACATTAACAAATATGAAAATTGAGTTGATAGGTGTAATTTATTGGCCAAACTAGTCACAGAACAATAGGTGTCGAATTTCACCAAAATCCCTAGGCTTTAGCCTATCAATTTTCAAAATTTTTTGATGAGGTGTAAAATTCATGAAAATCAAATCAACCAAGCACAAACTAAGTGTGAACATTAAAAAATATGAAAATTGAGTAGATATGTTTAATTTATTGGCCAAACTAGTCACAGAACAAAAGTTGTCGAATTTCGCAAAAATCCCAAGGCTTTAGCCTATCAATTTTCAAAAATTTTTGACGAGGTGTAAAAATCATGAAAATCGAATCATCCATGCATAAACGAAGTCTGAACATTAACAAATAGGAAAATTGAGTAGATAGGTGTAATTTATTGGCCAAACTAGTCACAGAACAAAAGTTGTCGAATTTCGCCAAAATCCCTAGGCTTTAGCCTATCAATTTTTAAAATTTTTTGTCGAGGTGTAAAATTCATAAAAATCATATCAATCATACACAAACGATGTTTGAACATTAAAAAATATGAAAATTGAGTTGATAGGTGTAATTTATTGGCCAAACTAGTCACAAAACAAAAGTTATTAAATTTCACCAAAATCGCTAGGCTAAATAGCCTATCCATTTTCAAAATTTTTTGATGAGGTGTAAAATTCATGAAAATCAAATCAATCATACACAAACGATGTTTGAACATTAGAAAATATGAAAATGGAGTGGATAGGTGTAATTTATTGGTGAAACTAGTCACAGAACAAAAGTTGTCGAATTTCAACAAAATCCCTAGGCTTTAGCCTATCAATTTTCAAATTTTTTTGATGAGGTGTAAAATTCATGAAAATCAAATCAACCATGAACAAACTAAGTGTGAACATTAAAAAATATGAAAATTGAGTAGATATGTTTAATTTGTTGGCCAAACTAGTCACAGAACAAAAGTTGTCGAATTTCGCCAAAATCCCTAGGCTTTGGCCTATCAATTTTTGAAATTTTTTAACGAGGTGTAAAATTCATGAATATCAAATCAACCATGTATAAACGAAGTCTGAACATTAAAAAATATGAAAATTGAGTAGATAGGAGTAATTTATTGGCCAAACTAGTCACAGAACAAAAGTTGTCGAATTTCGCCAAAATCCATAGGCTTTAGCCTATCTATTTTTAAATTTTTTTGACGAGGTGTAAAATTCATGAAAATCAAATCAACCATGAATAAACAAAGTGTGAACAGTAAAAAATATGAAAATTGAGTGTGATCATTAACCAATAGAAAAATTGGGTTGATAGGTGTAATTTATTGAACAAACTAGCCACAGAACAAAAGTTGTCGAATTTGGCCAAAATCCCCAGGCTTTAGCCTATCAATTTTTAAAATTTTTAACGAGGCGTAACACTCATGAAAATCGAATCAACCATGCATAAACAAAGTTTGAACATTAATAAATATGAAAATTGAGTAGATAGGTGTAATTTATTGGCAAAAATAGTCACAGAACAAAAGTTGTCGAATTTCGCAAAAATCCCAAGGCTTTAGCCTATCAATTTTTAAAAATTTTGTCGAGGTGTAAAATTCATAAAAATCATATCAATCATACACAAACGATGTTTGAACATTAACAAATATGAAAATTGAGTTGATAGGTGTAATTTATGGGCCAAACTAGTCACAAAACAAAAGTTGTCGAATTTTGCCAAAATCCCTAGGCTTTAGCCTATCAATTTTTAAAATTTTTTGTCGAGGTGTAAAATTCATAAAAATCGTATCAATCATACACAAACGATGTTTGAAGATTAACAAATACAAAAATTGAGTTGATAGGAGTAATTTATTGGCCAAACTAGTCACAAAACAAAAGTTGTTGAATTTCACCAAAATCCCTAGGCTTTAGCCTATCAATTTTCAAAATTTTTTGATTAGGTGTAAAATTCATGAAAATCAAATCAATCATACACAAACGATGTTTGAACATTAACAAATATGAAAATTGAGTTGATAGGTGTAATTTATTGGCCAAACTAGTCACAAAACAAAAGTTGTTGAATTTCACCAAAATCCCTAGGCTTTAGCCTATCAATTTTCAAAATTTTTTGATGAGGCGTAAAATTCATGAAAATCAAATCAATCATACACAAACGATGTTTGAACATTAACAAATATGAAAATTGAGTTGATAGGTGTAATTTATTGGCCAAATTAGTCACAGAACAAAAGTTATCGAATTTCGCAAAAATCCCAAGGCTTTAGCCTATCAATTTTCAAAAAATTTTGACGAGGTGTAAAAATCTTGAAAATCGAATCAACCATGCAAAAACGAAGTCTGAACATTAACAAATAGGAAAATTGAGTAGATAAGTGAAATTTATTGGCCAAACTAGTCACAGAACAAAGGTTGTCGAATTTCGCCAAAATCCCTAGGCAGAGCCGATCAATTTTTAAAATTTTTTTTCGAGGTGTAAAATTCATAAAAATCATATCAATCATACACAAACGATGTTTGAACATTAACAAATATTAAAATTGAGTTGATAGGTGTAATTTATGGGCCAAACTAGTCACAAAACAAAAGTTGTCGAATTTTGCCAAAATCCCTAGGCTTTAGCCTATCAATTTTTAAAATTTTTTGTCGAGGTGTAAAATTCATAAAAATAGTATCAATCATACACAAACGATGTTTTAATATTAACAAATACGAAAATTGAGTTGATAGGAGTAATTTATTGGCCAAACTAGTCACAAAACAAAAGTTGTTGAATTTCACCAAAATCCCTAGGCTTTAGCCTATCAATTTTCAAAATTTTTTGATTAGGTGTAAAATTCATGAAAATCAAATCAATCATACACAAAAGATGTTTGAACATTAACAAATATGAAAATTGAGTTGAAAGGTGTAATTTATTGGCCAAACTAGTCACAGAACAAACGTTGTCGAATTTCACCAAAATCCCTAGGCTTTAGCCTATCAATTTTCAAAATTTTTTGATAAGGTGTAAAATTCGTGAAAATCAAATCAACCAAGCACAAACTAAGGGTGAACATTAAAAAATATGAAAATTTAGTAGATATGTCTAATTTATTGGCCAAACTAGTCACAGAACAAAAGTTGTCGAATTTCGCAAAAATCCCAAGGCTTTAGCCTGTCAATTTTCAAAAATTTTTGACGAGGTGTAAAAATCATGAAAATCGAATCAAACATGCATAAACGAAGTCTGAACCTTAACAAATAGGAAAATTGAGTAGATTGGTGAAATTTATTGGCCAAACTAGTCACAGAACAAAAGTTGTCGAATTTCGCCAAAATCCCTAGGCTTTAGCCTATCAATTTTTAAAATTTTTTGTCGAGGTGTAAAATTCATAAAAATCATATCAATCATACACAAACGATGTTTGAACATTAACAAATATGAAAATTGAGTTGATAGGTGTAATTTATTGGCCAAACTAGTCACAAAACAAAAGTTGTTGAATTTCACCAAAATCCCTAGGCTTTAGCCTATCAATTTTAAAAATTTTTTGATGAGGTGTAAAATTCATGAAAATCAAATCAATCATACACAAACGATGTTTGAACATTAACAAATATGAAAATTGAGTTGATAGGTGTAATTTATTGGCCAAACTAGTCACAGAATAAAAGTTATCGAATTTCGCAAAAATCCCAAGGTTTCAGCCTATCAATTTTCAAAAATTTTTGACGAGGTGTAAAAATCTTGAAAATCAAATCAATCATACACAAACGATGTTTGAACATTAACAAATATGAAAATTGAGTTGATAGGTGTAATTTATTGGCCAAACTAGTCACAAAACAAAAGTTGTTGAATTTCACCAAAATCCCTAGGCTTTAGCCTATCAATTTTCAAAATTTTTTGATGAGGCGTAAAATTCATGAAAATCAAATCAATCATACACAAACGATGTTTGAACATTAACAAATATGAAAATTGAGTTGATAGGTGTAATTTATTGGCCAAACTAGTCACAGAACAAAAGTTATCGAATTTCGCATAAATCCCAAGGCTTTAGCCTATCAATTTTCAAAAAATTTTGACGAGGTGTAAAAATCTTGAAAATCGAATCAACCATGCAAAATCGAAGTCTGAACATTAACAAATAGGAAAATTGAGTAGATAAGTGAAATTTATTGGCCAAACTAGTCACAGAACAAAGGTTGTCGAATTTCGCCAAAATCCCTAGGCAGAGCCGATCAATTTTTAAAATTTTTTTTCGAGGTGTAAAATTCATAAAAATCATATCAATCATACACAAACGATGTTTGAACATTAACAAATATTAAAATTGAGTTGATAGGTGTAATTTATGGGCCAAACTAGTCACAAAACAAAAGTTGTCGAATTTTGCCAAAATCCCTAGGCTTTAGCCTATCAATTTTTAAAATTTTTTGTCGAGGTGTAAAATTCATAAAAATAGTATCAATCATACACAAACGATGTTTTAATATTAACAAATACGAAAATTGAGTTGATAGGAGTAATTTATTGGCCAAACTAGTCACAAAACAAAAGTTGTTGAATTTCACCAAAATCCCTAGGCTTTAGCCTATCAATTTTCAAAATTTTTTGATTAGGTGTAAAATTCATGAAAATCAAACCAATCATACACAAAAGATGTTTGAACATTAACAAATATGAAAATTGAGTTGAAAGGTGTAATTTATTGGCCAAACTAGTCACAGAACAAACGTTGTCGAATTTCACCAAAATCCCTAGGCTTTAGCCTATCAATTTTCAAAATTTTTTGATAAGGTGTAAAATTCGTGAAAATCAAATCAACCAAGCACAAACTAAGGGTGAACATTAAAAAATATGAAAATTTAGTAGATATGTCTAATTTATTGGCCAAACTAGTCACAGAACAAAAGTTGTCGAATTTCGCAAAAATCCCAAGGCTTTAGCCTGTCAATTTTCAAAAATTTTTGACGAGGTGTAAAAATCATGAAAATCGAATCAACCATGCATAAACGAAGTCTGAACCTTAACAAATAGGAAAATTGAGTAGATAGGTGAAATTTATTGGCCAAACTAGTCACAGAACAAAAGTTGTCGAATTTCGCCAAAATCCCTAGGCTTTAGCCTATCAATTTTTAAAATTTTTTGTCGAGGTGTAAAATTCATAAAAATCATATCAATCATACACAAACGATGTTTGAACATTAACAAATATGAAAATTGAGTTGATAGGTGTAATTTATTGGCCAAACTAGTCACAAAACAAAAGTTGTTGAATTTCACCAAAATCCCTAGGCTTTAGCCTATCAATTTTAAAAATTTTTTGATGAGGTGTAAAATTCATGAAAATCAAATCAATCATACACAAACGATGTTTGAACATTAACAAATATGAAAATTGAGTTGATAGGTGTAATTTATTGGCCAAACTAGTCACAGAATAAAAGTTATCGAATTTCGCAAAAATCCCAAGGTTTCAGCCTATCAATTTTCAAAAATTTTTGACGAGGTGTAAAAATCTTGAAAATCGAATCAACCATGCAAAAACGAAGTCTGAACATTAGCAAATAGGAAAATTGAGTAGATAGGTGAAATTTATTGGCCAAACTAGTCACAGAACAAAGGTTGTCGAATTTTGCCAAAATCCCTAGGCAAAGCCGATCAATTTTTAAAATTTTTTGTCGAGGTGTAAAATTCATAAAAATCATATCAATCATACACAAACGATGTTTGAACATTAACAAATATTAAAATTGACTTGATAGGTGTAATTTATTGGCCAAACTAGTCACAAAACAAAAGTTGTTGAATTTCACCAAAATCCTTAGGATTTAGCCTATCAATTTTCAAATTTTTTTGATGAGGCGTAAAATTCATGAAAATCAAATCAATCATACACAAACGATGTTTGAACATTAACAAATATGAAAATTGAGTTGATAGGTGTAATTTATTGGCCAAATTAGTCACAGAACAAAAGTTATCGAATTTCGCAAAAATCCCAAGGCTTTAGCCTATCAATTTTCAAAAAATTTTGACGAGGTGTAAAAATCTTGAAAATCGAATCAACCATGCAAAAACGAAGTCTGAACATTAACAAATAGGAAAATTGAGTAGATAGGTGAAATTTATTGGCCAAACTAGTCACAGAACAAAGGTTGTCGAATTTCGCCAAAATCCCTAGGCAAAGCCGATCAATTTTTAAAATTTTTTGTCGAGGTGTAAAATTCATAAAAATCATATCAATCATACACAAACGATGTTTGAACATTAACAAATATGAAAATTGAGTTGATAGGTGTAATTTATGGGCCAAACTAGTCACAAAACAAAAGTTGTCGAATTTTGCCAAAATCCCTAAGCTTTAGCCTATCAATTTTTAAAATTTTTTGTCGAGGTGTAAAATTCATAAAAATCATATCAATCATACACAAACGATGTTTGAATATGAACAAATACGAAAATTGAGTTGATAGGTGTAATTTATTGGCCAAACTAGTCACAAAACAAAAGTTGTTGAATTTCACCAAAATCCCTAGGCTTTAGCCTATCAATTTTCAAAATTTTTTGATTAGGTGTAAAATTCATGAAAATCAAATCAATCATACACAAACGATGTTTTAACATTAACAAATATGAAAATTGAGTTGATAGGTGTAATTTATTGGCCAAACTAGTCACAGAACAAACGTTGTCGAATTTCACCAAAATCCCTAGGCTTTAGCCTATCAATTTTCAAAATTTTTCTGATGAGGTGTAAAATTCGTGAAAATCAAATCAACCAAGCACAAACTAAGGGTGAACATTAAAAAATATGAAAATTGAGTAGATTTGTTTAATTTATTGGGCAAACTAGTCACAGAACAAAAGTTGTCGAATTTCGCAAAAATCCCAAGGCTTTAGCCTATCAATTTTCAAAAATTTTTGGCGAGGTGTAAAAATCATTAAAATCGAATCAACCATGCATAAACGAAGTCTGAACATTAACAAAAAGGAAAATTGAGTAGATAGGTGTAATTTATTGACCAAACTAGTCACAGAACAAAAGTTGTCGAATTTCGCCAAAATCCGTAGGCTTTAGCCTATCAATTTTTAAAATTTTTTGTCGAGGTGTAAAATTCATAAAAATCATATCAATCATACACAAACGATGTTTGAACATTAAAAAATATTAAAATTGAGTTGATAGGTGTAATTTATTGGCCAAACTAGTCACAAAACAAAAGTTGTTGAATTTCACCAAAATCCCTAGGCTTTAGCCTATCAATATTCAAAATTTTTTGATGAGGTGTAAAATTCATGAAAATCAAATCAATCATACACAAACGATGTTTGAACATTAACAAATATAAAAATTGAGTTGATAGGTGTAATTTATTGGCCAAACTAGTCACAGAACAAAAGTTATCGAATTTCGCAAAAATCCCAAGGCTTTAGCCTATCAATTTTCAAAAATTTTTGACGAGGTGTAAAAATCTTGAAAATCGAATCAACCATGCAAAAACGAAGTCTGAACATTAACAAATAGGAAAATTGAGTAGATAGGTGAAATTTATTGGCCAAACTAGTCACAGAACAAAGGTTGTCGAATTTCGCCAAAATCCCTAGGCAAAGCCGATCAATTTTTAAAATTTTTTGTCGAGGTGTAAAATTCATAAAAATCATATCAATCATACACAAACGATGTTTGAACATTAACAAATATTAAATTTGAGTTGATAGGTGTAATTTATGGGCCAAACTAGTCACAAAACAAAAGTTGTCGAATTTCACCAAAATCCCTAGGCTTTAGCCTATCAATTTTCAAAATTTTTTGATGAGGTGTAAAATTCTTGAAAATCAAATCAACCAAGCACAAACTAAGGTGAACATTAAAAAATATGAAAATTGAGTAGATATGTCTAATTTATTGGCCAAACTAGTCACAGAACAAAAGTTGTCGAATTTCGCAAAAATCCCAAGGCTTTAGCCTGTCAATTTTCAAAAATTTTTGACGAGGTGTAAAAATCATGAAAATCGAATCAACCATGCATAAACGAAGTCTGAACATTAACAAATAGGAAAATTGAGTAGATAGGTGAAATTTATTGGCCAAACTAGTCACAGAACAAAAGTTGTCGAATTTCGCCAAAATCCCTAGGCTTTAGCCTATCAATTTTTAAAATTTTTTGTCGAGGTGTAAAATTCATAAAAATCATATCAATCATACGCAAACGAAGTTTGAACATTAACAAATATGAAAATTGAGTTGATAGGTGTAATTTATTGGCCAAACTAGTCACAAAACAAAAGTTGTTGAATTTCACCAAAATCCCAAGGCTTTAGCCTATCAATTTTCAAAATTTTTTGATGAGGTGTAAAATTCATGAAAATCAAATCAATCATACACAAACGATGTTTGAACATTAACATATATGAAAATTGAGTTGATAGGTGTAATTTATTGGTCAAACTAGTCACAGAACAAAAGTTATCGAATTTCGCAAAAATCCCAAGGCTTTAGCCTATCAATTTTCAAAAATTTTTGACGAGGTGTAAAAATCTTGAAAATCGAATCAACCATGCAAAAACGAAGTCTGAACATTAACAAATAGGAAAATTGAGTAGATAGGTGAAATTTATTGGCCAAACTAGTCACAGAACAAAGGTTGTCGAATTTCGCCAAAATCCCTAGGCAAAGCCGATCAATTTTTAAAATTTTTTGTCGAGGTGTAAAATTCATAAAAATCATATCAATCATACACAAACGATGTTTGAACATTAACAAATATGAAAATTGAGTTGATAGGTGTAATTTATGGGCCAAACTAGTCACAAAACAAAAGTTGTCGAATTTTGCCAAAATCCCTAGGCTTTAGCCTATCAATTTTTAAAATTTTTTGTCGAGGTGTAAAATTCATAAAAATAGTATCAATCATACACAAACGATGTTTTAATATTAACAAATACGAAAATTGAGTTGATAGGAGTAATTTATTGGCCAAACTAGTCACAACACAAAAGTTGTTGAATTTCACCAAAATCCCTAGGCTTTAGCCTATCAATTTTCAAAATTTTTTGATTAGGTGTAAAATTCATGAAAATCAAATCAATCATACACAAACGATGTTTTAACATTAACAAATATGAAAATTGAGTTGATAGGTGAAATTTATTGGCCAAACTAGTCACAGAACAAACGTTGTCGAATTTCACAAAAATCCCTAGGCTTTAGCCTATCAATTTTCAAAATTTTTTGATAAGGTGTAAAATTAGTGAAAATCAAATCAACCAAGCACAAACTAAGGGTGAACATTAAAAAATATGAAAATTTAGTAGATATGTCTAATTTATTGGCCAAACTAGTCACAGAACAAAAGTTGTCGAATTTCGCAAAAATCCCAAGGCTTTAGCCTGTCAATTTTCAAAAAATTTTGCCGAGGTGTAAAAATCATGAAAATCGAATCAACCATGCATAAACGAAGTCTGAACCTTAACAAATAGGAAAATTGAGTAGATAGGTGAAATTTATTGGCCAAACTAGTCACAGAACAAAAGTTGTCGAATTTGGCCAAAATCCCTAGGCTTTAGCCTATCAATTTTTAAAATTTTTTGTCGAGGTGTAAAATTCATAAAAATCATATCAATCATACACAAACGATGTTTGAACATTAACAAATATGAAAATTGAGTTGATAGGTGTAATTTATTGGCCAAACTAGTCACAAAACAAAAGTTGTTGAATTTCACCAAAATCCCTAGGCTTTAGCCTATCAATTTTCAAAATTTTTTGATGAGGGGTAAAATTCATGAAAATCAAATCAATCATACACAAACGATGTTTGAACATTAACAAATATGAAAATTGAGTTGATAGGTGTAATTTATTGGCCAAACTAATCACAGAATAAAAGTTATCGAATTTCGCAAAAATCCCAAGGCTTTAGCCTATCAATTTTCAAAAATTTTTGACGAGGTGTAAAAATCTTGAAAATCGAATCAACCATGCAAAAACGAAGACTGAACATTAACAAATAGGAAAATTGAGTAGATAGGTGAAATTTATTGGCCAAACTAGTCACAGAACAAAGGTTGTCGAATTTCGCCAAAATCCCTAGGCAAAGCCGATCAATTTTTAAAATTTTTTGTCGAGGTGTAAAATTCATAAAAATCGTATCAATCATACACAAACGATGTTTGAATATGAACAAATACGAAAATTGAGTTGATAGGTGTAATTTATTGGTCAAACTAGTCACAAAACAAAAGTTGTTGAATTTCACCAAAATCCCTAGGCTTTAGCCTATCAATTTTCAAAATTTTTTGATTAGGTGTAAAATTCATGAAAATCAAATCAATCATACACAAACGATGTTTGAACATTAACAAATATGAAAATTGAGTTGATAGGTGTAATTTATTGGCCAAACTAGTCACAGAACAAACGTTGTCGAATTTCACCAAAATCCCTAGGCTTTAGCCTATCAATTTTCAAAATTTTTTGATGAGGTGTAAAATTCGTGAAAATCAAATCAACCAAGCACAAACTAAGGGTGAACATTAAAAAATATGAAAATTGAGTAGATTTGTTTAATTTATTGGGCAAACTAGTCACAGAACAAAAGTTGTCGAATTTCGCCAAAATCCCTAGGCTTTAGCCTATCAATTTTCAAAAATTTTTGACGAGGTGTAAAAATCATGAAAATCGAATCAACCATGCATAAACGAAGTTTGAATATTAACAAATACGAAAATTGAGTTGATAGGTGTAATTTATTGCCCAAACTAGTCACAAAACAAAAGTTTCTGAATTTCACCAAAATCCCTAGGCTTTAGCCTATCAATTTTCAAAATTTTTTGATTAGGTGTAAAATTCATGAAAATCAAATCAATCATACACAAACGATGTTTGAACATTAACAAATATGAAAATTGAGTTGATAGGTGTAATTTGTTGGCCAAACTAGTCACAGAACAAACGTTGTCGAATTTCACCAAAATCCCTAGGCTTTAGCCTATCAATTTTCAAAATTTTTTGATGAGGTGTAAAATTCTTGAAAATGAAATCAACCAAGCACAAACTAAGGGTGAACATTAAAAAATATGAAAATTGAGCAAATCAACCAAGCACAAACTAAGGGTGAACAATAAAAAATATGAAAATTGAGTAGATATGTTTAATTTATTGGCCAAACTAGTCACAGAACAAAAGTTGTCGAATTTCGCAAAAATCCCAAGGCTTTAGCCTATCAATTTTCAAAAATTTTTGGCGAGGTGTAAAAATCATGAAAATCGAATCAACCATGCAAAAACGAAGTCCGAACATTAACAAATAGGAAAATTGAGTAGATAGGTGAAATTTATTGGCCAAACTAGTCACAGAACAAAAGTTGTCGAATTTCGCCAAAATCCCTAGGCAAAGCCGATCAATTTTTAAAATTTTTTGTCGAGGTGTAAAATTCATAAAAATCATATCAATCATACACAAACGATGTTTGAACATTAACAAATATGAAAATTGAGTTGATAGGTGTAATTTATGGGCCAAACTAGTCACAAAACAAAAGTTGTCGAATTTTGCCAAAATCCCTAGGCTTAAGCCTATCAATTTTTAAAATTTTTTGTCGAGGTGTAAAATTCATAACAATAGTATCAATCATACACAAACGATGTTTGAATATTAACAAATATGAAAATTCAGTTGATAGGTGTAATTTATTGGCCAAACTAGTCACAAAACAAAAGTTGTTGAATTTCTCCAAAATCACTAGGCTTTAGCCTATCAATTTTCAAAATTTTTTGATTAGGTGTAAAATTCATGAAAATCAAATCAATCATACACAAACGATGTTTGAACATTAACAAATATGAAAATTGAGTTGATAGGTGTAATTTATTGGCCAAACTAGTCACAGAACAAACGTTGTCGAATTTCACAAAAATCTCTAGGCTTTAGCCTATCAGTTTTCAAAATTTTTTGATGAGGTGTAAAATTCGTGAAAATCAAATCAACCAAGCACAAACTAAGGGTGAACATTAAAAAATATGAAAATTGAGTAGATATGTTTAATTTATTGGCCAAACTAGTGACAGAACAAAAGTTGTCGAATTTTGCAAAAATCCCATGGCTTTAGCCTATCAATTTTAAAAAATTTTTGACGAGGTGTAAAAATCATGAAAATCGAATCAACCATGCATAAACGAAGTCTGAACATTAACAAATAGGAAAATTGAGTAGATAGGTGTAATTTATTGACCAAACTAGTCACAGAACAAAAGTTGTCGAATTTCGCCAAAATCCCTAGGCTTTAGCCTATCAATTTTTAAAATTTTTTGTCGAGGTGTAAAATTCATAAAAATCATATCAATCATACACAAACGATGTTTGAACATTAAAAAATATTAAAATTGAGTTGATAGGAGTAATTTATTGTCCAAACTAGTCACAAAACAAAAGTTGTTGAATTTCACCAAAATCCCTAGGCTTTAGCCTATCAATTTTCAAAATTTTTTGATGAGGTGTAAAATTCATGAAAATCAAATCAATCATACACAAAAGATGTTTGAACATTAAAAAATATGAAAATTGAGTTGATAGGTGTAATTTATTGGCCAAACTAGTCACAGAACAAAGGTTGTCGAATTTCGCCAAAATCCCTAGGCAAAGACGATCAATTTTTAAAATTATTTGTCGAGGTGTAAAATTCATAAAAATCATATCAATCATACACAAACGATGTTTGAACATTAACAAATATGAAAATTGAGTTGATAGGTGTAATTTATGGGCCAAACTAGTCACAAAACAAAAGTTGTCGAAATTTGTCAAAATCCCTAGGCTTTAGCCTATCAATTTTTAAAATTTTTGTCGAGGTGTAAAATTCATAAAAATCGTATCAATCATACACAAACGATGTTTGAATATTAACAAATACGAAAATTGAGTTGATAGGAGTAATTTATTGGCCAAACTAGTCACAAAACAAAAGTTGTTGAATTTCACCAAAATCCCTAGGCTTTAGCCTATCAATTTTCAAAATTTTTTCATTAGGTGTAAAATTCATGAAAATCAAATCAATCATACACAAAAGATGTTTGAACATTAACAAATATGAAAATTGACTTGATAGGTTTAATTATTTGGCCAAACTAGTCACAGAACAAACGTTGTCGAATTTCACCAAAATCCCTAGGCTTTAGCCTATCAATTTTCAAAATTTTTTGATGAGGTGTAAAATTCGTGAAAATCAAATCAACCAAGCACAAACTAAGGGTGAACATTAAAAAATATGAAAATTGAGTAGATATGTCTAATTTATTGGCCAAACTAGTCACAGAACAAAAGTTGTCGAATTTCGCAAAAATCCCATGGCTTTAGCCTGTCAATTTTCAAAAATTTTTGACGAGGTGTAAAAATCATGAAAATCGAATCAACCATGCAAAAACGAAGTCCGAACATTAACAAATAGGAAAATTGAGTAGATAGGTGAAATTTATTGGCCAAACTAGTCACAGAACAAAAGTTGTCGAATTTCGCCAAAATCCCTAGGCAAAGCCGATCAATTTTTAAAATTTTTTGTCGAGGTGTAAAATTCATAAAAATCATATCAATCATAGACAAACGATGTTTGAACATTAACAAATATGAAAATTGAGTTGATAGGTGTAATTTATGGGCCAAACTAGTCACAAAACAAAAGTTGTCGAATTTTGCCAAAATCCCTAGGCTTAAAGCCTATCAATTTTTAAAATTTTTTGTATAGGTGTAAAATTCATAAAAATCGTATCAATCATACACAAACGATGTTTGAATATTAACAAATATGAAAATTCAGTTGATAGGTGTAATTTATTGGACAAACTAGTCACAAAACAAAAGTTGTTGAATTTCTCCAAAATCCCTAGGCTTTAGCCTATCAATTTTCAAAATTTTTTGATTAGGTGTAAAATTCATGAAAATCAAATCAATCATACACAAACGATGTTTGAACATTAACAAATGTGAAAATTGAGTTGATAGGTGTAATTTATTGGCCAAACTAGTCACAGAACAAACGTTGTCGAATTTCACCAAAATCTCTAGGCTTTGGCCTATCAATTTTCAAAATTTTTTGATGAGGTGTAAAATTCGTGAAAATCAAATCAACCAAGCACAAACTAAGGGTGAACATTAAAAAATATGAAAATTGAGTAGATATGTTTAATTTATTGGCCAAACTAGTGACAGAACAAAAGTTGTCGAATTTTGCAAAAATCCCATGGCTTTAGCCTATCAATTTTAAAAAAATTTTGACGAGGTGTAAAAATCATGAAAATCGAATCAACCATGCATAAACGAAGTCTGAACATTAACAAATAGGAAAATTGAGTAGATAGGTGTAATTTATTGACCAAACTAGTCACAGAACAAAAGTTGTCGAATTTCGCCAAAATCCCTAGGCTTTAGCCTATCAATTTTTAAAATTTTTTGTCGAGGTGTAAAATTCATAAAAATCATATCAATCATACACAAACGATGTTTGAACATTAAAAAATATTAAAATTGAGTTGATAGGTGTAATTTATTGGCCAAACTAGTCACAAAACAAAAGTTGTTGAATTTCACCAAAATCCCTAGGCTTTAGCCTATCAATTTTCAAAATTTTTTGATGAGGTGTAAAATTCATGAAAATCAAATCAATCATACACAAACGATGTTTGAACATTAACAAATATGAAAATTGAGTTGATAGGTGTAATTTATTGGCCAAACTAGTCACAGAACAAAAGTTATCGAATTTCGCAAAAATCCCAAGGCTTTAGCCTATCAATTTTCAAAAATTTTTGACGAGGTGTAAAAATCTTGAAAATCGAATCAACCATGCAAAAACGAAGTCTGAACATTAACAAATAGGAAAATTGAGTAGATAGGTGAAATTTATTGGCCAAACTAGTCACAGAACAAAGGTTGTCGAATTTCGCCAAAATCCCTAGGCAAAGCCGATCAATTTTTAAAATTTTTTGTCGAGGTGTAAAATTCATAAAAATCATATCAATCATACACAAACGATGTTTGAACATTAACAAATATGAAAATTGAGTTGATAGGTGTAATTTATGGGCCAAACTAGTCACAAAACAAAAGTTGTCGAATTTTGCCAAAATCCCTAGGCTTTAGCCTATCAATTTTTAAAATTTTTTGTCGAGGTGTAAAATTCATAAAAATCGTATCAATCCTACACAAACGATGTTTGAATATTAACAAATACGAAAATTGAGTTGATAGGTGTAATTTGTTGGCCAAACTAGTCACAGAACAAAAGTTGTCGAATTTCGCCAAAATCCCTAGGCTTTAGCCTGTCAATTCTTGAAATTTTTTAACGAGGTGTAAAATTCATGAATATCAAATCAACCATGTATAAACGAAGTCTGAACATTAAAAAATATGAAAATTGAGTAGATAGGTGTAATTTGTTGGCCAAACTAGTGACAGAACAAAAGTTGTCGAATTTCGCCAAAATCCCTAGGCTTTAGCATATCTATTTTTAAAATTTTTTGACGAGGTGTAAAATTCATGAAAATCAAATCAATCACGTACAAACGAAGTGTGAACATTAACCAATAGAAAAATTGGGTTGATAGGTGTAATTTATTGAACAAACTAGCCACAGAACAAAAGTTGTCGAATTTGGCCAAAATCCCAAGGCTTTAGCCTATCAATTTTTAAAATTTTTAACGAGGCGTAACATTCATGAAAATCGAATCAACCATGCATAAACAAAGATTGAACATTAATAAATATGAAAATTGAGCAGATAGGTGTAATTTATTTGCAAAAATAGTCACAGAACAAAAGTTGTCGAATTTCGCAAAAATCCCAAGGCTTTAGCCTATCAATTTTCAAAACTTTTTGACGAGGTGTAAAAATCATGAAAATCGAATCAACCATGCAAAAACGAAGTCTGAACATTAACAAATAGGAAAATTGAGTAGATAGGTGAAATTTATTGGCCAAACTAGTCACAGAACAAAGGTTGTCGAATTTCGCCAAAATCTCTAGGCAAAGCCGATCAATTTTTAAAATTATTTGTCGAGGTGTAAAATTCATAAAAATCATATCAATCATACACAAACGATGTTTGAACATTAACAAATATGAAAATTGAGTTGATAGGTGTAATTTATGGGCCAAACTTGTCACAAAACAAAAGTTGTCGAATTTTGCCAAAATCCCTAGGCTTTAGCCTATCAATTTTTAAAATTTTTTGTCGAGGTGTAAAATTCATAAAAATCGTATCAATCATACACAAACGATGTTTGAGTATTAACAAATACAAAAATTGAGTTGATAGGAGTAATTTATTGGCCAAACTAGTCACAAAACAAAAGTTGTTGAATTTCACCAAAATCCCTAGGCTTTAGCCTATCAATTTTCAAAATTTTTTGATTAGGTGTAAAATTCATGAAAATCAAATCAATCATACACAAAAGATGTTTGAACATTAACAAATATGAAAATTGAGTTGATAGGTGTAATTTATTGGCCAAACTAGTCACAGAACAAACGTTGTCGAATTTCACCAAAATCCCTAGGCTTTAGCCTATCAATTTTCAAAATTTTTTGATGAGGTGTAAAATTCGTGAAAATCAAATCAACCAAGCATAAACTAAGGGTGAACATTAAAAAATATGAAAATTGAGTAGATATGTCTAATTTATTGGCCAAACTAGTCACAGAACAAAAGCTGTCGAATTTCGCAAAAATCCCAAGGCTTTAGCCTGTCAATTTTCAAAAAATTTTGACGAGGTGTAAAAATCATGAAAATCGAATCAACCATGCATAAACGAAGTCTGAACATTAACAAATAGGAAAATTGAGTAGATAGGTGAAATTTATTGGCCAAAAGAGTCACAGAACAAAAGTTGTCGAATTTCGCCAAAATCCCTAGGCTTTAGCCTATCAATTTTTAAAATTTTTTGTCGAGGTGTAAAATTCATAAAAATCATATCAATCATACACAAACGATGTTTGAACATTAAATAATATGAAAATTTAGTTGATAGGTGTAATTTATTGGCCAAACTAGTCACAAAACAAAAGTTGTTGAATTTCACCAAAATCCCTAGGCTTTAGCCTATCAATTTTCAAAATTTTTTGATGAGGTGTAAAATTCATGAAAATCAAATCAATCATACACAAACGATGTTTGAACATTAACAAATATTAAAATTGAGTTGATAGGTGTAATTTATTGGCCAAACTAGTCACAGAACAAAAGTTATCGAATTTCGCAAAAATCCCAAGGCTTTAGCCTATCAATTTTCAAAAATTTTTGACGAGGTGTAAAAATCTTGAAAATCGAATCAACCATGCAAAAACGAAGTCTGAACATTACCAAATAGGAAAATTGAGTAGATAGGTGAAATTTATTGGCCAAACTAGTCACAGAACAAAGGTTGTCGAATTTCGCCAAAATCCCTAGGCAAAGCCGATCAATTTTTAAAATTTTTTGTCGAGGTGTAAAATTCATAAAAATCATATCAATCATACACAAACGATGTTTGAACATTAACAAATATGAAAATTGAGTTGATAGGTGTAATTTGTTGGCAAAACTAGTCACAGAACAAACGTTGTCGAATTTCACCAAAATCCCTAGGCTTTAGCCTATCAATTTTCAAAATTTTTTGATGAGGTGTAAAATTCTTGAAAATCAAATCAACCAAGCACAAACTAAGGGTGAACATTAAAAAATATGAAAATTGAGCAAATCAACCAAGCACAAACTAAGGGTGAACATTAAAAAAATATGAAAATTGAGTAGATATGTTTAATTTATTGGCCAAACTAGTCACAGAACAAAAGTTGTCGAATTTTGCAAAAATCCCAAGGCTTTAGCCTATCAATTTTAAAATTTTTTTGACGAGGTGTAAAAATCATTTAAATCGAATCAACCATGCATAAACGAAGTCTGAACATTAACAAATAGGAAAATTGAGTAGATAGGTGTAATTTATTGACCAAACAAGCCACAGATCAAAAGTTGTCGAATTTCGCCAAAATACCTTGGCTTTAGCCTATCAATTTTTAAAATTTTTTGTCGAGGTGTAAAATTCATAAAAATCATATCAATCATACACAAACGATGTTTGAACATTAACAAATATTAAAATTGAATTGATAGGTGTAATTTATTGGCCAAACTTGTCACAAAACAAAACTTGTTGAATTTCACCAAAATCCCTAGGATTTAGCCTATCAATTTTCAAAATTTTTTGATCAGGCGTAAAATTCATGAAAATCAAATCAATCATACACAAACGATGTTTGAACATTAACAAATATTAAAATTGAGTTGATAGGTGTAATTTATTGGCCAAACTAGTCACAGAACAAAAGTTATCGAATTTCGCAAAAATCCCAAGGCTTTAGCCTATCAATTTTCCAAAATTTTTGACGAGGGGTAAAAATCTTGAAAATCGAATCAACCATGCAAAAACGAAGTCTGAACATTAACAAATAGGAAAATTGAGTAGATAGGTGAAATTTATTGGCCAAACTAGTCACAGAACAAAAGTTGTCGAATTTCGCCAAAATCCCTAGGCAAAGCCGATCAATTTTTAAAATTTTTTGTCGAGGTGTAAAATTCATAAAAATCATATCAATCATACAAAAACGATGTTTGAACATTAACAAATATGAAAATTGAGTTGATAGGTGTAATTTATGGGCCAAACTAGTCACAAAACAAAAGTTGTCGAATTTTGCCAAAATCCCTAGGCTTTAGCCTATCAATTTTTAAAATTTTTTGTCGAGGTGTAAAATTCATAAAAATCATATCAATCATACACAAACGATGTTTGAACATTAAAAAATATTAAAATTGAGTTGATAGGTGTAATTTATTGGGGAAACTAGTCACAAAACATAAGTTGTTGAATTTCACCAAAATCCCTAGGATTTAGCCTATCAATTTTCAAAAATTTTTGATGAGGCGTAAAATTCATGAAAATCAAATCAATCATACACAAACGATGTTTGAACATTAAAAAATATGAAAATTGAGTTGATAGGTGTAATTTATTGGCCAAACTAGTCACAGAACAAAAGTTGTCGAATTTCACCAAAATCCCTAGGCTTTAGCCTATCAATTTTAAAAAATTTTTGATGAGGTGTAAAATTCATGAAAATCAAATCAACCAAGCACAAAATAAGTGTGAACATTAAAAAATATGAAAATTGAGTAGATATGTTTAATTTATTGGCCAAACTAGTCACAGAACAAAAGTTGTCGAATTTCGCAAAAATCCCAAGACTTTATCCTATCAATTTTCAAAAAATTTTGACGAGGTGTAAAAATCATAAAAATCAAATCAATCATACACAAACGATGTTCGAACATTAACAAATATGAAAATTAAGTTGATAGGTGTAATTTATTGGCCAAACTAGTCACAGTACAAAAGTTGTCGAATTTCACCAAAATCCCTAGGCTTTAGCCTATAAATTTTCAAAATTTTTTGATGAGGTGTAAAATTCATGAAAATCAAACCAACCATGCACAAACTAAGTGTGAACATTAAAAAAATATGAAAATTGAGTAGATATGTTTAATTTATTTGCCAAACTAGTCATAGAACAAAAGTTGTCGAATTTCGCAAAAATACCAAGGCTTTAGCCTATCATTTTTCAAAAATTTTTGACGAGGTGTAAAAATCATGAAAATCGAATCAACCATGCAAAAACGAAGTCTGGACATTAACAAATAGGAAAATTGAGTAGATAGGTGTAATTTATTGGCCAAACTAGTCACAGAACAAAAGTTATCGAATTTCGCCAAAATCCATAGGCTTTAGCCTATCAATTTTTAAAATTTTTTGTCGAGTGTAAAATTCATAAAAATCATATCAATCATACACAAACGATGTTTGAACATTAACAAATACGAAAATTGAGTTGATAGGTGTAATTTATTGGCCAAACTAGTCACAAAACAAAAGTTATTGAATTTCACCATAATCCCTAGGCTTTAGCCTATCAATTTTCAAAATTTTTTGATGAGGTGTAAAGTTCATGAAAATCAAATCAATCATACACAAACGATGTTTGAACATTAACAAATATGAAAATTGAGTTGATAGGTGTAATTTATTGGCCAAACTAGTCACAGAACAAAAGTTGTGGAATTTCACCAATATCCTAAAGCCTATCAATTTTCAAAATTTTTTGATGAGGTGTAAAATTCATGAAAATCAAATCAACCATGCACAAACTAAGCGTGAAAATTAAAAAATATGAAAATTGAGTAGATATGTTTAATTTATTGGCCAAACTAGGCACAGAACAAAAGTTGTCGAATTTCGCAAAAATCCCAAGGCTTTAGCCTATCAATTTTCAAAAATTTTTGACGAGGTGTAAAAATCATGAAAATCGAATCAACCATACATAAACGAAGTCTGAACATTAACAAATAGGAAAATAGAGTAGATAGGTGTAATTTATTGGCCAAACTAGTCACAGAACAAAAGTTGTCGAATTCCGTCAAAATCCCTGGGCTTTAGCCTATCAATTTTCAAAAATTTTTGACGAGGTGTAAAATTCGTAAAAATCATATCAATCATATACAAACGATGTTTGAACATTAACAAATATGCAAATTGAGTTGATAGGTGTAATTTATTGGCCAAACTAGTCACAAAACAAAAGTTGTTGAATTTCACCAAAATCCCTAGGCTTTTAGCCTATCAATTTTCAAAATTTTTTGATGAGGTGTAAAATTCATGAAAATCAAATCAACCATGCACAAACTAAGTGTAAACATTAAAAAATATGAAAATTGAGTTGATAGGTGTAATTTATTGGCCAAACTAGTCACAGAACAAAAGTTGTCGAATTTCACTAAAATCCCTAGGCTTTAGCCTATCAATTTTCAAAATTTTTTGAGGAGGTGTAAAATTCATGAAAATCAAATTAAAAAAGCACAAACTAAGTGTGAACATTAAAAAATATGAAAATTGAGAAGAGATGTTTAATTTATTGGCCAAACTAGTCACAGAACAAAAGTTGTCGAATTTCACAAAAATCCCAAGGCTTTAGCCTATCAATTTTCAAAAAATTTTGACGAGGTGTAAAAATAATTAAAATCAAATCAATCATACACAAACGATGTTTGAACATTAACAAATATGAAAATTGAGTTGATAGGTGTAATTTATTGGCCAAACTAGTCACAGAACAAAAGTTGTCGAATTTCACCAAAATCCTTAGGCTTTAGCCTATCAATTTTCAAAATTTTTTGAGGAGGTGTAAAATTCATGAAAATCAAATTAATCATGCACAAACTAAGTGTGAACATTAAAAAATATGAAAATTGAGAAGAGATGTTTAAATTATTGGCCAAACTAGTCACAGAACAAAAGTTGTCGAATTTCGCAAAAATCCCAAGGCTTTAGCCTATCAATTTTCAAAATTTTTTGACGAGGTGTAAAAATCATGAAAATCGAATCAACCATACATAAACGAAGTCTGAACATTAACAAATAGGAAAATTGAGTAGATAGGTGTAATTTATTGGCCAAACTAGTCACAGAACAAAAGTTGTCGAATTCCGTCAAAATCCCTGGGCTTTAGCCTATCAATTTTCAAAAATTTTTGACGAGGTGTAAAATTCATAAAAATCATATCAATCATACACAAACGATGTTTGAACATTAACAAATATGAAAATTGAGTTGATAGGTGTAATTTATTGGCCAAAGTAGTCACAAAACAAAAGTTGTTGAATTTCACCAAAATCCCTAGGTTTTTAGCCTATCAATTTTCAAAAATTTTTGATGAGGTGTAAAATTCATTGAAATCAAATCAACCATGCACAAACTAAGTGTAAACATTAAAAAATTTGAAAATTGAGTTGATAGGTGTAATTTATTGGCCAAACTAGTCACAGAACAAAAGTTATCGAATTTCACCAAAATCCCTAGGCTTTAGCCTATCAATTTTCAAAATTTTTTGAGGAGGTGTAACATTCATGAAAATCAAATCAACCATGCACAAACTAAGTGTGAACATTAAAAAATATGAAAATTGAGTAGATATGTTTAATTTATTGGCCAAACTAGTCACAGAACAAAAGTTGTCGAATTTCGCAAAAATCCCAAGGCTTTAGCCTATCAATTTTCAAAAATTTTTGACGAGGTGTAAAAATTATGAAAATCGAATCAACCATGCATAAACGAAGTCTGAACATTAACAAATAGGAAAATTGAGTAGAGAGGTCTAATTTATTGGCCAAACTAGTCACAGAACAAAAGTTGTCGAATTTCGCCAAAATCCTTAGGCTTTAGCCTATCAATTTTTAAAATTTTTTGTCGAGGTGTAAAATTCATAAAAATCATATCAATCATACACAAACGATGTTTGAACATTAACAAATATGAAAATTGAGTTGATAGGTGTAATTTATTGGCCAAACTAGTCACAAAACAAAAGTTGTTGAATTTCACCAAAATCCCTAGGCTTTTAGCCTATCAATTTTCAAAATTTTTTGATGAGGCGTAAAATTCATGAAAATCAAATCAATCATACACAAACGATGTTTGAACATTAACAAATATGAAAATTGAGTTGATAGGTGTAATTTATTAGCCAAACTAGTCACAGAACAAAAGTTGTCGAATTTCACCAAAATCCCTAGGCTTTAGCCTATCAATTTTCAAAATTTTTTGAGGAGGTGTAAAATTCATGAAAATCAAATTAACCATGGACAAACTAAGTGTGAACATTAAAAAATATGAAAATTGAGAAGAGATGTTTAATTTATTGGCCAAACTAGTCACAGAACAAAAGTTGTCGAATTTCACAAAAATCGCAAGGCTTTAGCCTATCAATTTTCAAAAATTTTTGACGAGGTGTAAAAATCATGAAAGTCAAATCAATCATACACAAATGATGTTTGAACATTAACAAATATGAAAATTAAGTTGATAGGTGTAATTTATTGGCCAAATAGTCACAGAACAAAAGTTGTCGAATTTCACCAAAATCCCTAGGCTTTAGCCTATAAATTTTCAAAATTTTTTGATGAGGTGTAAAATTCATGAAAATCAAACCAACCATGCACAAACTAAGTGTGAACATTAAAAAAATATGAAAATTGAATAGATATGTTTAATTTATTGGCCAAACTAGTCATAGAACAAAAGTTGTCGAATTTCGCAAAAATCCCAAGGCTTTAGCCTATCATTTTTCAAAAATTTTTGACGAGGTGTAAAAATCATGAAAATCGAATCAACCATGCATAAACGAAGTCTGGACATTAACAAATAGGAAAATTGAGTAGATAGGTGTAATTTATTGGTCAAACTAGTCACAGAACAAAAGTTGTCGAATTTCGCCAAAATCCATAGGCTTTAGCCTATCAATTTTTAAAATTTTTTGTCGAGTGTAAAATTTATAAAAATCATATCAATCATACACAAACGATGTTTGAACATTAACAAATATGAAAATTGAGTTGATAGGTGTAATTTATTGGCCAAACTAGTCACAAAACAAAAGTTATTGAATTTCACCAAAATCCCTATCAATTTTCAAAATTTTTTGATGAGGTGTAAAGTTCATGAAAATCAAATCAATCATACACAAACGATGTTTGAACATTAACAAATATGAAAATTGAGTTGATAGGTGTAATTTATTGGACAAACTAGTCACAGAACAAAAGTTGTCGAATTTCACCAAAATCCTAAAGCCTATCAATTTTCAAATTTTTTTGATGAGGTGTAAAATTCATGAAAATCAAATCAACCCTGCACAAACTAAGCGTGAAAATTAAAAAATATGAAAATTGAGTAGATATGTTTAATTTATTGGCCAAACTAGTCACAGAACAAAAGTTGTCGAATTTCGCAAAAATCCCAAGGCTTTAGCCTATCAATTTTCAAAATTTTTTGACGAGGTGTAAAAATCATGAAAATCGAATGAACCATACATAAACGAAGTCTGAACATTAACAAATAGGAAAATTGAGTAGATAGGTGTAATTTATTGGCCAAACTAGTCACAGAACAAAAGTTGTCGAATTCCGTCAAAATCCCTGGGCTTTAGCCTATCAATTTTCAAAAATTTTTGACGAGGTGTAAAATTCATAAAAATCATATCAATCATACACAAACGATGTTTCAACATTAACAAATATGCAAATTGAGTTGATAGGTGTAATTTATTGGCCAAACTAGTCACAAAACAAAAGTTGTTGAATTTCACGAAAATCCCTAGGCTTTTAGCCTATCAATTTTCAAAATTTTTTGATGACGTGTAAAATTCATGAAAATCAAATCAACCATGCACAAACTAAGTGTGAACATTAAAAAATATGAAAATTGAGTTGATAGGTGTAATTTATTGGCCAAACTAGTCACAGAACAAAAGTTGTTGAATTGCACCAAAATCTCTAGGCTTTAGCCTATCAATTTTCAAAATTTTTTGAGGAGGTGTAAAATTCATGAAAGTCAAATCAACCATGCACAAACTAAGTGTGAACATTAAAATATATGAAAATTGAGTAGATATGTTTAATTTATTGGCCAAACTAGTCACAGAACAAAAGTTGTCGAATTTCGCAAAAATCCCAAGGCTTTAGCCTATCAATTTTCAAAAATTTTTGACGAGGGGTAAAAATCATGAAAATCGAATCAACCATGCATAAACGAAGTATGAACATTAACAAATAGGAAAATTGAGTAGATAGGTGTAATTTATTGGCCAAACTAGTCACAGAACAAAACTTGTCGAATTTCGCCAAAATCCTTAGGCTTTAGCCTATCAATTTTTAAAATTTTTTGTCGAGGTGTAAAATTCATAAAAATCATATCAATCATACACAAACGATGTTTGAATATTAACAAATATGAAAATTGAGTTGATAGGTGTAATTTATTGGCCAAACTAGTCACAAAACAAAAGTTGTTGAATTTCACCAAAATCCCTAGGCTTTTAGCCTATCAATTTTCAAAATTTTTTGATGAGGCGTAAAATTCATGAAAATCAAATCAATCATACACAAACGATGTTTGAACATTAACAAATATGAAAATTGAGTTGATAGGTGTAATTTATTGGCCAAACTAGTCACAGAACAAAAGTTGTCGAATTTCACCAAAATCCCTAGGCTTTAGCCTATCAATTTTCAAAATTTTTTGAGGAGGTGTAAAATTCATGAAAATCAAATTAACCATGCACAAACTAAGTGTGAACATTAAAAAATATGAAAATTGAGAAGAGATGTTTAATTTATTGGCCAAACTAGTCACAGAACAAAAGTTGTCGAATTTCACAAAAATCCCAAGGCTTTAGCCTATCAATTTTCAAAAATTTTTGACGAGGTGTAAAAATCATGAAAATCGATTCAACCATGCATAAACGAAGTCTGAACATTAACAAATAGGAAAATTGAGTAGATAGGTGTAATTTATTGGCCAAACTAGTCACAGAACAAAAGTTGTCGAATTTCGCCAAAATCCCTAGGCTTTAGCCTATCAATTTTTAAAATTTTTTGTCGAGTGTAAAATTCATAAAAATCATATCAATCATACGAAAACGATGTTTGAACATTAACAAATATGAAAATTGAGTTGATAGGTGTAATTTATTGGCCAAACTAGTCACAAAACAAAAGTTATTGAATTTCACCAAAATCCCTAGGCTTTAGCCTATCAATTTTCAAAATTTTTTGATGAGGTGTAAAATTCATGAAAATCAAATCAATCATACACAAACGATGTTTGAACATTAACAAATATGAAAATTGAGTTGATAGGTGTAATTTATTGGCCAAACTAGTCACAGAACAAAAGTTGTCGAATTTCACCAAAATCCTAAAGCCTATCAATTTTCAAAATTTTTTGATGAGGTGTAAAATTCATGAAAATCAAATCAACCATGCACAAACTAAGCGTGAAAATTAAAAAATATGAAAATTGAGTTGATATGTTTAATTTATTGGCCAAACACAGAACAAAAGTTGTCGAATTTCGCAAAAATCCCAAGGCTTTAGCCTATCAATTTTCAAAAATTTTTGACGAGGTGTAAAAATCATGAAAATCGAATCAACCATACATAAACGAAGTCTGAACATTAAAAAATAGGAAAATTGAGTAGATAGGTGTAATTTATTGGCCAAACTAGTCACAAAACAAAAGTTGTCGAATTTCGCCACAAAATCCCTAGGCTTTAGCCTATCAATTTTTTAAATCTTTTGTCGAGGTGTAAAATTCATAAAAATCATACACAAACGATGTTTGAACATTAACAAATATGAAAATTGAGTTGATAGATGTAATTTATTGGCCAAACTAGTCACAAAACAAAAGTTGTTGAATTTCACCAAAATCCCTAGGCTTTTAGCTTATCAATTTTCAAAATTTTTTGATGAGGTGTAAAATTCATGAAAATCAAATCAATCAAACACAAACGATGTTTGAACATTAAAAATTATGAAAATTGAGTTGATAGGTGTAATTTATTGGGGAAACTAGTCACAGAACAAAAGTTGTCGAATTTCACCAAAATCCCAAGGCTTTAGCCTATCAATTTTCAAATTTTTTTGATGAGGTGTAAAATTCATGAAAATCAAATCAACCATGAACAAACTAAGTTTGAACATTAAAAAATATGAAAATTGGGTAGATATGTTTAATTTGTTGGCCAAACTAGTCACAGAACAAAAGTTGTCGAATTTCGCCAAAATCCCTAGGCTTTAGCCTATCAATTTTTTAAATTTTTTGACGAGGTGTAAAATTCATGAATATCAAATCAACCATGCACAAACAAAGTGCGAACATTAACAAATAAGAAAATTGAGTAGATAGGCGTAATTTATTTGCCAAACTAGTCACAGAACAAAAGTTGTCGAATTTCTCCAAAAATCACTAAAGCCTATGAATTTTTAATTTTTTTGACGAGTTAAAAAATTCATGAAAATCAAATCAATCATGCACAAACGAAGTGTGAACATTAACAAATATTAAAATTGGGTTGATAGGAGTAATTTATTCGCCAAACTAGCCATAGAACAAAAGTTGTCGAATTTGGCCAAAATCCCAAGGCTTTAGCCTATCAATTTTTAAAATTTTTAACGAGGGGTAAAATTCATGAAAATCGAATCAACCATGCGTAAACAAAGTTTGAATATTAATAAATATGAAAATTGAGTAGATACGTGTAATTTATTGGCCAAAATAGTCACAGAACAAAAGTTGTCGAATTTCGCAAAAATCCCTAGGCTTTAGCCTATCCATTTTCAAAAAATTTTGACGAGGTGTAAAAATCATGAAAATCGAATCAACCATGCATAAACGAAGTCTGAACATTAACAAATATAAAAATTGAGTAGGAAGGTGTAATTTATTGGCCAAACTAGTCACAGAACAAAAGTTGTCGAATTTCGCAAAAATCCCTAGGCTTTAGCTTATCAATTTTTAAAAATTTTTGTCGAGGTGTAAAATTCATAAAAATCATATCAATCATATACAAACGATGTTTGAATATTAACAAATATGAAAATTGAGTTGATAGGTGAGATTTATTGGCCAAACTAGTCACAGAACAAAAGTTGTTGAATTTTACCAAAATCCCTAAGCTTTAGCCTATCAATTTTCAAAAATTTTTGATGAGATGTAAAATTCATGAAAATCAAATCAATCATGCAAAAATGAAGTGTGAACGTTAACAAATATGAAAATTGGATTGATAGGTGTAATTTATTGGCCAAACTTGTCACAGAACAAAAGTTGTCGAATTTCGCCAAAATCCCAAGGCTTTAGCCTATCAATTTTTAAAATTTTTTAACGAGGCGTAAAATTCATGAAAATCAAATCAACCATGCACAAACTAAGTGTGAACATTAAAAAATATGAAAATTGAGTAGATATGTTTAATTTGTTGGCCAAACTAGTCACAGAACAAAAGTTGTCGAATTTCGCCAAAATCCCAAGGCTTTAGCCTATCAATTTTTGAAATTTTTTGACGAGGTGTAAAATTCATGAATATCAAATCAACCATGCACAAACAAAGTGCGAACATTAACAAATAAGAAATTGAGTAGATAGGAGTAATTTATTTGCCAAACTAGTCACAGAACAAAAGTTGTCGAATTTCACCAAAATCAATAAAGCCTATCAATTTTTAAATTTTTTTTTACGAGGTAAAAAATTCATGAAAATCAAATCAATCATGCACAAATGAAGTGTGAACATTAACAAATATGAAAATTGGTTTGATAGGTGTAATTTATTAGCCAAACTAGCCATAGAACAAAAGTTGTCGAATTTGGCCAAAATCCCAAGGCTTTAGCCTATCAATTTTTAAAATTTTTAACGAGGCGTAATATACATGAAAATCGAAAAAACCATGCGTAAACAAAGTTTGAATATTAATAAATATGAAAATTGAGTAGATAGGTGTAATTTATTGGCCAAAATAGTCACAGAACAAAAGTTGTCGAATTTCGCAAAAATCCCTAGGCTTTAGCCTATCAATTTTCAAAAAATTTTGACGAGGTGTAAAAATCAGGAAAAACGAATCAACCATGCATAAACGAAGTCTGAACATTAACAAATATGAAAATTGAGTAGATAGGTGTAATTTATTGGCCAAACTAGTCACAGAACAAAAGTTGTTGAATTTCGCCAAAATCCCTAGGCTTTAGCCTATCCATTTTTTAAATTTTTTGTCGAGGTGTAAAATTTATAAAAATCATATCAATCATACACAAACGATGTTTGAACATTAAAAAATATGAAAATTGAGTTGATAGGTGTAATTTATTGGCCAAACTAGTCACAGAACAAAAGTTGTCGAATTTCGCCAAAATCCCAAGGCTTTATCCTATCAATTTACAAAAATTTTTGACGTGGTGTAAAAATCATGAAAATCGAATCAACCTTGCAAAAACGAAGTCTGAACATTAACAAATAGGAAAATTGAGTAGATAGGTGTAATTTGTTGGCCAAACTTGTCACAGAACAAAAAATGTCGAATTTCGCCAAAATCCCAAGGCAAAGCCTATCAATTTTTAAAATTTTATGTCTAGGTGTAAAATTCATAAAAATCATATCAATCATACACAAACGATGTTTGAACATTAACAAATATGAAAATTGAGTTGATAGGTGTAATTTATTGGCCAAATTAGTCACATAACAAAAGTTATCGAATTTCGCAAAAATCCCAAGGCTTTAGCCTATCAATTTTCAAAAAATTTTGACGAGGTGTAAAAATCTTGAAAATCGAATCAACCATGCAAAAACGAAGTCTGAACATTAACAAATAGGAAAATTGAGTAGATAGGTGAAATTTATTGGCCAAACTAGTCACAGAACAAAAGTTGTCGAATTTCGCCAAAATCCCTAGGCTTTAGCCTATCCATTTTTTAAATTTTTTGTCGAGGTGTAAAATTCATAAAAATCATATCAATCGTACACAAACGATGTTTGAACATTAACAAATATGAAAATTGAGTTGATAGGTGTAATTTATTGGCCAAACTAGTCACAGAACAAAAGTTGTTGAATTTCACCAAAATCCCTAGGGTTTAGCCTATCAATTTTCAAAATATTTTGATGAGGTGTAAAATTCATCAAAATCAAATCAATCATACACAAACGATGTTTGAACATTAGAAAATATGAAAATTGAGTTGATAGGTGTAATTTATTGGCCAAAATAGTCACAGAACAAAAGTTGTCGAATTTCGCAAAAATCCCTAGGCTTTAGCCTATCAATTTTCAAAAAATTTTGGACGAGGTGTAAAAATCATGAAAATCGAATCAACCATGCATAAACGAAGTCTGAACATTAACAAATATGAAAATTGAGTAGATAGGTGTAATTTATTGGCCAAACTAGTCACAGAACAAAAGTTGTCGAATTTCGACAAATTCCCAAGGCTTTAGCCTATCAATTTTTAAAATTTTTTAACGAGGCATAAAATTCATGAAATTCAAATCAAACATGCACAAACTAAGTGTGAACATTAAAAAATATAAAAATTGAGTACATATGTTTAATTTGATGGCCAAACTTGTCACAGAACAAAAGTTGTCGAATTTCACCAAAATCCCTAGGTTTTAGCCTATCAATTTTTGAAATTTTTTGACGAGGTGTAAAATTCATGAATATCAAATCAACCATGTATAAACGAAGTCTGAACATTAAAAAATATGAAAATTGAGTAGATAGGTGTAATTTATTGGCCAAACTAGTCATAGAAGAAAAGTTGTCGAATTTCGCCAAAATCCCTAGGCTTTAGCCTATCTATTTTTAAATTTTTTTGACGAGGTGTAAAATTCATGAAAATCAAATCAATCACGCTCAAACGAAGTGGGAACATTAACAAATATAAAAATTTGGTTGATAGGTGTAATTAATTTGCCAAACTAGCCACAGAACAAAAGTTGTCGAATTTGGACAAAATCCCAAGGCTTTAGCCTATCAATTTTTAAAATTTTTAACGAGGCGTAACATTCATGAAAATCGAATCAACCATGCATAAACAAAGTTTGAACATTAATAAATATGGTAATTGAGTAGATAGGTGTAATTTATTGGCCAAACTAGTCACAGAACAAAAGTTGTCGAATTTCGCTAAAATCCCAAGGCTTTAGCCTATCAATTTTCAAAAATTTTTGACGTGGTGTAAAAATCATGAAAATCGAATCAACCATGCAAAAAAGAAGTCTGAACATTAACAAATAGGGAAATTGAGTAGATAGGTGTAATTTATTGGCCAAACTAGTCACAGAACAAAAAATGTCGAATTTCGCCAAAATCCCTAGGCAAAGCCTATCAATTTTTAAAATTTTTTGTCTAGGTGTAAAATTCATAAAAATCATATCAATCATACACAAACGATGTTTGAACATTAACAAATATGAAAATTGAGTTGATAGGTGTAATTTATTGGCCAAATTAGTCACAGAACAAAAGTTATCGAATTTCGCAAAAATCCTAAGGATTTAGCCTATCAATTTTCAAAAAATTTTGACGAGGTGTAAAAATCTTGAAAATCGAATCAACCATGCAAAAACGAAGTCTGAACATTAACAAATAGGAAAATTGAGTAGATAGTTGTAATTTATTGGCCAAACTAGTCACAGAACAAAAGTTGTTGAATTTCGCCAAAATCCCTAGGCTTTAGCCTATCAATTTTTTAAATTTTTTGTCGAGGTGTAAAATTAATAAAAATCATATCAATCGTACACAAACGATGTTTGAACATTAAAAAATATGAAAATTGAGTTGATAGGTGTAATTTATTGGCCAAACTAGTCACAGAACAAAAGTTGTTGAATTTCACCAAAATCCCTAGGGTAAACCTATCAATTTTCAAATTTTTTTGATGAGTTGTAAAATTCATGAAAATCAAATCAATCATACACAAACGATGTTTGAACATTAAAAAATATGAAAATTGAGTTGATAGGTGTAATTTATTGGCCAAAATAGTCACAGAACAAAAGTTGTCGAATTTCGCAAAAATCCCTAGGCTTTAGCCTTTCAATTTTCAAAAAATTTTGGAAGAGGTGTAAAAATCATGAAAATCGAATCAACCATGCATAAACGAAGTGTGAACATTAACAAATATGAAAATTGAGTAGATAGGTGTAATTTATTGGCCAAACTAGTCACAGAACAAAAGTTGTCGAATTTCGCCAAATTCCCAAGGCTTTAGCCTATCAATTTACAAAAATTTTTGACGTGGTGTAAAAATCATGAAAATCGAATCAACCATGCAAAAACGAAGTCTGAACATTAACAAATAGGAAAATTGAGTAGATAGGTGTAATTTGTTGGCCAAACTAGTCACAGAACAAAAAATGTCGAATTTCGCCAAAATCCCAAGGCAAAGCCTATCAATTTTTAAAATTTTATGTCTAGGTGTAAAATTCATAAAAATCATATCAATCATACACAAACGATGTTTGAACATTAACAAATATGAAAATTGAGTTGATAGGTGTAATTTATTGGCCAAATTAGTCACATAACAAAAGTTATCGAATTTCGCAAAAATCCCAAGGCTTTAGCCTATCAATTTTCAAAAATTTTGACGAGGTGTAAAAATCTTGAAAATCGAATCAACCATGCAAAAACGAAGTCTGAACATTAACAAATAGGAAAATTGAGTAGATAGGTGAAATTTATTGGCCAAACTAGTCACAGAACAAAAGTTGTCGAATTTCGCCAAAATCCCTAGGCTTTAGCCTATCAATTTTTAAAATTTTTTGTCGAGGTGTAAAATTCATAAAAATCATATCAATCGTACACAAACGATGTTTGAACATTAACAAATATGAAAATTGAGTTGATAGGTGTAATTTATTGGCCAAACTAGTCACAGAACAAAAGTTGTTGAATTTCACCAAAATCCCTAGGGTTTAGCCTATCAATTTTCAAAATATTTTGATGAGGTGTAAAATTCATGAAAATCAAATCAATCATACACAAACGATGTTTGAACATTAGAAAATATGAAAATTGAGTTGATAGGTGTAATTTATTGGCCAAAATAGTCACAGAACAAAAGTTGTCGAATTTCGCAAAAATCCCTAGGCTTTAGCCTATCAATTTTCAAAAAATTTTGGACGAGGTGTAAAAATCATGAAAATCGAATCAACCATGCATAAACGAAGTCTGAACATTAACAAATATGAAAATTGAGTAGATAGGTGTAATTTATTGGCAAAACTAGTCACAGAACAAAAGTTGTCGAATTTCGCCAAATTCCCAAGGCTTTAGCCTATCAATTTTTAAAATTTTTTAACGAGGCATAAAATTCATGAAATTCAAATCAAACATGCACAAACTAAGTGTGAACATTAAAAAATATGAAAATTGAGTAGATATGTTTAATTTGATGGCCAAACTAGTCACAGAACAAAAGTTGTCGAATTTCACCAAAATCCCTAGGTTTTAGCCTATCAATTTTTGAAATTTTTTGACGAGGTGTAAAATTCATGAATATCAAATCAACCATGTATAAACGAAGTCTGAACATTAAAAAATATGAAAATTGAGTAGATAGGTGTAATTTATTGGCCAAACTAGTCACAGAAGAAAAGTTGTCGAATTTCGCCAAAATCCCTAGACTTTAGCCTATCTATTTTTAAATTTTTTTGACGAGGTGTAAAATTCATGAAAATCAAATCAATCACGCTCAAACGAAGTGGGAACATTAACAAATATAAAAATTTGGTTGATAGGTGTAATTTATTTGCCAAACTAGCCACAGAACAAAAGTTGTCGAATTTGGACAAAATCCCAAGGCTTTAGCCTATCAATTTTTAAAATTTTTAACGAGGCGTAACATTCATGAAAATCGAATCAACCATGCATAAACAAAGTTTGAACATTAATAAATATGAAAATTGAGTAGATAGGTGTAATTTATTGGCCAAACTAGTCACAGAACAAAAGTTGTCGAATTTCGCTAAAATCCCAGGGCTTTAGCCTATCAATTTTCAAAAATTTTTGACGTGGTGTAAAAATCATGAAAATCGAATCAACCATGCAAAAACGAAGTCTGAACATTAACAAATAGGAAAATTGAGTAGATAGGTGTAATTTATTGGCCAAACTAGTCACAGAACAAAAAATGTCGAATTTCGCCAAAATCCCTGGGCCAAGCCTATCAATTTTTAAAATTTTTTGTCGAGGTGTAAAATTCATAAAAATCATATCAATCATACACAAATGATGTTTGAACATTAACAAATATGAAAATTGAGTTGATAGGTGTAATTTATTGGCCAAATTAGTCACAGAACAAAAGTTATCGAATTTCGCAAAAATCCCAAGGCTTTAGCGTATCAATTTTCAAAAAATTTTGACGAGGTGTAAAAATCATGAAAATCGAATCAACCATGCAAACACGAAGTCTGAACATTAACAAATAGGAAAATTGAGTAGATAGGTGTAATTTATTGGCCAAACTAGTCATAGAACAAAAGTTGTTGAATTTCGCCAAAATCCCTAGGCTTTAGCCTATCCATTTTTTAAATTTTTTGTCGAGGTGTAAAATTCATAAAAATCATATCAATCGCACACAAACGATGTTTGAACATTAAAAAATATGAAAATTGAGTTGATAGGTGTAATTTATTGGCCAAAATAGTTACAGAACAAAAGTTGTCGAATTTCGAAAAAATCCCTAGGCTTTAGCCTATCAATTTTCAAAAAATTTTGGACGAGGTGTAAAAATCATGAAAATCGAATCAACCATGCATAAACGAAGTCTGAACATTAACAAATATGAAAATTGAGTAGATAGGTGTAATTTATTGGCCAAACTAGTCACAGAACAAAAGTTGTCGAATTTCGCCAAATTCCCAAGGCTTTAGCATATCAATTTTTAAAATTTTTTAACGAGGTATAAAATTCATGAAATTCAAATCAAACATGCACAAACTAAGTGTGAACATTAAAAAATATGAAAATTGAGTAGATATGTTTAATTTGATGGCCAAACTAGTCACAGAACAAAAGTTGTCGAATTTCACCAAAATCCCTAGGTTTTAGCCTATCAATTTTTGAAATTTTTTGACGAGGTGTAAAATTCATGAATATCAAATCAACCATGTATAAACGAAGTCTGAACATTAAAAAATATGAAAATTGAGTAGATAGGTGTAATTTATTGGCCAAACTAGTCACAGAAGAAAAGTTGTCGAATTTCGCCAAAATCCCTAGGCTTTAGCCTATCTATTTTTAAATTTTTTTGACGAGGTGTAAAATTCATGAAAATCAAATCAATCACGCTCAAACGAAGAGGGAACATTAACAAATATAAAAATTTGGTTGATAGGTGTAATTTATTTGCCAAACTAGCCACAGAACAAAAGTTGTCGAATTTGGACAAAATCCCAAGGCTTTAGCCTATCAATTTTTAAAATTTTTAACGAGGCGTAACATTCATGAAAATCGAATCAACCATGCATAAACAAAGTTTGAACATTAATAAATATGAAAATTGAGTAGATAGGTGTAATTTATTGGCAAAAATAGTCACAGAACAAAAGTTGTCGAATTTCGCAAAAATCCCAAGGCTTTAGCCTATCAATTTTCAAAAATTTTTGACGTGGTGTAAAAATCATGAAAATCGAATCAACCATGCAAAAACAAAGTCTGAACATTAACAAATAGGAAAATTGAGTAGATAGGTGTAATTTATTGGCCAAACTAGTCACAGAACAAAAAATGTCGAATTTCGCCAAAATCCCTAGGCAAAGCCTATCTATTTTTAAAATTTTTTGTCGAAGTGTAAAATTCATAAAAATCATATCAATCATACACAAAAGATGTTTGAACATTAACAAATATGAAAATTGAGTTGATAGGTGTAATTTATTGGCCAAATTAGTCACAGAACAAAAGTTATCGAATTTCGCAAAAATCCCAAGGCTTTAGCCAATCAATTTTCAAAAAATTTTGACGAGGTGTAAAAATCTTGAAAATCGAATCAACCATGCAAAAACGAAGTCTGAACATTAACAAATAGGAAAATTGAGTAGATAGGTGTAATTTATTGGCCAAACTAGTCACAGAACAAAAGTTGTTGAATTTCGCCAAAATCCCTAGGCTTTAGCCTATCCATTTTTTAAATTTTTTGTCGAGGTGTAAAATTCATAAAAATCATATCAATCGCACACGAACGATAATTGAACATTAAAAAATATGAAAATTGAGTTGATAGGTATAATTTATTGGCCAAACTAGTCACAGAACAAAAGTTGTTGAATTTCACCAAAATCCCTAGGGTTTAGCCTATCAATTTTCAAATTTTTTTGATGAGGTGTAAAATTCATGAAAATCAAATCAATCATACACAAACGATGTTTGAACCTTAAAAAATATGAAAATTGAGTTGATAGGTGTAATTTATTGGCCAAAATAGTCACAGAACAAAAGTTGTCGAATTTCGCAAAAATCCCTAGGCTTTAGCCTATCAATTTTCAAAAAATTTTGGACGAGGTGTAAAAATCATGAAAATCGAATCAACCATGCATAAACGAAGTCTGAACATTAACAAATATGAAAATTGAGTAGATAGGTGTAATTTATTGGCCAAACTAGTCACAGAACAAAAGTTGTCGAATTTCGCCAAATTCCCAAGGCTTTAGCCTATCAATTTTTAAAATTTTTTAACGAGGCGTAAAATTCATGAAATTCAAATCAAACATGCACAAACTAAGTGTGAACATTAAAAATATGAAAATTGAGTAGATATGTTTAATTTGAGGGCCAAACTAGTCACAGAACAAAAGTTGTCGAATTTCGCCAAAATCCCTAGGTTTTAGCCTTTCAATTTTTGAAATTTTTTGACGAGGTGTAAAATTCATGAATATCAAATCAACCATGTATAAACGAAGTCTGAACATTAAAAAATATGAAAATCGAGTAGATAGGTGTAATTTATTGGCCAAACTAGTCACAGAAGAAAAGTTGTCGAATTTCGCCAAAATCCCTAGGCTTTAGCCTAACTATTTTTAAATTTTTTTGACGAGGTGTAAAATTCATGAAAATCAAATCAATCACGCTCGAACGAAGAGGGAACATTAACAAATATAAAAATTTGGTTGATAGGTGTAATTTATTTGCCAAACTAGCCACAGAACAAAAGTTGTCGAATTTGGACAAAATCCCAAGGCTTTAGCCTATCAATTTTTAAAATTTTTAACGAGGCGTAACATTCATGAAAATCGAATCAACCATGCATAAACAAAGTTTGAACATTAATAAATATGAAAATTGAGTAGATAGGTGTAATTTATTGGCAAAAATAGTCACAGAACAAAAGTTGTCGAATTTCGCAAAAATCCCAAGGCTTTAGCCTATCAATTTTCAAAAATTTTTGACGTGGTGTAAAAATCATGAAAATTGAATCAACCATGCAAAAACGAAGTCTGAACATTAACAAATAGGAAAATTGAGTAGATAGGTGTAATTTATTGGCCAAACTAGTCACAGAACAAAAAATGTCGAATTTCGCCAAAATCCCTAGGCAAAGCCTATCAATTTTTAAAATTTTTTGTCGAGGTGTAAAATTCATAAAAATCATATCAATCATACACAAACGATGTTTGAACATTAACAAATATGAAAATTGAGTTGATAGGTGTAATTTATGGGCCAAACTAGTCACAAAACAAAAGTTGTCGAATTTCGCCAAAATCCCTAGGCTTTAGCCTATCAATTTTCAAAAAATTTTGACGAGGTGTAAAAATCTTGAAAATCAAATCAACCATGCAAAAACGAAGTCTGAACATTAACAAATAGGAAAATTGAGTAGATAGGTGTAATTTATTGGCCAAACTAGTCACAGAACAAAAGTTGTTGAATTTCGCCAAAATCCCTAGGCTTTAGCCTATCCATTTTTTAAATTTTTTGTCGAGGTGTAAAATTCATAAAAATCATATCAATCGCACACGAACGATAATTGAACATTAAAAAATATGAAAATTGAGTTGATAGGTGTAATTTATTGGCCAAACTAGTCACAGAACAAAAGTTGTTGAATTTCACCAAAATCCCTAGGGTTTAGCCTATCAATTTTCAAATTTTTTTGATGAGGTGTAAAATTCATGAAAATCAAATCAATCATACACAAACGATGTTTGAACCTTAAAAAATATGAAAATTGAGTTGATAGGTGTAATTTATTGGCCAAAATAGTCACAGAACAAAAGTTGTCGAATTTCGCAAAAATCCCTAGGCTTTAGCCTATCAATTTTCAAAAAATTTTGGACGAGGTGTAAAAATCATGAAAATCGAATCAACCATGCATAAACGAAGTCTGAACATTAACAAATATGAAAATTGAGTAGATAGGTGTAATTTATTGGCCAAACTAGTCACAGAACAAAAGTTGTCGAATTTCGCCAAATTCCCAAGGCTTTAGCCTATCAATTTTTAAAATTTTTTAACGAGGCGTAAAATTCATGAAATTCAAATCAAACATGCACAAACTAAGTGTGAACATTAAAAATATGAAAATTGAGTAGATATGTTTAATTTGAGGGCCAAACTAGTCACAGAACAAAAGTTGTCGAATTTCGCCAAAATCCCTAGGTTTTAGCCTTTCAATTTTTGAAATTTTTTGACGAGGTGTAAAATTCATGAATATCAAATCAACCATGTATAAACGAAGTCTGAACATTAAAAAATATGAAAATTGAGTAGATAGGTGTAATTTATTGGCCAAACTAGTCACAGAAGAAAAGTTGTCGAATTTCGCCAAAATCCCTAGGCTTTAGCCTATCTATTTTTAAATTTTTTTGACGAGGTGTAAAATTCATGAAAATCAAATCAATCACGCTCAAACGAAGAGGGAACATTAACAAATATAAAAATTTGGTTGATAGGTGTAATTTATTTGCCAAACTAGCCACAGAACAAAAGTTGTCGAATTTGGACAAAATCCCAAGGCTTTAGCCTATCAATTTTTAAAATTTTTAACGAGGCGTAACATTCATGAAAATCGAATCAACCATGCATAAACAAAGTTTGAACATTAATAAATATGAAAATTGAGTAGATAGGTGTAATTTATTGGCAAAAATAGTCACAGAACAAAAGTTGTCGAATTTCGCAAAAATCCCAAGGCTTTAGCCTATCAATTTTCAAAAATTTTTGACGTGGTGTAAAAATCATGAAAATTGAATCAACCATGCAAAAACGAAGTCTGAACATTAACAAATAGGAAAATTGAGTAGATAGGTGTAATTTATTGGCCAAACTAGTCACAGAACAAAAAATGTCGAATTTCGCCAAAATCCCTAGGCAAAGCCTATCAATTTTTAAAATTTTTTGTCGAGGTGTAAAATTCATAAAAATCATATCAATCATACACAAACGATGTTTGAACATTAACAAATATGAAAATTGAGTTGATAGGTGTAATTTATGGGCCAAACTAGTCACAAAACAAAAGTTGTCGAATTTCGCCAAAATCCCTAGGCTTTAGCCTATCAATTTTCAAAAAATTTTGACGAGGTGTAAAAATCTTGAAAATCGAATCAACCATGCAAAAACGAAGTCTGAACATTAACAAATAGGAAAATTGAGTAGATAGGTGTAATTTATTGGCCAAACTAGTCACAGAACAAAAGTTGTTGAATTTCGCCAAAATCCCTAGGCTTTAGCCTATCCATTTTTTAAATTTTTTGTCGAGGTGTAAAATTCATAAAAATCATATCAATCGCACACGAACGATAATTGAACATTAAAAAATATGAAAATTGAGTTGATAGGTGTAATTTATTGGCCAAACTAGTCACAGAACAAAAGTTGTTGAATTTCACCAAAATCCCTAGGGTTTAGCCTATCAATTTTCAAATTTTTTTGATGAGGTGTAAAATTCATGAAAATCAAATCAATCATACACAAACGATGTTTGAACCTTAAAAAATATGAAAATTGAGTTGATAGGTGTAATTTATTGGCCAAAATAGTCACAGAACAAAAGTTGTCGAATTTCGCAAAAATCCCTAGGCTTTAGCCTATCAATTTTCAAAAAATTTTGGACGAGGTGTAAAAATCATGAAAATCGAATCAACCATGCATAAACGAAGTCTGAACATTAACAAATATGAAAATTGAGTAGATAGGTGTAATTTATTGGCCAAACTAGTCACAGAACAAAAGTTGTCGAATTTCGCCAAATTTCCAAGGCTTTAGCCTATCAATTTTTAAAATTTTTTAATGAGGCGTAAAATTCATGAAATTCAAATCAAACATGCACAAACTAAGTGTGAACATTAAAAATATGAAAATTGAGTAGATATGTTTAATTTGAGGGCCAAACTAGTCACAGAACAAAAGTTGTCGAATTTCGCCAAAATCCCTAGGTTTTAGCCTTTCAATTTTTGAAATTTTTTGACGAGGTGTAAAATTCATGAATATCAAATCAACCATGTATAAACGAAGTCTGAACATTAAAAAATATGAAAATTGAGTAGATAGGTGTAATTTATTGGCCAAACTAGTCACAGAAGAAAAGTTGTCGAATTTCGCCAAAATCCCTAGGCTTTAGCCTATCTATTTTTAAATTTTTTTGACGAGGTGTAAAATTCATGAAAATCAAATCAATCACGCTCAAACGAAGAGGGAACATTAACAAATATAAAAATTTGGTTGATAGGTGTAATTTATTTGCCAAACTAGCCACAGAACAAAAGTTGTCGAATTTGGACAAAATCCCAAGGCTTTAGCCTATCAATTTTTAAAATTTTTAACGAGGCGTAACATTCATGAAAATCGAATCAACCATGCATAAACAAAGTTTGAACATTAATAAATATGAAAATTGAGTAGATAGGTGTAATTTATTGGCAAAAATAGTCACAGAACAAAAGTTGTCGAATTTCGCAAAAATCCCAAGGCTTTATCCTATCAATTTTCAAAAATTTTTGACGTGGTGTAAAAATCATGAAAATTGAATCAACCATGCAAAAACGAAGTCTGAACATTAACAAATAGGAAAATTGAGTAGATAGGTGTAATTTATTGGCCAAACTAGTCACAGAACAAAAAATGTCGAATTTCGCCAAAATCCCTAGGCAAAGCCTATCAATTTTTAAAATTTTTTGTCGAGGTGTAAAATTCATAAAAATCATATCAATCATACACAAACGATGTTTGAACATTAACAAATATGAAAATTGAGTTGATAGGTGTAATTTATGGGCCAAACTAGTCACAAAACAAAAGTTGTCGAATTTCGCCAAAATCCCTAGGCTTTAGCCTATCAATTTTCAAAAAATTTTGACGAGGTGTAAAAATCTTGAAAATCGAATCAACCATGCAAAAACGAATTCTGAACATTAACAAATAGGAAAATTGAGTAGATAGGTGTAATTTATTGGCCAAACTAGTCACAGAACAAAAGTTGTTGAATTTCGCCAAAATCCCTAGGCTTTAGCCTATCCATTTTTTAAATTTTTTGTCGAGGTGTAAAATTCATAAAAATCATATCAATCGTACACAAACGATGTTTGAACATTAAAAAATATGAAAATTGAGTTGATAGGTGTAATTTATTGGCCAAACTAGTCACAGAATAAAAGTTGTTGAATTTCACCAAAATCCCTAGGGTTTAGCCTATCAATTTTCAAAATTTTTTGATGAGGTGTAAAATTCATGAAAATCAAATCAATCATACACAAACGATGTTTGAACATTAAAAAATATGAAAATTGAGTTGATAGGTGTAATTTATTGGCCAAAATAGTCACAGAACAAAAGTTGTCGAATTTCGAAAAAATCCCTAGGCTTTAGCCTATCAATTTTCAAAAAATTTTGGACGAGGTGTAAAAATCATGAAAATCGAATCAACTATGCATAAACGAAGTCTGAACATTAACAAATACGAAAATTGAGTAGATAGGTGTAATTTATTGGCCAAACTACTCACAGAACAAAAGTTGTCGAATTTCGCCAAATTCCCAAGGCTTTAGCCTATCAATTTTTAAAATTTTTTAACGAGGCCTAAAATTCATGAAATTCAAATAAAACATGCACAAACTAAGTGTGAACATTAAAAAATATGAAAATTGAGTAGATATGTTTAATTTGATGGCCAAACTAGTCACAGAACAAAAGTTGTCGAATTTCGCCAAAATCCCTAGGTTTTAGCCTATCAATTTTTGAAATTTTTTGACGAGGTGTAAAATTCATGAATATCAAATCAACCATGTATAAACGAAGTTTGAACATTAAAAAATATGAAAATTGAGTAGATAGGTGTAATTTATTGGCCAAACTAGTCACAGAAGAAAAGTTGTCGAATTTCGCCAAAATCCCTAGGCTTTAGCCTATCTATTTTTAAATTTTTTTGACGAGGTGTAAAATTCATGAAAATCAAATCAATCACGCTCAAACGAAGAGGGAACATTAACAAATATAAAAATTTGGTTGATAGGTGTAATTTATTTGCCAAACTAGCCACAGAACAAAAGTTGTCGAATTTGGACAAAATCCCAAGGCTTTAGCCTATCAATTTTTAAAATTTTTAACGAGGCGTAACATTCATGAAAATCGAATCAACCATGCATAAACAAAGTTTGAACATTAATAAATATGAAAATTGAGTAGATAGGTGTAATTTATTGGCAAAAATAGTCACAGAACAAAAGTTGTCGAATTTCGCAAAAATCCCAAGGCTTTAGCCTATCAATTTTCAAAAATTTTTGACGTGGTGTAAAAATCATGAAAATCGAATCAACCATGCAAAAATGAAGTCTGAACATTAACAAATAGGAAAATTGAGTAGATAGGTGTAATTTATTGGCCAAACTAGTCACAGAACAAAAAATGTCGAATTTCGCCAAAATCCCTAGGCAAACCCTATCAATTTTTAAAATTTTTTGTCGAGGTGTAAAATTCATAAAAATCATATCAATCATACACAAACGATGTTTGAACATTAACAAATATGAAAATTGATTTGATAGGTGTAATTTATGGGCCAAACTAGTCACAAAACAAAAGTTGTCGAATTTCGCCAAAATCCCTAGGCTTTAGCCTATCAATTTTCAAAAAATTTTGACGAGGTGTAAAAATCTTGAAAATCGAATCAACCATGCAAAAAGGAAGTCTGAACATTAACAAATAGGAAAATTGAGTAGATAGGTGTAATTTATTGGCCAAACTAGTCACAGAACAAAAGTTGTTGAATTTCACCAAAATCCCTAGGCTTTAGCCTATCCATTTTTTAAATTTTTTGTCGAGGTGTAAAATTCATAAAAATCATATCAATCGTACACAAACGATGTTTGAACATTAAAAAATATGAAAATTGAGTAGATAGGTGTAATTTATTAGCCAAACTAGTCAAAGAAGAAAAGTTATCGAATTTCGCCAAAATCCCTAGGCTTTAGCCTATCTATTTTTAAATTTTTTTGACGAGGTGTAAAATTCATGAAAATCAAATCAATCACGCTCAAACGAAGAGGGAACATTAACAAATATAAAAATTTGGTTGATAGGTGTAATTTATTTGCCAAACTAGCCACAGAACAAAAGTTGTCGAATTTGGACAAAATCCCAAGGCTTTAGCCTATCAATTTTTAAAATTTTTAACGAGGCGTAACATTCATGAAAATCGAATCAACCATGCATAAACAAAGTTTGAACATTAATAAATATGAAAATTGAGTAGATAGGTGTAATTTATTGGCAAAAATAGTCACAGAACAAAAGTTGTCGAATTTCGCAAAAATCCCAAGGCTTTAGCCTATCAATTTTCAAAAATTTTTGACGTGGTGTAAAAATCATGAAAATCGAATCAACCATGCAAAAACGAAGTCTGAACATTAACAAATAGGAAAATTGAGTAGATAGGTGTAATTTATTGGCCAAACTAGTCACAAAACAAAAAATGTCGAATTTCGCCAAAATCCCTAGGCAAAGCCAATCAATTTTTAAAATTTTTTGTCGAGGTGTAAAATTCATAAAAATCATATCAATCACACACAAACGATGTTTGAACATTAACAAATATGAAAATTGAGTTGATAGGTGTAATTTATGGGCCGAACTAGTCACAAAACAAAAGTTGTCGAATTTCGCCAAAATCCCTAGGCTTTAGCCTATCAATTTTTAAAATTTTTTGTCAAGGTGTAAAATTCATATCATATCAATCAAACACAAACGATGTTTGAACATTAACAAATATGAAAATTGAGTTGATAGGTGTAATTTATTGGCCAAACTAGTCACAAAACAAAAGTTGTTGAATTTCGCCAAAATCCCTAGGCTTTAGCCTATCCATTTTTTAAATTTTTTGTCGAGGTGTAAAATTCATAAAAATCATATCAATCGTACACAAACGATGTTTGAACATTAACAAATATGAAAATTGAGTTGATAGGTGTAATTTATGGGCCGAACTAGTCACAAAACAAAAGTTGTCGAATTTCGCCAAAATCCCTAGGCTTTAGCCTATCAATTTTTAAAATTTTTTGTCAAGGTGTAAAATTCATAAAAATCATATCAATCATACACAAACGATGTTTGAACATTAACAAATATGAAAATTGAGTTGATAGGTGTAATTTATTGGCCAAAATAGTCACAGAACAAAAGTTGTCGAATTTCGAAAAAATCCCTAAGCTTTAGCCTATCAATTTTCAAAAAATTTTGGACGAGGTGTAAAAATCATGAAAATCGAATCAACCATGCATAAACGAAGTCTGAACATTAACAAATATGAAAATTGAGTAGATAGGTGTAATTTATTGGCCAAACTAGTCACAGAACAAAAGTTGTCGAATTTCGCCAAATTCCCAAGGCTTTAGCCTATCAATTTTTAAAATTTTTTAACGAGGCGTCAAATTCATGAAATTCAAATCAAACATGCACAAACTAAGTGTGAACATTAAAAAATATGAAAATTGAGTAGATATGTTTAATTTGATGGCCAAACTAGTCACAGAACAAAAGTTGTCGAATTTCGCCAAAATCCCTAGGTTTTAGCCTATCAATTTTTGAAATTTTTTGACGAGGTGTAAAATTCATGAATATCAAATCAACCATGTATAAACGAAGTCTGAACATTAAAAAATATGAAAATTGAGTAGATAGGTATAATTTATTGGCCAAACTAGTCACAGAAGAAAAGTTATCGAATTTCGCCAAAATCCCTAGGCTTTAGCCTATCTATTTTTAAATTTTTTTGACGAGGTGTAAAATTCATGAAAATCAAATCAATCACGCTCAAACGAAGAGGGAACATTAACAAATATAAAAATTTGGTTGATAGGTGTAATTTATTTGCCAAACTAGCCACAGAACAAAAGTTGTCGAATTTGGACAAAATCCCAAGGCTTTAGCCTATCAATTTTTAAAATTTTTAACGAGGCGTAACATTCATGAAAATCGAATCAACCATGCATAAACAAAGTTTGAACATTAATAAATATGAAAATTGAGTAGATAGGTGTAATTTATTGGCAAAAATAGTCACAGAACAAAAGTTGTCAAATTTCGCAAAAATCCCAAGGCTTTAGCCTATCAATTTTCAAAAATTTTTGACGTGGTGTAAAAATCATGAAAATCGAATCAACCATGCAAAAACGAAGTCTGAACATTAACAAATAGGAAAATTGAGTAGATAGGTGTAATTTATTGGCCAAACTAGTCACAAAACAAAAAATGTCGAATTTCGCCAAAATCCCTAGGCAAAGCCTATCAATTTTTTAAATTTTTTGTCGAGGTGTAAAATTCATAAAAATCATATCAATCATACACAAACGATGTTTGAACATTAACAAATATGAAAATTGAGTTGATAGGTGTAATTTATGGGCCGAACTAGTCACAAAACAAAAGTTGTCGAATTTCGCCAAAATCCCTAGGCTTTAGCCTATCAATTTTTAAAATTTTGACGAGGTGTAAAAATCTTGAAAATCATATCAATCATATACAAACGATGTTTGAACATTAACAAATATGAAAATTGAGTTGATAGGTGTAATTTATTGGCCAAAATAGTCACAGAACAAAAGTTGTCGAATTTCGAAAAAATCCCTAAGCTTTAGCCTATCAATTTTCAAAAAATTTTGGACGAGGTGTAAAAATCATGAAAATCGAATCAACCATGCATAAACGAAGTCTGACCATTAACAAATATGAAAATTGAGTAGATAGGTGTAATTTATTGGCCAAACTAGTCACAGAACAAAAGTTGTCGAATTTCGCCAAATTCCCAAGGCTTTAGCCTATCAATTTTTAAAATTTTTTAACGAGGCGTCAAATTCATGAAATTCAAATCAAACATGCACAAACTAAGTGTGAACATTAAAAAATATGAAAATTGAGTAGATATGTTTAATTTTATGGCCAAACTAGTCACAGAACAAAAGTTGTCGAATTTCGCCAAAATCCCTAGGTTTTAGCCTATCAATTTTTGAAATTTTTTGACGAGGTGTAAAATTCATGAATATCAAATCAACCATGTATAAACGAAGTCTGAACATTAAAAAATATGAAAATTGAGTAGATAGGTATAATTTATTGGCCAAACTAGTCACAGAAGAAAAGTTATCGAATTTCGCCAAAATCCCTAGGCTTTAGCCTATCTATTTTTAAATTTTTTTGACGAGGTGTAAAATTCATGAAAATCAAATCAATCACGCTCAAACGAAGAGGGAACATTAACAAATATAAAAATTTGGTTGATAGGTGTAATTTATTTGCCAAACTAGCCACAGAACAAAAGTTGTCGAATTTGGACAAAATCCCAAGGCTTTAGCCTATCAATTTTTAAAATTTTTAACGAGGCGTAACATTCATGAAAATCGAATCAACCATGCATAAACAAAGTTTGAACATTAATAAATATGAAAATTGAGTAGATAGGTGTAATTTATTGGCAAAAATAGTCACAGAACAAAAGTTGTCGAATTTCGCAAAAATCCCAAGGCTTTAGCCTATCAATTTTCAAAAATTTTTGACGTGGTGTAAAAATCATGAAAATCGAATCAACCATGCAAAAACGAAGTCTGAACATTAACAAATAGGAAAATTGAGTAGATAGGTGTAATTTATTGGCCAAACTAGTCACAAAACAAAAAATGTCGAATTTCGCCAAAATCCCTAGGCAAAGCCTATCAATTTTTAAAATTTTTTGTCGAGGTGTAAAATTCATAAAAATCATATCAATCATACACAAACGATGTTTGAACATTAACAAATATGAAAATTGAGTTGATAGGTGTAATTTATGGGCCGAACTAGTCACAAAACAAAAGTTGTCGAATTTCGCCAAAATCCCTAGGCTTTAGCCTATCAATTTTTAAAATTTTTTGTCAAGGTGTAAAATTCATAAAAATCATATCAATCATACACAAACGATGTTTGAACATTAACAAATATGAAAATTGAGTTGATAGGTGTAATTTATTGGCCAAAATAGTCACAGAACAAAAGTTGTCGAATTTCGAAAAATCCCTAAGCTTTAGCCTATCAATTTTCAAAAAATTTTGGACGAGGTGTAAAAATCATGAAAATCGAATCAACCATGCATAAACGAAGTCTGAACATTAACAAATATGAAAATTGAGTAGATAGGTGTAATTTATTGGCCAAACTAGTCACAGAACAAAAGTTGTCGAATTTCGCCAAATTCCCAAGGCTTTAGCCTATCAATTTTTAAAATTTTTTAACGAGGCGTCAAATTCATGAAATTCAAATCAAACATGCACAAACTAAGTGTGAACATTAAAAAATATGAAAATTGAGTAGATATGTTTAATTTTATGGCCAAACTAGTCACAGAACAAAAGTTGTCGAATTTCGCCAAAATCCCTAGGTTTTAGCCTATCAATTTTTGAAATTTTTTGACGAGGTGTAAAATTCATGAATATCAAATCAACCATGTATAAACGAAGTCTGAACATTAAAAAATATGAAAATTGAGTAGATAGGTATAATTTATTGGCCAAACTAGTCACAGAAGAAAAGTTATCGAATTTCGCCAAAATCCCTAGGCTTTAGCCTATCTATTTTTAAATTTTTTTGACGAGGTGTAAAATTCATGAAAATCAAATCAATCACGCTCAAACGAAGAGGGAACATTAACAAATATAAAAATTTGGTTGATAGGTGTAATTTATTTGCCAAACTAGCCACAGAACAAAAGTTGTCGAATTTGGACAAAATCCCAAGGCTTTAGCCTATCAATTTTTAAAATTTTTAATGAGGCGTAACATTCATGAAAATCGAATCAACCATGCATAAACAAAGTTTGAACATTAATAAATATGAAAATTGAGTAGATAGGTGTAATTTATTGGCAAAAATAGTCACAGAACAAAAGTTGTCGAATTTCGCAAAAATCCCAAGGCTTTAGCCTATCAATTTTCAAAAATTTTTGACGTGGTGTAAAAATCATGAAAATCGAATCAACCATGCAAAAACGAAGTCTGAACATTAACAAATAGGAAAATTGAGTAGATAGGTGTAATTTATTGGCCAAACTAGACACAAAACAAAAAATGTCGAATTTCGCCAAAATCCCTAGGCAAAGCCTATCAATTTTTAAAATTTTTTGTCGAGGTGTAAAATTCATAAAAATCATATCAATCATACACAAAAGATGTTTGAACATTAACAAATATGAAAATTGAGTTGATAGGTGTAATTTATGGGCCGAACTAGTCACAAAACAAAAGTTGTCGAATTTCGCCAAAATCCCTAGGCTTTAGCCTATCAATTTTTAAAATTTTTTGTCAAGGTGTAAAATTCATAAAAATCATATCAATCATATACAAACGATGTTTGAACATTAACAAATATGAAAATTGAGTTGATAGGTGTAATTTATTGGCCAAAATAGTCACAGAATAAAAGTTGTCGAATTTCGAAAAAATCCCTAAGCTTTAGCCTATCAATTTTCAAAAAATTTTGGACGAGGTGTAAAAATCTTGAAAATCGAATCAACCATGCATAAACGAAGTCTGAAGATTAACAAATATGAAAATTGAGTAGATAGGTGTAATTTATTGGCCAAACTAGTCACAGAACAAAAGTTGTCGAATTTCGCCAAATTCCCAAGGCTTTAGCCTATCAATTTTTAAAATTTTTTAACGAGGCGTCAAATTCATGAAATTCAAATCAAACATGCACAAACTAAGTGTGAACATTAAAAAATATGAAAATTGAGTAGATATGTTTAATTTGATGGCCAAACTAGTCACAGAACAAAAGTTGTCGAATTTCGCCAAAATCCCTAGGTTTTAGCCTATCAATTTTTGAAATTTTTTGACGAGGTGTAAAATTCATGAATATCAAATCAACCATGTATAAACGAAGTCTGAACATTAAAAAATATGAAAATTGAGTAGATAGGTATAATTTATTTGCCAAACTAGTCACAGAAGAAAAGTTATCGAATTTCGCCAAAATCCCTAGGCTTTAGCCTATCTATTTTTAAATTTTTTTGACGAGGTGTAAAATTCATGAAAATCAAATCAATCACGCTCAAACGAAGAGGGAACATTAACAAATATAAAAATTTGGTTGATAGGTGTAATTTATTTGCCAAACTAGCCACAGAACAAAAGTTGTCGAATTTGGACAAAATCCCAAGGCTTTAGCCTATCAATTTTTAAAATTTTTAACGAGGCGTAACATTCATGAAAATCGAATCAACCATGCATAAACAAAGTTTGAACATTAATAAATATGAAAATTGAGTAGATAGGTGTAATTTATTGGCAAAAATAGTCACAGAACAAAAGTTGTCGAATTTCGCAAAAATCCCAAGGCTTTAGCCTATCAATTTTCAAAAATTTTTGACGTGGTGTAAAAATCATGAAAATCGAATCAACCATGCAAAAACGAAGTCTGAACATTAACAAATAGGAAATTTGAGTAGATAGGTGTAATTTATTGGCCAAACTAGTCACAAAACAAAAAATGTCGAATTTCGCCAAAATCCCTAGGCAAAGCCTATCAATTTTTAAAATTTTTTGTCGAGGTGTAAAATTCATAAAAATCATATCAATCATACACAAACGATGTTTGAACATTAACAAATATGAAAATTGAGTTGATAGGTGTAATTTATGGGCCGAACTAGTCACAAAACAAAAGTTGTCGAATTTCGCCAAAATCCCTAGGCTTTAGCCTATCAATTTTTAAAATTTTTTGTCAAGGTGTAAAATTCATAAAAATCATATCAATCATACACAAACGATGTTTGAACATTAACAAATATGAAAATTGAGTTGATAGGTGTAATTTATTGGCCAAAATAGTCACAGAACAAAAGTTGTCGAATTTCGAAAAAATCCCTAAGCTTTAGCCTATCAATTTTCAAAAAATTTTGGACGAGGTGGAAAAATCATGAAAATCGAATCAACCATGCATAAACGAAGTCTGAACATTAACAAATATGAAAATTGAGTAGATAGGTGTAATTTATTGGCCAAACTAGTCACAGAACAAAAGTTGTCGAATTTCGCCAAATTCCCAAGGCTTTAGCCTATCAATTTTTAAAATTTTTTAACGAGGCGTCAAATTCATGAAATTCAAATCAAACATGCACAAACTAAGTGTGAACATTAAAAAATATGAAAATTGAGTAGATATGTTTAATTTGATGGCCAAACTTGTCACAGAACAAAAGTTGTCGAATTTCGCCAAAATCCCTAGGTTTTAGCCTATCAATTTTTGAAATTTTTTGACGAGGTGTAAAATTCATGAATATCAAATCAACCATGTATAAACGAAGTCTGAACATTAAAAAATATGAAAATTGAGTAGATAGGTATAATTTATTGGCCAAACTAGTCACAGAAGAAAAGTTATCGAATTTCGCCAAAATCCCTAGGCTTTAGCCTATCTATTTTTAAATTTTTTTGACGAGGTGTAAAATTCATGAAAATCAAATCAATCACGCTCAAACGAAGAGGGAACATTAACAAATATAAAAATTTGGTTGATAGGTGTAATTTATTTGCCAAACTAGCCACAGAACAAAAGTTGTCGAATTTGGACAAAATCCCAAGGCTTTAGCCTATCAATTTTTAAAATTTTTAACGAGGCGTAACATTCATGAAAATCGAATCAACCATGCATAAACAAAGTTTGAACATTAATAAATATGAAAATTGAGTAGATAGGTGTAATTTATTGGCAAAAATAGTCACAGAACAAAAGTTGTCGAATTTCGCAAAAATCCCAAGGCTTTAGCCTATCAATTTTCAAAAATTTTTGACGTGGTGTAAAAATCATGAAAATCGAATCAACCATGCAAAAACGAAGTCTGAACATTAACAAATAGGAAAATTGAGTAGATAGGTGTAATTTATTGGCCAAACTAGTCACAAAACAAAAAATGTCGAATTTCGCCAAAATCCCTAGGCAAAGCCAATCAATTTTTAAAATTTTTTGTCGAGGTGTAAAATTCATAAAAATCATATCAATCATACACAAACGATGTTTGAACATTAACAAATATGAAAATTGAGTTGATAGGTGTAATTTATGGGCCGAACTAGTCACAAAACAAAAGTTGTCGAATTTCGCCAAAATCCCTAGGCTTTAGCCTATCAATTTTTAAAATTTTTTGTCAAGGTGTAAAATTCATAAAAATCATATCAATCATACACAAACGATGTTTGAACATTAACAAATATGAAAATTGAGTTGATAGGTGTAATTTATTGGCCAAAATAGTCACAGAACAAAAGTTGTCGAATTTCGAAAAAATCCCTAAGCTTTAGCCTATCAATTTTCAAAAAATTTTGGACGAGGTGTAAAAATCATGAAAATCGAATCAACCATGCATAAACGAAGTCTGAACATTAACAAATATGAAAATTGAGTAGATAGGTGTAATTTATTGGCCAAACTAGTCACAGAACAAAAGTTGTCGAATTTCGCCAAATTCCCAAGGCTTTAGCCTATCAATTTTTAAAATTTTTTAACGAGGCGTCAAATTCATGAAATTCAAATCAAACATGCACAAACTAAGTGTGAACATTAAAAAATATGAAAATTGAGTAGATATGTTTAATTTGATGGCCAAACTAGTCACAGAACAAAAGTTGTCGAATTTCGCCAAAATCCCTAGGTTTTAGCCTATCAATTTTTGAAATTTTTTGACGAGGTGTAAAATTCATGAATATCAAATCAACCATGTTTAAACGAAGTCTGAACAATAAAAAATATGAAAATTGAGTAGATAGGTATAATTTATTGGCCAAACTAGTCACAGAAGAAAAGTTATCGAATTTCGCCAAAATCCCTAGGCTTTAGCCTATCTATTTTTAAATTTTTTTGACGAGGTGTAAAATTCATGAAAATCAAATCAATCACGCTCAAACGAAGAGGGAACATTAACAAATATAAAAATTTGGTTGATAGGTGTAATTTATTTGCCAAACTAGCCACAGAACAAAAGTTGTCGAATTTGGACAAAATCCCAAGGCTTTAGCCTATCAATTTTTAAAATTTTTAACGAGGCGTAACATTCATGAAAATCGAATCAACCATGCATAAACAAAGTTTGAACATTAATAAATATGAAAATTGAGTAGATAGGTGTAATTTATTGGCAAAAATAGTCACAGAACAAAAGTTGTCGAATTTCGCAAAAATCCCAAGGCTTTAGCCTATCAATTTTCAAAAATTTTTGACGTGGTGTAAAAATCATGAAAATCGAATCAACCATGCAAAAACGAAGTCTGAACATTAACAAATAGGAAATTTGAGTAGATAGGTGTAATTTATTGGCCAAACTAGTCACAAAACAAAAAATGTCGAATTTCGCCAAAATCCCTAGGCAAAGCCTATCAATTTTTAAAATTTTTTGTCGAGGTGTAAAATTCGTAAAAATCATATCAATCATACACAAACGATGTTTGAACATTAACAAATATGAAAATTGAGTTGATAGGTGTAATTTATGGGCCGAACTAGTCACAAAACAAAAGTTGTCGAATTTCGCCAAAATCCCTAGGCTAAAGCCTATCAATTTTTAAAATTTTTTGTCAAGGTGTAAAATTCATAAAAATCATATCAATCATACACAAACGATGTTTGAACATTAACAAATATGAAAATTGAGTTGATAGGTGTAATTTATTGGCCAAAATAGTCACAGAACAAAAGTTGTCGAATTTCGAAAAAATCCCTAAGCTTTAGCCTATCAATTTTCAAAAAATTTTGGACGAGGTGGAAAAATCATGAAAATCGAATCAACCATGCATAAACGAAGTCTGAACATTAACAAATATGAAAATTGAGTAGATAGGTGTAATTTATTGGCCAAACTAGTCACAGAACAAAAGTTGTCGAATTTCGCCAAATTCCCAAGGCTTTAGCCTATCAATTTTTAAAATTTTTTAACGAGGCGTCAAATTCATGAAATTCAAATCAAACATGCACAAACTAAGTGTGAACATTAAAAAATATGAAAATTGAGTAGATATGTTTAATTTGATGGCCAAACTAGTCACAGAACAAAAGTTGTCGAATTTCGCCAAAATCCCTAGGTTTTAGCCTATCAATTTTTGAAATTTTTTGACGAGGTGTAAAATTCATGAATATCAAATCAACCATGTATAAACGAAGTCTGAACATTAAAAAATATGAAAATTGAGTAGATAGGTATAATTTATTGGCCAAACTAGTCACAGAAGAAAAGTTATCGAATTTCGCCAAAATCCCTAGGCTTTAGCCTATCTATTTTTAAATTTTTTTGACGAGGTGTAAAATTCATGAAAATCAAATCAATCACGCTCAAACGAAGAGGGAACATTAACAAATATAAAAATTTGGTTGATAGGTGTAATTTATTTGCCAAACTAGCCACAGAACAAAAGTTGTCGAATTTGGACAAAATCCCAAGGCTTTAGCCTATCAATTTTTAAAATTTTTAACGAGGCGTAACATTCATGAAAATCGAATCAACCATGCATAAACAAAGTTTGAACATTAATAAATATGAAAATTGAGTAGATAGGTGTAATTTATTGGCAAAAATAGTCACAGAACAAAAGTTGTCGAATTTCGCAAAAATCCCAAGGCTTTAGCCTATCAATTTTCAAAAATTTTTGACGTGGTGTAAAAATCATGAAAATCGAATCAACCATGCAAAAACGAAGTCTGAACATTAACAAATAGGAAAATTGAGTAGATAGGTGTAATTTATTGGCCAAACTAGACACAAAACAAAAAATGTCGAATTTCGCCAAAATCCCTAGGCAAAGCCTATCAATTTTTAAAATTTTTTGTCGAGGTGTAAAATTCATAAAAATCATATCAATCATACACAAACGATGTTTGAACATTAACAAATATGAAAATTGAGTTGATAGGTGTAATTTATGGGCCGAACTAGTCACAAAACAAAAGTTGTCGAATTTCGCCAAAATCCCTAGGCTTTAGCCTATCAATTTTTAAAATTTTTTGTCAAGGTGTAAAATTCATAAAAATCATATCAATCATACACAAACGATGTTTGAACATTAACAAATATGAAAATTGAGTTGATAGGTGTAATTTATTGGCCAAAATAGTCACAGAACAAAAGTTGTCGAATTTCGAAAAAATCCCTAAGCTTTAGCCTATCAATTTTCAAAAAATTTTGGACGAGGTGTAAAAATCATGAAAATCGAATCAACCATGCATAAACGAAGTCTGAACATTAACAAATATGAAAATTGAGTAGATAGGTGTAATTTATTGGCCAAACTAGTCACAGAACAAAAGTTGTCGAATTTCGCCAAATTCCCAAGGCTTTAGCCTATCAATTTTTAAAATTTTTTAACGAGGCGTCAAATTCATGAAATTCAAATCAAACATGCACAAATTAAGTGTGAACATTAAAAAATATGAAAATTGAGTAGATATGTTTAATTTGATGGCCAAACTAGTCACAGAACAAAAGTTGTCGAATTTCGCCAAAATCCCTAGGTTTTAGCCTATCAATTTTTGAAATTTTTTGACGAGGTGTAAAATTCATGAATATCAAATCAACCATGTTTAAACGAAGTCTGAACATTAAAAAATATGAAAATTGAGTAGATAGGTATAATTTATTGGCCAAACTAGTCACAGAAGAAAAGTTATCGAATTTCGCCAAAATCCCTAGGCTTTAGCCTATCTATTTTTAAATTTTTTTGACGAGGTGTAAAATTCATGAAAATCAAATCAATCACGCTCAAATGAAGAGGGAACATTAACAAATATAAAAATTTGGTTGATAGGTGTAATTTATTTGCCAAACTAGCCACAGAACAAAAGTTGTCGAATTTGGACAAAATCCCAAGGCTTTAGCCTATCAATTTTTAAAATTTTTAACGAGGCGTAACATTCATGAAAATCGAATCAACCATGCATAAACAAAGTTTGAACATTAATAAATATGAAAATTGAGTAGATAGGTGTAATTTATTGGCAAAAATAGTCACAGAACAAAAGTTGTCGAATTTCGCAAAAATCCCAAGGCTTTAGCCTATCAATTTTCAAAAATTTTTGACGTGGTGTAAAAATCATGAAAATCGAATCAACCATGCAAAAACGAAGTCTGAACATTAACAAATAGGAAAATTGAGTAGATAGGTGTAATTTATTGGCCAAACTAGTCACAAAACAAAAAATGTCGAATTTCGCCAAAATCCCTAGGCAAAGCCTATCAATTTTTAAAATTTTTTGTCGAGGTGTAAAATTCATAAAAATCATATCAATCATACACAAACGATGTTTGAACATTAACAAATATGAAAATTGAGTTGATAGGTGTAATTTATGGGCCGAACTAGTCACAAAACAAAAGTTGTCGAATTTCGCCAAAATCCCTAGGCTTTAGCCTATCAATTTTTAAAATTTTTTGTCAAGGTGTAAAATTCATAAAAATCATATCAATCATACACAAACGATGTTTGAACATTAACAAATATGAAAATTGAGTTGATAGGTGTAATTTATTGGCCAAACTAGTCACAGAACAAAAGTTGTTGAATTTCACCAAAATCCCTAGGCTTTAGCCTATCAATTTTCAAAATTTTTTGATGAGGTGAAAAATTCATGAAAATCAAATCAAGCATGCACAAACTAAGTGTGAACATTAAAAAATATGATAATTGAGTAGATATGTTTAATTTATTGGCCAAACTAGTCACAGAACAAAAGTTGTCGAATTTCGCCAAAATCCCTAGGCTTAAGCCTATCAATTTTTTATATTTTTTGACGAGGTGTAAAATTCATGAATATCAAACCAATCATGCACAAACAAAGTGCGAACATTAACAAATAAGAAATTGAGTAGATAGGAGTAATTTATTTGCCAAACTAGTCACAGAACAAAAGTTGTCGAATTTCGCCAAAACCACTAAAGCCTATCCATTTTTAAATTTTTTTGACGAGGTAAAAAATTCATGAAAATCAAATCAATCACGCAAAAACGAAGTGTGAACATTAACCAATATAAAAATTGGGTTGATAGGTGTAATTTATTGACCAAACTAGCCACAGAACAAAAGTTGTCGAATTTGGCCAACATACCAAGGCTTTAGTCTATCAATTTTTAAAATTTTTAACGAGGCGTCAAATTTATGAAAATCGAATCAACCATTCACAAACAAAGTTTGAACATTAATAAATATGAAAATTGAGTAGATAGGTCTAATTTATTGGTCAAAATAGTCACAGAACAAAAGTTGTCGAATTTCGCAAAATTCCCTAGGCTTTAGCCTATCAATTTTCAAAAAATTTTGACGAGGTGTAAAAATCATGAAAATCGAATCAACCATGCATAAACGAAGTCTGAACATTAACAAATATGAAAATTGAGTAGATAGGTGTAACTTATGGGCTAAAGTAGTCACAAAACAAAAGTTGTTGAATTTTACCAAAATCCCTAGGCTTTAACCTATCAATTTTCAAATTTTTTTGATGAGGTTCAAAATTTACAAAAATCAAATCAATCATACAAAAAAGTTGATAGGTGTAATTTATTGGTGAAACTTGTCACAGAACAAAAGTTGTCGAATTTCAACAAAATCCCTAGGCTTTAGCCTATCAATTTTCAAATTTTTTTGATGAGGTGTAAAATTCATGAAAATCAAATCAACCATGAACAAACTAAGTGTGAACATTAAAAAATATGAAAATTGAGTAGATATGTTTAATTTGTTGGCCAAACTAGTCACAGAACAAAAGTTGTCGAATTTCGCCAAAATCCCTAGGCTTTAGCCTATCAATTTTTGAAATTTTTTAACAAGGTGTAAAATTCATGAATATCAAATCAACCATGTATAAACGAAGTCTGAACATTAAAAAATATTAAAATTGAGTAGATAGGTGTAATTTATTGGCCAAACTAGTCACAGAACAAAAGTTGTCGAATTTCGCCAAAATCCTTAGGCTTTAGCCTATCTATTTTTAAAATTTTTTGACGAGGTGTAAAATTCATGAAAATCAAATCAATCACGCACAAACGAAGTGTGAACATTAACCAATAGAAAAATTGGGTTGATAGGTGTAATTTATTGAACAAACTAGCCACAGAACAAAAGTTGTCGAATTTGGCCAAAATCCCAAGGCTTTAGCCTATCAATTTTTAAAATTTTTAACGAGGCGTAACATTTATGAAAATCGAATCAACCATGCATAAACAAAGTTTGAACATTAATAAATATGAAAATTGAGTAGATAGGTGTAATTTATTGGCAAAAATAGTCACAGAACAAAAGTTGTCGAATTTCGCAAAAATCCCAAGACTTTAGCCTATCAATTTTCAAAAATTTTTGACGAGGTGTAAAAATCATGAAAATCGAATCAACCATGCAAAAAGGAAGTCTGAACATTAACAAATAGGAAAATTGAGTAGATATGTGTAATTTATTAGCCAAACTAGTCACAGAACAAAAATTGTCGAATTTCGCCAAAATCCCTAGGCAAAGCCTATCAATTTTTAAAATTTTTTGTCGAGGTGTAAAATTCATAAAAATCATATCAATCATACACAAACGATGTTTGAACATTAACAAATATGAAAATTGAGTTGATAGGTGTAATTTATGGGCCAAACTAGTCACAAAACAAAAGTTGTCGAATTTCGCCAAAATCCCTAGGCTTTAGCCTATCAATTTTTAAAATTTTTCGTCGAGGTGTAAAATTCATAAAAATCGTATCAATCATACACAAACGATGTTTGAACATTAACAAATATGAAAATTGGGTTGATAGGTGTAATTTATTGGCCAAACTAGTCACAAAACAAAAGTTGTTGAATTTCACCAAAATCCCTATGCTTTAGCCTATCAATTTTCAAAATTTTTTGATTAGGTGTAAAATTCATGAAAATCAAATCAATCATACACAAACGATGTTTGAACATTAACAAATATGAAAATTGAGTTGATAGGTGTAATTTATTGGCCAAACTAGTCACAGAACAAACGTTGTCGAATTTCACCAAAATCCCTAAGCTTTAGCCTATCAATTTTCAAAATTTTTTGATGAGGTGTAAAATTCATGAAAATCAAATCAACCAAGCACAAACTAAGTGTGAACATTAAAAAATATGAAAATTGAGTAGATATGTTTAATTTATTGACCAAACTAGTCACAGAACAAAAGTTGTCGAATTTCGCCAAAATCCCTAGGCTTTAGCCTATCAATTTTTGAAATTTTTTAACAAGGTGTAAAATTCATGAATATCAAATCAACCATGTATAAACGAAGTCTGAACATTAAAAAATATTAAAATTGAGTAGATAGGTGTAATTTATTGGCCAAACTCGTCACAGAACAAAAGTTGTCGAATTTCGCCAAAATCCTTAGGCTTTAGCCTATCTATTTTTAAAATTTTTTGACGAGGTGTAAAATTCATGAAAATCAAATCAATCACGCACAAACGAAGTGTGAACATTAACCAATAGAAAAATTGGGTTGATAGGTGTAATTTATTGAACAAACTAGCCACAGAACAAAAGTTGTCGAATTTGGCCAAAATCCCAAGGCTTTAGCCTATCAATTTTTAAAATTTTTAACGAGGCGTAACATTTATGAAAATCGAATCAACCATGCATAAACAAAGTTTGAACATTAATAAATATGAAAATTGAGTAGATAGGTGTAATTTATTGGCAAAAATAGTCACAGAACAAAAGTTGTCGAATTTCGTAAAAATCCCAAGACTTTAGCCTATCAATTTTCAAAAATTTTTGACGAGGTGTAAAAATCATGAAAATCGAATCAACCATGCAAAAAGGAAGTCTGAACATTAACAAATAGGAAAATTGAGTAGATATGTGTAATTTATTGGCCAAACTAGTCACAGAACAAAAATTGTCGAATTTCGCCAAAATCCCTAGGCAAAGCCTATCAATTTTTAAAATTTTTTGTCGAGGTGTAAAATTCATAAAAATCATATCAATCATGCACAAACGATGTTTGAACATTAACAAATATGAAAATTGAGTTGATAGGTGTAATTTATGGGCCAAACTAGTCACAAAACAAAAGTTGTCGAATTTCGCCAAAATCCCTAGGCTTTAGCCTATCTATTTTTAAAATTTTTTGACGAGGTGTAAAATTCATGAAAATCAAATCAATCACGCACAAACGAAGTGTGAACATTAACCAATAGAAAAATTGGGTTGATAGGTGTAATTTATTGAACAAACTAGCCACAGAACAAAAGTTGTCGAATTTGGCCAAAATCCCAAGGCTTTAGCCTATCAATTTTTAAAATTTTTAACGAGGCGTAACATTTATGAAAATCGAATCAACCATGCATAAACAAAGTTTGAACATTAATAAATATGAAAATTGAGTAGATAGGTGTAATTTATTGGCAAAAATAGTCACAGAACAAAAGTTGTCGAATTTCGCAAAAATCCCAAGACTTTAGCCTATCAATTTTCAAAAATTTTTGACGAGGTGTAAAAATCATGAAAATCGAATCAACCATGCAAAAAGGAAGTCTGAACATTAACAAATAGGAAAATTGAGTAGATATGTGTAATTTATTAGCCAAACTAGTCACAGAACAAAAATTGTCGAATTTCGCCAAAATCCCTAGGCAAAGCCTATCAATTTTTAAAATTTTTTGTCGAGGTGTAAAATTCATAAAAATCATATCAATCATACACAAACGATGTTTGAACATTAATAAATATGAAAATTGAGTTGATAGGTGTAATTTATGGGCCAAACTAGTCACAAAACAAAAGTTGTCGAATTTCGCCAAAATCCCTAGGCTTTAGCCTATCAATTTTTAAAATTTTTCGTCGAGGTGTAAAATTCATAAAAATCGTATCAATCATACACAAACGATGTTTGAACATTAACAAATATGAAAATTGGGTTGATAGGTGTAATTTATTGGCCAAACTAGTCACAAAACAAAAGTTGTTGAATTTCACCAAAATCCCTATGCTTTAGCCTATCAATTTTCAAAATTTTTTGATTAGGTGTAAAATTCATGAAAATCAAATCAATCATACACAAACGATGTTTGAACATTAACAAATATGAAAATTGAGTTGATAGGTGTAATTTATTGGCCAAACTAGTCACAGAACAAACGTTGTCGAATTTCACCAAAATCCCTAAGCTTTAGCCTATCAATTTTCAAAATTTTTTGATGAGGTGTAAAATTCATGAAAATCAAATCAACCAAGCACAAACTAAGTGTGAACATTAAAAAATATGAAAATTGAGTAGATATGTTTAATTTATTGACCAAACTAGTCACAGAACAAAAGTTGTCGAATTTCGCCAAAATCCCTAGGCTTTAGCCTATCAATTTTTGAAATTTTTTAACAAGGTGTAAAATTCATGAATATCAAATCAACCATGTATAAACGAAGTCTGAACATTAAAAAATATTAAAATTGAGTAGATAGGTGTAATTTATTGGCCAAACTAGTCACAGAACAAAAGTTGTCGAATTTCGCCAAAATCCTTAGGCTTTAGCCTATCTATTTTTAAAATTTTTTGACGAGGTGTAAAATTCATGAAAATCAAATCAATCACGCACAAACGAAGTGTGAACATTAACCAATAGAAAAATTGGGTTGATAGGTGTAATTTATTGAACAAACTAGCCACAGAACAAAAGTTGTCGAATTTGGCCAAAATCCCAAGGCTTTAGCCTATCAATTTTTAAAATTTTTAACGAGGCGTAACATTTATGAAAATCGAATCAACCATGCATAAACAAAGTTTGAACATTAATAAATATGAAAATTGAGTAGATAGGTGTAATTTATTGGCAAAAATAGTCACAGAACAAAAGTTGTCGAATTTCGTAAAAATCCCAAGACTTTAGCCTATCAATTTTCAAAAATTTTTGACGAGGTGTAAAAATCATGAAAATCGAATCAACCATGCAAAAAGGAAGTCTGAACATTAACAAATAGGAAAATTGAGTAGATATGTGTAATTTATTGGCCAAACTAGTCACAGAACAAAAATTGTCGAATTTCGCCAAAATCCCTAGGCAAAGCCTATCAATTTTTAAAATTTTTTGTCGAGGTGTAAAATTCATAAAAATCATATCAATCATGCACAAACGATGTTTGAACATTAACAAATATGAAAATTGAGTTGATAGGTGTAATTTATGGGCCAAACTAGTCACAAAACAAAAGTTGTCGAATTTCGCCAAAATCCCTAGGCTTTAGCCTATCAATTTTTAAAATTTTTCGTCGAGGTGTAAAATTCATAAAAATCGTATCAATCATACACAAACGATGTTTGAACATTAACAAATATGAAAATTGGGTTGATAGGTGTAATTTATTGGCCAAACTAGTCACAAAACAAAAGTTGTTGAATTTCACCAAAATCCCTATGCTTTAGCCTATCAATTTTCAAAATTTTTTGATTAGGTGTAAAATTCATGAAAATCAAATCAATCATACACAAACGATGTTTGAACATTAACAAATATGAAAATTGAGTTGATAGGTGTAATTTATTGGCCAAACTAGTCACAGAACAAACGTTGTCGAATTTCACCAAAATCCCTAAGCTTTAGCCTATCAATTTTCAAAATTTTTTGATGAGGTGTAAAATTCATGAAAATCAAATCAACCAAGCACAAACTAAGTGTGAACATTAAAAAATATGAAAATTGAGTAGATATGTTTAATTTATTGACCAAACTAGTCACAGAACAAAAGTTGTCGAATTTCGCCAAAATCCCTAGGCTTTAGCCTATCAATTTTTGAAATTTTTTAACAAGGTGTAAAATTCATGAATATCAAATCAACCATGTATAAACGAAGTCTGAACATTAAAAAATATTAAAATTGAGTAGATAGGTGTAATTTATTGGCCAAACTCGTCACAGAACAAAAGTTGTCGAATTTCGCCAAAATCCTTAGGCTTTAGCCTATCTATTTTTAAAATTTTTTGACGAGGTGTAAAATTCATGAAAATCAAATCAATCACGCACAAACGAAGTGTGAACATTAACCAATAGAAAAATTGGGTTGATAGGTGTAATTTATTGAACAAACTAGCCACAGAACAAAAGTTGTCGAATTTGGCCAAAATCCCAAGGCTTTAGCCTATCAATTTTTAAAATTTTTAACGAGGCGTAACATTTATGAAAATCGAATCAACCATGCATAAACAAAGTTTGAACATTAATAAATATGAAAATTGAGTAGATAGGTGTAATTTATTGGCAAAAATAGTCACAGAACAAAAGTTGTCGAATTTCGTAAAAATCCCAAGACTTTAGCCTATCAATTTTCAAAAATTTTTGACGAGGTGTAAAAATCATGAAAATCGAATCAACCATGCAAAAAGGAAGTCTGAACATTAACAAATAGGAAAATTGAGTAGATATGTGTAATTTATTGGCCAAACTAGTCACAGAACAAAAATTGTCGAATTTCGCCAAAATCCCTAGGCAAAGCCTATCAATTTTTAAAATTTTTTGTCGAGGTGTAAAATTCATAAAAATCATATCAATCATGCACAAACGATGTTTGAACATTAACAAATATGAAAATTGAGTTGATAGGTGTAATTTATGGGCCAAACTAGTCACAAAACAAAAGTTGTCGAATTTCGCCAAAATCCCTAGGCTTTAGCCTATCTATTTTTAAAATTTTTTGACGAGGTGTAAAATTCATGAAAATCAAATCAATCACGCACAAACGAAGTGTGAACATTAACCAATAGAAAAATTGGGTTGATAGGTGTAATTTATTGAACAAACTAGCCACAGAACAAAAGTTGTCGAATTTGGCCAAAATCCCAAGGCTTTAGCCTATCAATTTTTAAAATTTTTAACGAGGCGTAACATTTATGAAAATCGAATCAACCATGCATAAACAAAGTTTGAACATTAATAAATATGAAAATTGAGTAGATAGGTGTAATTTATTGGCAAAAATAGTCACAGAACAAAAGTTGTCGAATTTCGCAAAAATCCCAAGACTTTAGCCTATCAATTTTCAAAAATTTTTGACGAGGTGTAAAAATCATGAAAATCGAATCAACCATGCAAAAAGGAAGTCTGAACATTAACAAATAGGAAAATTGAGTAGATATGTGTAATTTATTAGCCAAACTAGTCACAGAACAAAAATTGTCGAATTTCGCCAAAATCCCTAGGCAAAGCCTATCAATTTTTAAAATTTTTTGTCGAGGTGTAAAATTCATAAAAATCATATCAATCATACACAAACGATGTTTGAACATTAATAAATATGAAAATTGAGTTGATAGGTGTAATTTATGGGCCAAACTAGTCACAAAACAAAAGTTGTCGAATTTCGCCAAAATCCCTAGGCTTTAGCCTATCAATTTTTAAAATTTTTCGTCGAGGTGTAAAATTCATAAAAATCGTATCAATCATACACAAACGATGTTTGAACATTAACAAATATGAAAATTGGGTTGATAGGTGTAATTTATTGGCCAAACTAGTCACAAAACAAAAGTTGTTGAATTTCACCAAAATCCCTATGCTTTAGCCTATCAATTTTCAAAATTTTTTGATTAGGTGTAAAATTCATGAAAATCAAATCAATCATACACAAACGATGTTTGAACATTAACAAATATGAAAATTGAGTTGATAGGTGTAATTTATTGGCCAAACTAGTCACAGAACAAACGTTGTCGAATTTCACCAAAATCCCTAAGCTTTAGCCTATCAATTTTCAAAATTTTTTGATGAGGTGTAAAATTCATGAAAATCAAATCAACCAAGCACAAACTAAGTGTGAACATTAAAAAATATGAAAATTGAGTAGATATGTTTAATTTATTGACCAAACTAGTCACAGAACAAAAGTTGTCGAATTTCGCCAAAATCCCTAGGCTTTAGCCTATCAATTTTTGAAATTTTTTAACAAGGTGTAAAATTCATGAATATCAAATCAACCATGTATAAACGAAGTCTGAACATTAAAAAATATTAAAATTGAGTAGATAGGTGTAATTTATTGGCCAAACTAGTCACAGAACAAAAGTTGTCGAATTTCGCCAAAATCCTTAGGCTTTAGCCTATCTATTTTTAAAATTTTTTGACGAGGTGTAAAATTCATGAAAATCAAATCAATCACGCACAAACGAAGTGTGAACATTAACCAATAGAAAAATTGGGTTGATAGGTGTAATTTATTGAACAAACTAGCCACAGAACAAAAGTTGTCGAATTTGGCCAAAATCCCAAGGCTTTAGCCTATCAATTTTTAAAATTTTTAACGAGGCGTAACATTTATGAAAATCGAATCAACCATGCATAAACAAAGTTTGAACATTAATAAATATGAAAATTGAGTAGATAGGTGTAATTTATTGGCAAAAATAGTCACAGAACAAAAGTTGTCGAATTTCGTAAAAATCCCAAGACTTTAGCCTATCAATTTTCAAAAATTTTTGACGAGGTGTAAAAATCATGAAAATCGAATCAACCATGCAAAAAGGAAGTCTGAACATTAACAAATAGGAAAATTGAGTAGATATGTGTAATTTATTGGCCAAACTAGTCACAGAACAAAAATTGTCGAATTTCGCCAAAATCCCTAGGCAAAGCCTATCAATTTTTAAAATTTTTTGTCGAGGTGTAAAATTCATAAAAATCATATCAATCATGCACAAACGATGTTTGAACATTAACAAATATGAAAATTGAGTTGATAGGTGTAATTTATGGGCCAAACTAGTCACAAAACAAAAGTTGTCGAATTTCGCCAAAATCCCTAGGCTTTAGCCTATCAATTTTTAAAATTTTTCGTCGAGGTGTAAAATTCATAAAAATCGTATCAATCATACACAAACGATGTTTGAACATTAACAAATATGAAAATTGGGTTGATAGGTGTAATTTATTGGCCAAACTAGTCACAAAACAAAAGTTGTTGAATTTCACCAAAATCCCTATGCTTTAGCCTATCAATTTTCAAAATTTTTTGATTAGGTGTAAAATTCATGAAAATCAAATCAATCATACACAAACGATGTTTGAACATTAACAAATATGAAAATTGAGTTGATAGGTGTAATTTATTGGCCAAACTAGTCACAGAACAAACGTTGTCGAATTTCACCAAAATCCCTAAGCTTTAGCCTATCAATTTTCAAAATTTTTTGATGAGGTGTAAAATTCATGAAAATCAAATCAACCAAGCACAAACTAAGTGTGAACATTAAAAAATATGAAAATTGAGTAGATATGTTTAATTTATTGACCAAACTAGTCACAGAACAAAAGTTGTCGAATTTCGCAAAAATCCCAAGGCTTTAGCCTATCAATTTTCGAAAATTTTTGACGAGGTGTAAAAATCATGAAAATCAAATCAACCATGCATAAACGAAGTCTGAACAATAACAAATAGGAAAATTGAGTATATAGGTGTAATTTATTGGCAAAACTAGTCACAGAAAAAAAGTTGTCAAATTTCACCAAAATCCCTAGGCTTTAGCCTATCAATTTTTAAAAATTTTTTGTCGAGGTGTAAAATTCATAAAAATCATATCAATCATACACAAACGATGTTTGAACATTAACAAATATGAAAATTGAGTTGATAGGTGTAATTTATTGGCCAAACTAGTAACAAAACAAAAGTTGTTGAATTTCACCAAAATCCCTAGGCTTTGGCCTATCAATTTTCAAAATTTTTTGATGAGGTGTAAAATTCATGAAAATCAAATCAACCAAGCACAAACTAAATGTGAACATTAAAAAATATGAAAATTGAGTAGATATGTTTAATTTATTGGCCAAACTAGTCACAGAACAAAAGTTGTCGAATTTCGCAAAAATCCCAAGGCTTTAGCCTATCAATTTTCAAAAATTTTTGACGAGGTGTAAAAATCATGAAAATCGAATCAACCATGCATAAACGAAGTCTGAACATTAACAAATAGGAAAATGGAGTAGATAGGTGTAATTTATTGGCCAAACTAGTCACAGAACAAAAGTTGTCGAATTTCACCAAAATCTCTAGACTTTAGCCTATCAATTTTCAAATTTTTTTGATGAGGTGTAAAATTCATGAAAATAAAATCAACCATGAACAAACTAAGTGTGAACATTAAAAAATATGAAAATTGAGTAGATATGTTTAATTTGTTGGCCAAACTAGTCACTAAACAAAAGTTGTCGAATTTCGCCAAAATCCCTAGGCTTTAGCCTATCAATTTTTGAAATTTTTTAACGAGGTGTAAAATTCATGAATATCAAATCAACCATGTATAAACGAAGTCTGAACATTAAAAAATATGAAAATTGAGTAGATAGGTGTAATTTGTTGGCCAAACTAGTCACAGAACAAAAGTTGTCGAATTTCGCCAAAATCCCTATGCTTTAGCCTATCAATTTTTGAAATTTTTTAACGAGGTGTAAAATTCATGAATATCAAATCAACCATGTATAAACGAAGTCTGAACATTAAAAAATATGAAAATTGAGTAGATAGGTGTAATTTATTGGCCAAACTAGTCACAGAACAAAAGTTGTCGAATTTCGCCAAAATCCATAGGCTTTAGCCTATCTATTTTTAAATTTTTTTGACGAGGTGTAAAATTCATGAAAATCAAATCAACCATGAACAAACAAAGTGTGAACATTAAAAAATATGAAAATTGAATGTCATCATTAACCAATAGAAAAATTGGGTTGATAGGTGTAATTTATTGAACAAACTAGCCACAGAACAAAAGTTGTCGAATTTGGCCAAAATCCCAAGGCTTTAGCGTATCAATTTTTAAAATTTTTAGCGAGGCGTAACATTCTGTAAAATCGAATCAACCATGCATAAACAAAGTTTGAACATTAATAAATATGAGAATTGAGTAGATATGTCTAATTTATTGGCAAAAATAGTCACAGAACAAAAGTTGTCGAATTTCGCAAAAATCCCAAGGCTTTAGCCTATCAATTTTCAAAAATTTTTGACGAGGTGAAAAAATCATGAAAATCGAATCAACCATGCAAAAATGAAGTCTGAACATTAACAAATAGGAAAATTGAGTAGATAGGTGAAATTTATTGGCCAAACTAGTCACAGAACAAAGGTTGTCGAATTTCGCCAAAATCCCTAGGCAAAGCCGATCAATTTTTAAAATTATTTGTCGAGGTGTAAAATTCATAAAAATCATATCAATCATACACAAACGATGTTTGAATATTAACAAATACGAAAATTGAGTTGATAGGTGTAATTTATTGGCCAAACTAGTCACAAAACAAAAGTTGTTGAATTTCACCAAAATCCCTAGGCTTTATCCTATCAATTTTCAAAAATTTTTGATGAGGCGTAAAATTCATGAAAATCAAATCAATCATACAAAAACGATGTTTGAACATTAACAAATATGAAAATTGAGTTGATAGGTGTAATTTATTGGCCAAATTAGTCACAGAACAAAAGTTGTTGAATTTCACCAAAATCCCAAGGCTTTAGCCTATCAATTTTCAAAAATTTTTGACCAGGTGTAAAAATCATGAAAATCAAATCAACCATGCATAAACGAAGTCTCAACATTAACAAATAGGAAAATTGAGTATATAGGTGTAATTTATTGACCAAACTAGTCACAGAACAAAAGTTGTCGAATTTCGCCAAAATCCCAGGCTTTAGCCTATCAATTTTTAAAATTTTTTGTCGAGGTGTAAAATTCGTGAAAATCATATCAATCATACACAAACGATGTTTGAACATTAACAAATATTAAAATTGAATTGATAGGTGTAATTTATTGGCCAAACTAGTCACAGAACAAAAGTTATCGAATTTCACCAAAATCCCTAGGATTTAGCCTATCAATTTTCAAAATTTTTTGAAGAGGCGTAAAATTCATGAAAATCAAATCAATCATACACAAACGATGTTTGAACATTAACAAATATGAAAATTGAGTTGATAGGTGTAATTTATTGGCCAAATTAGTCACAGAACAAAAGTTATCGAATTTCGCAAAAATCCCAAGGCATTAGCCTATCAATTTTCAAAAAATTTTGACGAGGTGTACAAATCTTGAAAATCGAATCAACCATGCAAAAACGAAGTCTGAACATTAACAAATAGGAAAATTGAGTAGATAGGTGAAATTTATTGGCCAAACTAGTCACAGAACAAAGGTTGTCGAATTTCGCCAAAATCCCTAGGCAAAGCCGATCAATTTTTAAAATTATTTGTCGAGGTGTAAAATTCATAAAAATCTTATCAATCATACACAAACTATGTTTGAACATTAACATATATGAAAATTGAGTTGATAGGTGTAATTTATGGGCCAAACTAGTCACAAAACAAAAGTTGTCGAATTTTGCCAAAATCCCTAGGCTTTAGCCTATCAATTTTTAAATTTTTTGTCGAGGTAAAATTCATAAAAATCGTATCAATCATACACAAACGATGTTTGAATATTAACAAATACGAAAATTGAGTTGATAGGAGTAATTTATTGGCCAAACTAGTCACAAAACAAAAGTTGTCGAATTTCACCAAAATCCCTAGGCTTTAGCCTATCAATTTTCAAAATTTTTTGATTAGGTGTAAAATTCATGAAAATCAAATCAATCATACACAAACGATGTTTGAACATTAGCAAATATGAAAATTGAGTTGATAGGTGTAATTTATTGGCCAAACTAGTCACAGAACAAACGTTGTCGAAATTCACCAAAATCCCTAGGCTTTAGCCTATCAATTTTAAAAATTTTTTGATGAGGTGTAATATTCGTGAAAATCAAATCAACCAAGCACAAACTAAGGGTGAACATTAAAAAATATGAAAATTGAGTAGATATGTCTAATTTATTGGTCAAACTAGTCACAGAACAAAAGTTGTCGAATTTCGCAAAAATCCCAAGGCTTTAGCCTATCAATTTTCAAAAATTTTTGACGAGGTGTAAAAATCATGAAAATCGAATCAACCATGCATAACCGAAGTCTCAACATTAACAAATAGGAAAATTGAACAGATAGGTGTAATTTATTGACCAAACTAGTCACAGAACAAAAGTTGTCGAATTTCGCCAAAATCCCCAGGCTTTAGCCTATCAATTTTTAAAATTTTTTGTCGAGGTGTAAAATTCGTAAAAATCATATCAATCATAGACAAACGATGTTTGAACATTAACAAATATTGAAATTGAGTTGATAGGTGTAATTTATTGGCCAAACTAGTCACAAAACAAAAGTTGTTGAATTTCACCAAAATCCCTAGGATTTAGCCTATCAATTTTCAAAATTTTTTGATGAGGCGTAAAATTCATGAAAATCAAATCAATCATACACAAACGATGTTTGAACATTAACAAATATGAAAATTGAGTTGATAGGTGTAATTTATTGGCCAAATTAGTCACAGAACAAAAGTTATCGAATTTCGCAAAAATCCCAATGCTTTAGCCTATCAATTTTCAAAAATTTTTGACGAGGTGTACAAATCTTGAAAATCGAATCAACCATGGAAAAACGAAGTCTGAACATTAACAAATAGAAAAATTGAGTAGATAGGTGAAATTTATTGGCCAAATTAGTCACAGAACAAAGGTTGTCGAATTTCGCCAAAATCCCTAGGCAAAGCCGATCAATTTTTAAAATTTTTTGTCGAGGTGTAAAATTCATAAAAATCATATCAATCATACACAAACGATGTTTGAACGTTAACAAATATGAAAATTGGGTTGATAGGTGTAATTTATGGGCCAAACTAGTCACAAAACAAAAGTTGTCGAATTTTGCCAAAATCCCTAGGCTTTAGCCTATCAATTTTTAAAATTTTTTGCCGAGGTGTAAAATTCATAAAAATCGTATCGATCATACACCAACGAAGTTTGAATATTAACCAATACGAAAATTGAGTTGATAGGTGTAATTTATTGGCCAAACTAGTCACAAAACAAAAGTTGTTGAATTTCACCAAAATCCCTAGGCTTTAGCCTATCAATTTTCAAAATTTTTTGATTAGGTGTAAAATTCATGAAAATCAAATCAATCATACACAAACGATGTTTGAACATTAGCAAATATGAAAATTGAGTTGATAGGTGTAATTTATTGGCCAAACTAGTCACAGAACAAACGTTGTCGAATTTCACCAAAATCCCTAGGCTTTAGCCTATCAATTTTCAAAATTTTTTGATGAGGTGTAAAATTCGTGAAAATCAAATCAACCAAGCACAAACTAAGGGTGAACATTAAAAAATATGAAAATTGAGTAGATATGTTTAATTTATTAGCCAAACTAGTCACAGAACAAAAGTTGTCGAATTTCGCAAAAATCCCAAGGCTTTAGCCTATCAATTTTAAAAAATTTTTGACGAGGTATAAAAATCATTAAAATCGAATCAACCATGCATAAACGAAGTCTGAACATTAACAAATAGGAAAATTGAGTAGATAGGTGTAATTTATTGACCAAACTAGTCAAAGAACAAAAGTTGTCGAATTTCGCCAAAATCCCTAGGCTTTAGCCTATCAATTTTTAAAATTTTTTGTCGAGGTGTAAAATTCATAAAAATCATATCAATCATACACAAACGATGTTTGAACATTAACAAATATTAAAATTGAGTTGATAGGTGTAATTTATTGGCCAAACTTGTCACAAAACAAAAGTTGTTGAATTTCAACAAAATCCCTAGGATTTAGCCTATCAATTTTAAAAAAATTTTGATGAGGTGTAAAATTCATGAAAATCAAATCAATCATACACAAACGATGTTTGAACATTAAAAAATATTAAAATTGAGTTGATAGGTGTAATTTATTGGCCAAACTAGTCACAGAACAAAAGTTATCGAATTTCGTAAAAATCCCAAGGCATTAGCCTATCAATTTTCAAAAAATTTTGACGAGGTGTAAAAATCTTGAAAATCGAATCAACCATGCAAAAACGAAGTCGGAACATTAACAAATAGGAAAATTGAGTAGATAGGTGAAATTTATTGGCCAAACTAGTCACAGAACAAAAGTTGTCGAATTTCGCAAAAATCCCTAGGCAAAGCCGATCAATTTTTAAAATTTTTTTTCGAGGTGTAAAATTCATAAAAATCATATCAATCATACACAAACAATGTTTGAACATTAACAAATATGAAAATTGAGTTGATAGGTGTAATTTATGGGCCAAACTAGTCACAAAACAAAAGTTGTCGAATTTTGCCAAAATCCCTAGGCTTTAGCCTATCTATTTTTAAAATTTTTTGCCGAGGTGTAAAATTCATAAAAATCGTATCAATCATACACAAACGATGTTTGAATATTAACAAATATGAAAATTCAGTTGATAGGTGTAATTTATTGGCCAAACTAGTCACAAAACAAAAGTTGTTGAATTTCTCCAAAATCCCAAGGCTTTAGCCTATCAATTTTCAAAAATTTTTGATTAGGTGTAAAATTCATGAAAATCAAATCAATCATACACAAACGATGTTGGAACATTAGCAAATATGAAATTTGAGTTGATAGGTGTAATTTATTGGCCAAACTAGTCACAGAACAAACGTTGTCGAATTTCACCAAAATCTCTAGGCTTTAGCCTATCAATTTTCAAAATTTTTTGATGAGGTGTAAAATTCGTGAAAATCAAATCAACCAAGCACAAACTAAGGGTGAACATTAAAAAATATGAAAATTCAGTAGATATGTTTAATTTATTAGCCAAACTAGTCACAGAACGAAAGTTGTCGAATTTTGCAAAAATCCCAAGGCTTTAGCCTATCAATTTTAAAAAAATTTTGACGAGGTGTAAAAATCATGAAAATCGAATCAACCATGCATAAACAAAGTCTGAACATTAACAAATAGGAAAATTGAGTAGATAGGTGTAATTTATTGACCAAACTAGTCACAGAACAAAAGTTGTCGAATTTCGCCAAAATCCCTAGGCTTTAGCCTATCAATTTTTAAATTTTTTTGTCGAGGTGTAAAATTCATAAAAATCATTTCAATCATACACAAACGATGTTTGAACATTAACAAATATTAAAATTGAGTTGATAGGTGTAATTTATTGGCCAAACTTGTCACAAAACAAAAGTTGTTGAATTTCACTAAAATCCCTAGGATTTAGCCTATCAATTCTCAAAATTTTTTGATGAGGCGTAAAATTCATGAAAATCAAATCAATCATACACAAACGATGTTTGAACATTAACAAATATGAAAATTGAGTTGATAGGTGTAATTTATTGGCCAAATTAGTCACAGAACAAAAGTTATCGAATTTCGCAAAAATCCCAAGGCTTTAGCCTATCAATTTTCAAAAATTTTTGACGAGGTGTACAAATCTTGAAAATCGAATCAACCATGCAAAAAAGAAGTCTGAACATTGACAAATAGGAAAATTGAGTAGATAGGTGAAATTTATTGGCCAAACTAGTCACAGAACAAAGGTTGTCGAATTTCGCCAAAATCCCTAGGCTTTAGCCTATCAATTTTTAAAATTTTTTGTCGAGGTGTAAAATTCATAAAAATCATATCAATCATACACAAACGATGTTTGAACATTAATAAATATTAAAATTGAGTTGATAGGTGTAATTTATTGGCCAAACTTGTTACAAAACAAAATTGTTGAATTTCAACAAAATCCCTAGGATTTAGCCTATCAATTTTAAATTTTTTTTGATGAGGTGTAAAATTCATGAAAATCAAATCAATCATACACAAACGATGTTTGAACATTAACAAATATTAAAATTGAGTTGATAGGTGTAATTTATTGGCCAAACTAGTCACAGAACAAAAGTTATCGAATTTCGCAAAAATCCCAAGGCATTAGCCTATCAATTTTCAAAAATTTTTGACGAGGTGTAAAAATCTTGAAAATCGAATCAACCATGCAAAAACGAAGTCGGAACATTAACAAATAGGAAAATTGAGTAGATAGGTGAAATTTATTGGCCAAACTAGTCACAGAACAAAAGTTGTCGAATTTCGCAAAAATCCCTAGGCAAAGCCGATCAATTTTTAAAATTTTTTGTCGAGGTGTAAAATTCATAAAAATCATATCAATCATACACAAACAATGTTTGAACATTAACAAATATGAAAATTGAGTTGATAGGTGTAATTTATGGGCCAAACTAGTCACAAAACAAAAGTTGTCGAATTTTGCCAAAATCCCTAGGCTTTAGCCTATCAATTTTTAAAATTTTTTGCCGAGGTGTAAAATTCATAAAAATCGCATCAATCATACACAAACGATGTTTGAATATTAACAAATATGAAAATTCAGTTGATAGGTGTAATTTATTGGCCAAACTAGTCACAAAACAAAAGTTGTTGAATTTCTCCAAAATCCCTAGGCTTTAGCCTATCAATTTTCAAAATTTTTTGATTAGGTGTCAAATTCATGAAAATCAAATCAATCATACACAAACGATGTTTGAACATTAACAAATATTAAAATTGAGTTGATAGGTGTAATTTATTGGCCAAACTAGTCACAGAACAAACGTTGTCGAATTTCACCAAAATCTCTAGGCTTTAGCCTATCAATTTTCAAAATTTTTTGATGAGGTGTAAAATTCGTGAAAATCAAATCAACCAAGCACAAACTAAGGGTGAACATTAAAAAATATGAAAATTCAGTAGATATGTTTAATTTATTGGCCAAACTAGTCACAGAACGAAAGTTGTCGAATTTCGCAAAAATCCCAAGGCTTTAGCCTATCAATTTTAAAAAAAATTTGACGAGGTATAAAAATCATGAAAATCGAATCAACCATGCATAAACAAAGTCTGAACATTAACAAATAGGAAAATTGAGTAGATAGGTGTAACTTATTGACCAAACTAGTCACAGAACAAAAGTTGTCGAATTTCGCCAAAATCCCTAGGCTTTAGCCTATCAATTTTTAAATTTTTTTGTCGAGGTGTAAAATTCATAAAAATCATTTCAATCATACACAAACGATGTTTGAACATTAACAAATATTAAAATTGAGTTGATAGGTGTAATTTATTGGCCAAACTTGTCACAAAACAAAAGTTGTTGAATTTCACTAAAATCCCTAGGATTTAGCCTATCAATTTTCAAAATTTTTTGATGAGGCGTAAAATTCATGAAAATCAAATCAATCATACACAAACGATGTTTGAACATTAACAAATATGAAAATTGAGTTGATAGGTGTAATTTATTGGCCAAATTAGTCACAGAACAAAAGTTATCGAATTTCGCAAAAATCCCAAGGCTTTAGCCTATCAATTTTCAAAAATTTTTGACGAGGTGTACAAATCTTGAAAATCGAATCAACCATGCAAAAACGAAGTCTGAACATTGACAAATAGGAAAATTGAGTAGATAGGTGAAATTTATTGGCCAAACTAGTCACAGAACAAAGGTTGTCGAATTTCGCCAAAATCCCTAGGCAAAGTCGATCAATTTTTAAAATTTTTTGTCGAGGTGTAAAATTCATAAAAATCATATCAATCATACACAAACGATGTTTGAACATTAACAAATATGAAAATTGAGTTGATAGGTGTAATTTATGGGCCAAACAAGTCACAAAACAAAAGTTGTTGAATTTTGCCAAAATCCCTAGGCTTTAGCCTATCCATTTTTAAAATTTTTTGCCGAGGTGTAAAATTCATAAAAATCGTATCAATCATACACAAACGATGTTTGAATATTAACAAATACGAAAATTGAGTTGATAGGTGTAATTTATTGGCCAAACTAGTCACAAAACAAAAGTTGTTGAATTTCACCAAAATCCCTAGGCTTTAGCCTATCAATTTTCAAAATTTTTTGATTAGGTGTAAAATTCATGAAAATCAAATCAATCATACACAAACGATGTTTGAACATTAGCAAATATGAAAATTGAGTTGATAGGTGTAATTTATTGGCCAAACTAGTCATAGAACAAACGTTGTCGAATTTCACCAAAATCCCTATGCTTTAGCCTATCAATTTTCAAAATTTTTTGATGAGGTGTAAAATTCGTGAAAATCAAATCAACCAAGCACAAACTAAGGGTGAACATTAAAAAATATGAAAATTGAGTAGATATGTTTAATTTATTGGCCAAACTAGTCACAGAACAAAAGTTGTCGAATTTCGCAAATATCCCAAGGCTTTAGCCTATCAATTTTAAAAAAATTTTGACGAGGTGTAAAAATCATTCAAATCGAATCAACCATGCATAAACGAAGTCTGAACATTAACAAATAGGAAAATTGAGTAGATAGGTGTAATTTATTGACCAAACTAGTCACAGAACAAAAGTTGTCGAATTTCGACAAAATCCCTAGGCTTTAGCCTATCAATTTTTAAAATTTTTTGTCGAGGTGTAAAATTCATAAAAATCATATCAATCATACACAAACAATGTTTGAACATTAACAAATATTAAAATTGAGTTGATAGGTGTAATTTATTGGCCAAACTTGTCACAAAACAAAAGTTGTTGAATTTCAACAAAATCCCTAGGATTTAGCCTATCAATTTTAAAAATTTTTTGATGAGGTGTAAAATTCATGAAAATCAAATCAATCATACACAAACGATGTTTGAACATTAACAAATATTAAAATTGAGTTGATAGGTGTAATTTATTGGCCAAACTAGTCACAGAACAAAAGTTATCAAATTTCGCAAAAATCCCAAGGCTTTAGCCTATCAATTTTCAAAAATTTTTGACGAGGTGTAAAAATCTTGAAAATCGAATCAACCATGCAAAAACGAAGTCTGAACATTAACAAATAGGAAAATTGAGTAGATAGGTGAAATTTATTGGCCAAACTAGTCACAGAACAAAAGTTGTCGAATTTCGCCAAAATCCCTAGGCAAAGCCGATCAATTTTTAAAATTTTTTGTCGAGGTGTAAAATTCATAAAAATCATATCAATCATACACAAACAATGTTTGAACATTAACAAATATGAAAATTGAGTTGATAGGTGTAATTTATGGGCCAAACTAGTCACAAAACAAAAGTTGTCGAATTTTGCCAAAATCCCTAGGCTTTAGCCTATCAATTTTTAAAATTTTTTGCCGAGGTGTAAAATTCATAAAAATCGTATCAATCATACACAAACGATGTTTGAATATTAACATATATGAAAATTCAGTTGATAGGTGTAATTTATTAGCCAAACTAGTCACAAAACAAAAGTTGTTGAATTTCTCCAAAATCCCAAGGCTTTAGCCTATCAATTTTAAAAATTTTTTGATGAGGTGTAAAATTCATGAAAATCAAATCAATCATACACAAACGATGTTTGAACATTAACAAATATGAAAATTGAGTTGATAGGTGTAATTTATTGGCCAAACTAGTCACAGAACAAACGTTGTCGAATTTCACCAAAATCTCTAGGCTTTAGCCTATCAATTTTCAAAATTTTTTGATGAGGTGTAAAATTCGTGAAAATCAAATCAACCAAGCACAAACTAAGGGTGAACATTAAAAAATATGAAAATTGAGTAGATATGTTTAATTTATTGGCCAAACTAGTCACAGAATAAAAGTTGTCGAATTTTGCAAAAATCCCAAGGCTTTAGCCTATCAATTTTAAAAAATTTTGACGAGGTGTAAAAATCATGAAAATCGAATCAACCGTTCATAAACGAAGTCTGAACATTAACAAAAAGGAAAATTGAGTAGATAAGTGAAATTTATTGGCCAAACTAGTCACAGAACAAAAGTTGTCGAATTTCGCCAAAATCCCTAGGCTTTAGCCTGTCAATTTTTAAAATTTTTTGTCAAGGTGTAAAATTCATAAAAATCATATCAATCATACACAAACGATGTTTGAACATTAACAAATATGAAAATTGAGTTGATAGGTGTAATTTGTGAGCCAAACTAGTGACAGAACAAAAGTTGTTGAATTTCACCAAAATCCCTAGGCTTTAGACTATCAATTTTTAAAATTTTTTGATGAGGTGTAAAATTCATGAAAATCAAATCAATCATACACAAACGATGTTTGAACATTAACAAATATGAAAATTGAGTTGATAGGGGTAATTTATTGGCCAAACTAGTCACAGAACAAAAGTTATCGAATTTCGCAAAAATCCCAAGGCTTTAGCCTATCAATTTTCAAATATTTTTGATGAGGTGTAAAATTCATGAAAATCAAATCAACCATGAACAAACTAAGTGTGAACATTAAAAAATATGAAAATTGAGTAGATATGTTTAATTTGTTGGCCAAACTAGTCACAGAACAAAAGTTGTCGAATTTCGCCAAAATCCCTAGGCTTTAGCCTATCAATTTTTGAAATTTTTTAACGAGGTGTAAAATTCATGAATATCAAATCAACCATGTATAAACGAAGTTTGAACATTAAAAAATATGAAAATTGAGTAGATAGGTGTAATTTATTGGCCAAACTAGCCACAGAACAAAAGTTGTCGAATTTGGCCAAAATCCCAAGGCTTTAGCCTATCAATTTTTAAAATTTTTATCGAGGCGTAACATTCATGAAAATCGAATCAACCATGCATAAACAAAGTTTGAACATTAATAAATATTAAAATTGAGTAGATAGGTGTAATTTATTGGCAAAAATAGTCACAGAACAAAAGTTGTCGAATTTCGCAAAAATCCCATGGTTTTAGCCTATCAATTTTCAATACTTTTTGACGAGGTGTAAAAATCATGAAAATCGAATCAACCGTGCAAAAACGAAGTCTGAACATTAACAAATAGGAAAATTGAGTAGATAGGTGAAATTTATTGGCCAAACTAGTCACAGAACAAAGGTTGTCGAATTTCGCCAAAATCCCTAGGCAAAGCCGATCAATTTTTAAAATTTTTTGTCGAGCTGTAAAATTCATAAAAATCATATCAATCATACACAAACGATGTTTGAACATTAACAAATATGAAAATTGAGTTGATAGGTGTAATTTATGGGCCAAACTAGTCACAAAACAAAAGTTGTCGAATTTTGCCAAAATCCCTAGGCTTTAGCCTATCAATTTTTAAAATTTTTTGTCGAGGTGTAAAATTCATAAAAATCGTATCAATCATACACAAACGATGTTTGAATATTAACAAATACGAAAATTGAGTTGATAGGAGTAATTTATTGGCCAAACTAGTCACAAAACAAAAGTTGTTGAATTTCACCAAAATCCCTAGGCTTTAGCCTGTCAATTTTCAAAATTTTTTGATTAGGTGTAAAATTCATGAAAATCAATCAATCATACACAAAAGATGTTTGAACATTAACAAATATGAAAATTGAGTTGATAGGTGTAATTTATTGGCCAAACTAGTCACAGAACAAACGTTGTCGAATTTCACCAAAATCTCTAGGCTTTAGCCTATCAATTTTCAAAATTTTTTGATGAGGTGTAAAATTCGTGAAAATCAAATCAACCAAGCACAAACTAAGGGTGAACATTAAAAAATATGAAAATTGAGTAGATATGTTTAATTTATTGGCCAAACTAGTCACAGAATAAAAGTTGTCGAATTTTGCAAAAATCCCAAGGCTTTAGCCTATCAATTTTAAAAAATTTTGACGAGGTGTAAAAATCATGAAAATCGAATCAACCGTTCATAAACGAAGTCTGAACATTAACAAAAAGGAAAATTGAGTAGATAAGTGAAATTTATTGGCCAAACTAGTCACAGAACAAAAGTTGTCGAATTTCGCCAAAATCCCTAGGCTTTAGCCTGTCAATTTTTAAAATTTTTTGTCAAGGTGTAAAATTCATAAAAATCATATCAATCATACACAAACGATGTTTGAACATTAACAAATATGAAAATTGAGTTGATAGGTGTAATTTGTGAGCCAAACTAGTGACAGAACAAAAGTTGTTGAATTTCACCAAAATCCCTAGGCTTTAGACTATCAATTTTTAAAATTTTTTGATGAGGTGTAAAATTCATGAAAATCAAATCAATCATACACAAACGATGTTTGAACATTAACAAATATGAAAATTGAGTTGATAGGGGTAATTTATTGGCCAAACTAGTCACAGAACAAAAGTTATCGAATTTCGCAAAAATCCCAAGGCTTTAGCCTATCAATTTTCAAATATTTTTGATGAGGTGTAAAATTCATGAAAATCAAATCAACCATGAACAAACTAAGTGTGAACATTAAAAAATATGAAAATTGAGTAGATATGTTTAATTTGTTGGCCAAACTAGTCACAGAACAAAAGTTGTCGAATTTCGCCAAAATCCCTAGGCTTTAGCCTATCAATTTTTGAAATTTTTTAACGAGGTGTAAAATTCATGAATATCAAATCAACCATGTATAAACGAAGTTTGAACATTAAAAAATATGAAAATTGAGTAGATAGGTGTAATTTATTGGCCAAACTAGCCACAGAACAAAAGTTGTCGAATTTGGCCAAAATCCCAAGGCTTTAGCCTATCAATTTTTAAAATTTTTATCGAGGCGTAACATTCATGAAAATCGAATCAACCATGCATAAACAAAGTTTGAACATTAATAAATATTAAAATTGAGTAGATAGGTGTAATTTATTGGCAAAAATAGTCACAGAACAAAAGTTGTCGAATTTCGCAAAAATCCCATGGTTTTAGCCTATCAATTTTCAATACTTTTTGACGAGGTGTAAAAATCATGAAAATCGAATCAACCGTGCAAAAACGAAGTCTGAACATTAACAAATAGGAAAATTGAGTAGATAGGTGAAATTTATTGGCCAAACTAGTCACAGAACAAAGGTTGTCGAATTTCGCCAAAATCCCTAGGCAAAGCCGATCAATTTTTAAAATTTTTTGTCGAGCTGTAAAATTCATAAAAATCATATCAATCATACACAAACGATGTTTGAACATTAACAAATATGAAAATTGAGTTGATAGGTGTAATTTATGGGCCAAACTAGTCACAAAACAAAAGTTGTCGAATTTTGCCAAAATCCCTAGGCTTTAGCCTATCAATTTTTAAAATTTTTTGTCGAGGTGTAAAATTCATAAAAATCGTATCAATCATACACAAACGATGTTTGAATATTAACAAATACGAAAATTGAGTTGATAGGAGTAATTTATTGGCCAAACTAGTCACAAAACAAAAGTTGTTGAATTTCACCAAAATCCCTAGGCTTTAGCCTGTCAATTTTCAAAATTTTTTGATTAGGTGTAAAATTCATGAAAATCAATCAATCATACACAAAAGATGTTTGAACATTAACAAATATGAAAATTGAGTTGATAGGTGTAATTTATTGGCCAAACTAGTCACAGAACAAACGTTGTCGAATTTCACCAAAATCCCTAGGCTTTAGCCTATCAATTTTCAAAATTTTTTGATGAGGTGTAAAATTCGTGAAAATCAAATCAACCAAGCAAAAACTAAGGGTGAACATTAAAAAATATGAAAATTGAGTAGATATGTCTAATTTATTGGCCAAACTAGACACAGAACAAAAGTTGTCGAATTTCGCAAAAATCCCAAGGCTTTAGCCTATCAATTTTCAAAAATTTTTGACGAGGTGTAAAAATCATGAAAATCGAATCAACCATGCATAAACGAAGTTTGAACATTAACAAATAGGAAAATTAAGTAGATAAGTGAAATTTATTGGCCAAACTAGTCACAGAACAAAAGTTGTCGAATTTCGCCAAAATCCCTAGGCTTTAGCCTATCAATTTTTAAAATTTTTTGTCGAGGTGTAAAATTCATAAAAATCATATCAATCATACACAAACGATGTTTGAACATTAACAAATATTAAAATTGAGTTGATAGGTGTAATTTGTGAGCCAAACTAGTGACAGAACAAAAGTTGTTGAATTTCACCAAAATCCCTAGGCTTTAGCCTATCAATTTTCAAAATTTTTTGATGAGGTGTAAAATTCATGAAAATCAAATCAATCATACACAAACGATGTTTGAACATTAACAAACATGAAAATTGAGTTGATAGGTGTAATTTATTGGCCAAACTAGTCACAGAACAAAAGTTATCGAATTTCGCAAAAATCCCAAGTCTTTACCATATCAATTTTCAAAAAATTTTGACGAGGTGTAAAATTCATGAAAATCGAATCAACCATGCAAAAACGAAGTCTGCACATTAACAAACAGGAAAATTGAGTAGATAGGTGAAATTTATTGGCCAAACTAGTCACAGAACAAAGGTTGTCGAATTTCGTCAAAATCCCTAGGCAAAGCCGATCAATTTTTAAAATTTTTTGTCGAGGTGTAAAATTCATAAAAATCATATCAATCATACACAAAAGATGTTTGAACATTAACAAATATGAAAATTGAGTTGATAGGTGTAATTTATGGGCCAAACTAGTCACAGAACAAAAGTTATCGAATTTCGGAAAAATCCCAAGGCTTTAGCCTATCAATTTTCAAATATTTTTGATGAGGTGTAAAATTCATGAAAATCAAATCAACCATGAACAAACTAAGTGTGAACATTAAAAAATATGAAAATTGAGTAGATATGTTTAATTTGTTGGCCAAACTAGTCTCAGAACAAAAGTTGTCGAATTTCGCCAAAATCCCTAGGCTTTAGCCTATCAATTTTTGAAATTTTTTAACGAGGTGTAAAATTCATGAATATCAAATCAACCATGTATAAACGAAGTTTGAACATTAAAAAATATGAAAATTGAGTAGATAGGTGTAATTTATTGGCCAAACTAGCCACAGAACAAAAGTTCTCGAATTTGGCCAAAATCCCAAGGCTTTAGCCTATCAATTTTTAAAATTTTTATCGAGGCGTAACATTCATGAAAATCAAATCAACCATGCATAAACAAAGTTTGAACATTAATAAATATTAAAATTGAGTAGATAGGTGTAATTTATTGGCAAAAATAGTCACAGAACAAAAGTTGTCGAATTTCGCAAAAATCCCAAGGTTTTAGCCTATCAATTTTCAATACTTTTTGACGAGGTGTAAAAATCATGAAAATCGAATCAACCATGCAAAAACGAAGTCTGAACATTAACAAAAAGGAAAATTGAGTAGATAGGTGAAATTTATTGGCCAAACTAGTCACAGAACAAAGGTTGTCGAATTTCGCCAAAATCCCTAGGCAAAGCCGATCAATTTTTAAAATTATTTGTCGAGGTGTAAAATTCATAAAAATCATATCAATCATACATAAACGATGTTTGAACATTAACAAATATGAAAATTGAGTTGATAGGTGTAATTTATGGGCCAAACTAGTCACAAAACAAAAGTTGTCGAATTTTGCCAAAATCCCTAGGCTTTAGCCTATCAATTTTTAAAATTTTTTATCGAGGTGTAAAATTCATAAAAATCGTATCAATCATACACAAACGATGTTTGAATATTAACAAATACGAAAATTGAGTTGATAGGTGTAATTTATTGGCCAAACTAGTCACAAAACAAAAGTTGTTGAATTTCACCAAAATCCCTAGGCTTTAGCCTATCAATTTTCAAAATTTTTTGATTAGGTGTAAAATTCATGAAAATCAAATCAATCATACACAAACGATGTTTGAACATTAACAAATATGAAAATTGAGTTGATAGGTGTAATTTATTGGCCAAACTAGTCACAGAACAAACGTTGTCGAATTTCACCAAAATCCCTAGGCTTTAGCCTATCAATTTTCAAAATTTTTTGATGAGGTGTAAAATTCGTGAAAATCAAATCAACCAAGCAAAAACTAAGGGTGAACATTAAAAAATATGAAAATTGAGTAGATAAGTTTAATTTATTGGCCAAACTAGTCATAGAACAAAAGTTGTCGAATTTCGCAAAAACCCCAAGGCTTTAGCCTATCAATTTTAAAAATTTTTTGACGAGGTATAAAAATCATTAAAATCAAATCAACCATGCATAAACGAAGTCTGAACATTAACAAATAGGAAAATTGAGTAGATAGGTGTAATTTATTGACCAAACTAGTCACAGAACAAAAGTTGTCGAATTTCGCCAAAATCCCTAGGCTTTAGCCTATAAATTTTTAAAATTTTTTGTCGAGGTGTAAAATTCATAAAAATCATATCAATCATACACAAACGATGTTTGAACATTAACAAATATTAAAATTGATTTGATAGGTGTAATTTATTGGCCAAACTTGTCACAAAACAAAAGTTGTTGAATTTCAACAAAATCCCTAGGATTAAGCCAATCAATTTTAAAAATTTTTTGATGAGGTGTAAAATTCATGAAAATCAAATCAATCATACATAAACGATGTTTGAACATTAACAAATATGAAAATTGAGTTGATAGGTGTAATTTATTGGCCAAACTAGTCACAGAACAAAAGTTATCGAATTTCACAAAAATCCCAAAGCTTTAGCCTATCAATTTTCAAAAAATTTTGACGAGGTGTTAAAATCTTGAAACTCGAATCAACCATGCAAAAACGAAGTCTGAACATTAACAAATAGGAAAATTGAGTAGATAGGTGAAATTTATTGGCCAAACTAGTCACAGAACAAAAGTTGTCGAATTTCGCCAAAATCCCTAGGCTTTAGCCTAACAATTTTTAAATTTTTTTGATGAGGCGTAAAATTCACGAAAATCAAATCAATCATACACAAAACGATGTTTGAGCATTAACAAATATGAAAATTGAGTTGATAGGTGTAATTTATTGGCCAAACTAGTCACGGAACAAAAGTTGTCGAATTTCACCAAAATCCCTAGGCTTTAGCCTATCAATTTTCAAAATTTTTTGATGAGGTGTAAAATTCATGAAAATCGAATCAACCATGCATAAACGAAGTCTGAACATTAACAAATAGGAAAATTGAGTAGATAGGTGTAATTTATTGGCCAAACTAGTCACAGAACAAAAGTTGTCGAATTTCGCCAAAATCCCTAGGCTTTAGCCTAACAATTTTTAAAATTTTTTGTCGAGGTGTAAAATTCATAAAAATCATATCAATCATACACAAACGATGTTTGAACATTAACAAATATCAAAACTGAGTTGATAGGTGTAATTTATTGGCCAAACTAGTCACAAAACAAAAGTTGTTGAATTTCACCAAAATCCCCTAGGATTTAGCCTATCAATTTTCAAAATTTTTTGATGAGGCGTAAAATTCATGAAAATCAAATCAATCGTACACAAACGATGTTTGAACATTAACAATATGAAAATTTAGTTGATAGGTGTAATTTATTGGCCAAACTATGTTTGAACATTAACAATATGAAAATTGAGTTGATAGGTGTAATTTATTGGCCAAACTAGTCACAAAACAAAAGTTGTTGAATTTCACCAAAATCCCTAGGATTTAGCCTATCAATTTTCAAAATTTTTTGATGAGGCGTAAAATTCATGAAAATCAAATCAATCATACACAAACGATGTTTGAACATTAACAATATGAAAATTGAGTTGATAGGTGTAATTTATTGGCCAAACTAGTCACAGAACAAAAGTTGTCGAATTTCACCAAAATCCCTAGGCTTTAGCCTATCAATTTTCAAAATTTTTTGATGAGGTGTAAAATTCATGAAAATCAAATCAACCAAGCACAAAATAAGTGTGAACATTAAAAAATATGAAAATTGAGTAGATATGTTTAATTTATTGGCCAAACTAGTCACAGAACAAAAGTTTTTTCGAATTTCGCAAAAATCCCAAGGCTTTAGCCTATCAATTTTAAAAAATTTTTGACGTGGTGTAAAAATCATGAAAATCGAATCAACCATGCATAAACGAAGTCTGAACATTAACAAATAGGAAAATTGAGTAGATAGGTGTAATTTTTTGACCAAACTAGTCACATAACAAAAGTTGTCGAATTTCGCCAAAATCCCTAGGCTTTAGCCTATCAATTTATAAAATTTTTTGTCGAGGTGTAAAATTCATAAAAATCATATCAATCACACACAAACGATGTTTGAACATTAACAAATAGTAAAATTGAGTTGATAGGTGTAATTTATTGGCCAAACTAGTCACAAAACAAAAGTTGTTAAATTTCACCAAAATCCCTAGGATTTAGCCTATCAATTTTCAAAATTTTTTGATGAGGTGTAAAATTCATGAAAATCAAATCAATCATACACAAACGATGTTTGAACATTAACAAATATGAAAATTGAGTTGATAGGTGTAATTTATGGGCCAAACTAGTCACAGAACAAAAGTTGTCGAATTTCACCAAAATCCCCAGGCTTTAGCCTATCAATTTTCAAAATTTTTTGATGAGGTGTAAAATTCATGTAAAATCAAATCAACCAAGCACAAACTAAGTGTGAACATTAAAAAATATGAAAATTTAGTAGATATGTTTAATTTATTAGCCAAACTAGTCACAGAACAAAAGTTGTCGAATTTCGCAAAAATCCCAAGACTTTAGCCTATCAATTTTCAAAAATTTTTGACAAGGTGTAAAATTCATGAAAATCGAATCAACCATGCATAAACGAAGTCTGAACCTTAACAAATAGGAAAATTGAGTAGATAGGTGTAATTTATTGGCCAAACTAGTCACAGAACAAAAGTTGTCGAATTTCGCCAAAATCCCTAGGCTTTAGCCTATCAATTTTTAAAATTTTTTGTCGAGGTGTAAAATTCATAAAAATCATATCAATCATACACAAACAATGTTTGAACATTAACAAATATCAAAATTGAGTTGATAGGTGTAATTTATTGGCCAAACTAGTCACAAAACAAAAGTTGTTGAATTTCACCAAAATCCCTAGGATTTAGCCTATCAATTTTCAAAATTTTTTGATGAGGCGTAAAATTCATGAAAATCAAATCAATCATACACAAACGATGTTTGAACATTAACAAATATGAAAATTGAGTTGATAGGTGTAATTTATTGGCCAAACTAGTCACAGAACAAAAGTTGTCGAATTTCACCAAAATCCCTAGGCTTTAGCCTATCAATTTTCAAAAGTTTTTGATGAGGTGTAAAATTCATGAAAATCAAATCAACCAAGCACAAAATAAGTGTGAACATTAAAAAATATGAAAATTGAGTAGATATGTTTAATTTATTGGCCAAACTAGTCACAGAACAAAAGTTGTCGAATTTCGCAAAAATCCCAAGACTTTAGCCTATCAATTTTCAAAAATTTTTGACGAGGTGTAAAAATCATGAAAATCTAATCAACCATGCATAAACGAAGTCTGAACATTAACAAATAGGAAAATTGAGTAGATAGGTGTAATTTATTGGCCAAACTAGTCACAGAACAAAAGTTGTCGAATTTTGCCAAAATCCCTAGGCTTTAGCCTATCAATTTTTAAAATTTTTTGCCGAGGTGTAAAATTCATAAAAATCGTATCAATCATACACAAACGATGTTTGAATATTAACATATATGAAAATTCAGTTGATAGGTGTAATTTATTAGCCAAACTAGTCACAAAACAAAAGTTGTTGAATTTCTCCAAAATCCCTAGGCTTTAGCCTATCAATTTTAAAAATTTTTTGATGAGGTGTAAAATTCATGAAAATCAAATCAATCATACACAAACGATGTTTGAACATTAACAAATATGAAAATTGAGTTGATAGGTGTAATTTATTGGCCAAACTAGTCACAGAACAAACGTTGTCGAATTTCACCAAAATCTCTAGGCTTTAGCCTATCAATTTTCAAAATTTTTTGATGAGGTGTAAAATTCGTGAAAATCAAATCAACCAAGCACAAACTAAGGGTGAACATTAAAAAATATGAAAATTGAGTAGATATGTTTAATTTATTGGCCAAACTAGTCACAGAATAAAAGTTGTCGAATTTTGCAAAAATCCCAAGGCTTTAGCCTATCAATTTTAAAAAATTTTGACGAGGTGTAAAAATCATGAAAATCGAATCAACCATTCATAAACGAAGTCTGAACATTAACAAAAAGGAAAATTGAGTAGATAAGTGAAATTTATTGGCCAAACTAGTCACAGAACAAAAGTTGTCGAATTTCGCCAAAATCCCTAGGCTTTAGCCTATCAATTTTTAAAATTTTTTGTCGAGGTGTAAAATTCATAAAAATCATATCAATCATACACAAACGATGTTTGAACATTAACAAATATGAAAATTGAGTTGATAGGTGTAATTTGTGAGCCAAACTAGTGACAGAACAAAAGTTGTTGAATTCCACCAAAATCCCTAGGCTTTAGCCTATCAATTTTCAAACTTTTTTGATGAGGTGTAAAATTCATGAAAATCAAATCAATCATACACAAACGATGTTTGAACATTAACAAATATGAAAATTGAGTTGATAGGGGTAATTTATTGGCCAAACTAGTCACAGAACAAAAGTTATCGAATTTCGCAAAAATCCCAAGGCTTTAGCCTATCAATTTTCAAATATTTTTGATGAGGTGTAAAATTCATGAAAATCAAATCAACCATGAACAAACTAAGTGTGAACATTAAAAAATATGAAAATTGAGTAGATATGTTTAATTTGTTGGCCAAACTAGTCACAGAACAAAAGTTGTCGAATTTCGCCAAAATCCCTAGGCTTTAGCCTATCAAATTTTGAAATTTTTTAACGAGGTGTAAAATTCATGAATATCAAATCAACCATGTATAAACGAAGTTTGAACATTAAAAAATATGAAAATTGAGTAGATAGGTGTAATTTATTGGCCAAACTAACCACAGAACAAAAGTTGTCGAATTTGGCCAATATCCCAAGGCTTTAGCCTATCAATTTTTAAAATTTTTATCGAGGCGTAACATTCATGAAAATCGAATCAACCATGCATAAACAAAGTTTGAACATTAATAAATATTAAAATTGAGTAGATAGGTGTAATTTATTGGCAAAAATAGTCACAGAACAAAAGTTGTCGAATTTCGCAAAAATCCCAAGGTTTTAGCCTATCAATTTTCAATACTTTTTGACGAGGTGTAAAAATCATGAAAATCGAATCAACCATGCAAAAACGAAGTCTGAACATTAACAAATAGGAAAATTGAGTAGATAGGTGAAATTTATTGGCCAAACTAGTCACAGAACAAAGGTTGTCGAATTTCGCCAAAATCCCTAGGCAAAGTCGATCAATTTTTAAAATTATTTGTCGAGGTGTAAAATTCATAAAAATCATATCAATCATACACAAACGATGTTTGAACATTAACAAATATGAAAATTGAGTTGATAGGTGTAATTTATGGGCCAAACTAGTCACAAAACAAAAGTTGTCGAATTTTGCCAAAATCCCTAGGCTTTAGCCTATCAATTTTTAAAATTTTTTGTCGAGGTGTAAAATTCATAAAAATCGTATCAATCATACACAAACGATGTTTGAATATTAACAAATTCGAAAATTGAGTTGATAGGAGTAATTTATTGGCCAAACTAGTCACAAAACAAAAGTTGTTGAATTTCACCAAAATCCCTAGGCTTTAGCCTATCAATTTTCAAAATTTTTTGATTAGGTGTAAAATTCATGAAAATCAATCAATCATACACAAAAGATGTTTGAACATTAACAAATATGAAAATTGAGTTGATAGGTGTAATTTATTGGCCAAACTAGTCACAGAACAAACGTTGTCGAATTTCACCAAAATCCCTAGGCTTTAGCCTATCAATTTTCAAAATTTTTTGATGAGGTGTAAAATTCGTGAAAATCAAATCAACCAAGCAAAAACTAAGGGTGAACATTAAAAAATATGAAAATTGAGTAGATATGTCCAATTTATTGGCCAAACTAGACACAGAACAAAAGTTGTCGAATTTCGCAAAAATCCCAAGTCTTTAGCCTATCAATTTTCAAAAATTTTTGACGAGGTGTAAAAATCATGAAAATCGAATCAACCATGCATAAACGAAGTCTGAACATTAACAAATAGGAAAATTAAGTAGATAAGTGAAATTTATTGGCCAAACTAGTCACAGAACAAAACTTGTCGAATTTCGCCAAAATCCCTAGGCTTTAGCCTATCAATTTTTAAAATTTTTTGTCGAGGTGTAAAATTCATAAAAATCATATCAATCATACACAAACGATGTTTGAACATTAACAAATATGAAAATTGAGTTGATAGGTGTAATTTGTGAGCCAAACTAGTGACAGAACAAAAGTTGTTGAATTTCACCAAAATCCCTAGGCTTTAGCCTATCAATTTTCAAAATTTTTTGATGAGGTGTAAAATTCATGAAAATCAAATCAATCATACACAAACGATGTTTGAACATTAACAAACATGAAAATTGAGTTGATAGGTGTAATTTATTGGCCAAACTAGTCACAGAACAAAAGTTATCGAATTTCGCAAAAATCCCAAGTCTTTAGCATATTAATTTTCAAAAATTTTTGACGAGGTGTAAAATTCATGAAAATCGAATCAACCATGCAAAAACGAAGTCTGAACATTAACAAATAAGAAAATTGAGTAGATAGGTGAAATTTATTGGCCAAACTAGTCACAGAACAAAGGTTGTCGAATTTCGTCAAAATCCCTAGGCAAAGCCGATCAATTTTTAAAATTTTTTGTCGAGGTGTAAAATTCATAAAAATCATATCAATCATACACAAACGATGTTTGAACATTAACAAATATGAAAATTGAGTTGATAGGTGTAATTTATGGGCCAAACTAGTCACAGAACAAAAGTTATCGAATTTCGCAAAAATCCCAAGGCTTTAGCCTATCAATTTTTAAATATTTTTGATGAGGTGTAAAATTCATGAAAATCAAATCAACCATGAAAAAACTAAGTGTGAACATTAAAAAATATGAAAATTGAGTAGATATGTTTAATTTGTTGGCCAAACTAGTCACAGAACAAAAGTTGTCGAATTTCGCCAAAATCCTTAGGCTTTAGCCTATCAATTTTTGAAATTTTTTAACGAGGTGTAAAATTCATGAATATCAAATCAACCATCTATAAACGAAGTTTGAACATTACAAAATATGAAAATTGAGTAGATAGGAGTAATTTATTGGCCAAACTAGCCACAGAACAAAAGTTCTCGAATTTGGCCAAAATCCCAAGGCTTTAGCCTATCAATTTTTAAAATTTTTATCGAGGCGTAACATTCATGAAAATCGAATCAACCATGCATAAACAAAGTTTGAACATTAATAAATATTAAAATTGAGTAGATAGGTGTAATTTATTGGCAAAAATAGTCACAGAACAAAAGTTGTCGAATTTCGCAAAAATCCCAAGGTTTTAGCATATCAATTTTCAATACTTTTTGACGAGGTGTAAAAATCATGAAAATCGAATCAACCATGCAAAAACGAAGTCTGAACATTAACAAATAGGAAAATTGAGTAGATAGGTGAAATTTATTGGCCAAACTAGTCACAGAACAAAGGTTGTCGAATTTCGCCAAAATCCCTAGGCAAAGCCGATCAATTTTTAAAATTATTTGTCGAGGTGTAAAATTCATAAAAATCATATCAATCATACACAAACGATGTTTGAACATTAACAAATATGAAAATTGAGTTGATAGGTGTAATTTATGGGCCAAACTAGTCACAAAACAAAAGTTGTCGAATTTTGCCAAAATCCCTAGGCTTTAGCCTATCAATTTTTAAAATTTTTTGTCGAGGTGTAAAATTCATAAAAATCGTATCAATCATACACAAACGATGTTTGAATATTAACAAATACGAAAATTGAGTTGATAGGTGTAATTTATTGGCCAAACTAGTCACAAAACAAAAGTTGTTGAATTTCACCAAAATCCCTAGGCTTTAGCCTATCAATTTTCAAAATTTTTTGATTAGGTGTAAAATTCATGAAAATCAAATCAATCATACACAAACGATGTTTGAACATTAACAAATATGAAAATTGAGTTGATAGGTGTAATTTATTGACCAAACTAGTCACAGAACAAACGTTGTCGAATTTCACCAAAATCCCTAGGCTTTAGCCTATCAATTTTCAAAATTTTTTGATGAGGTGTAAAATTCGTGAAAATCAAATCAACCAAGCAAAAACTAAGGGTGAACATTAAAAAATATGAAAATTGAGTAGATAAGTTTAATTTATTGGCCAAACAAGTCATAGAACAAAAGTTGTCGAATTTCGCAAAAACCCCAAGGCTTTAGCCTATCAATTTTAAAAATTTTTTGACGAGGTATAAAAATCATTAAAATCGAATCAACCATGCATAAACGAAGTCTGAACATTAACAAATAGGAAAATTGAGTAGATAGGTGTAATTTATTGACCAAACTAGTCACAGAACAAAAGTTGTCGAATTTCGCCAAAATCCCTAGGCTTTAGCCTATCAATTTTTAAAATTTTTTGTCGAGGTGTAAAATTCATAAAAATCATATCAATCATACACAAACGATGTTTGAACATTAACAAATATTAAAATTGAGTTGATAGGTGTAATTTATTGGCCAAACTTGTCACAAAACAAAAGTTGTTGAATTTCAACAAAATCCCTAGGATTTAGCCAATCAATTTTAAAAATTTTTTGATGAGGTGTAAAATTCATGAAAATCAAATCAATCATACATAAACGATGTTTGAACATTAAAAATATGAAAATTGAGTTGATAGGTGTAATTTATTGGCCAAACTAGTCACAGAACAAAAGTTATCGAATTTCACAAAAATCCCAAAGCTTTAGCCTATCAATTTTCAAAAAATTTTGACGAGGTGTTAAAATCTTGAAACTCGAATCAACCATGCAAAAACGAAGTCTGAACATTAACAAATAGGAAAATTGAGTAGATAGGTGAAATTTATTGGCCAAACTAGTCACAGAACAAAAGTTGTTGAATTTCACAAAAATCCCTAGGATTTAGCCTATCAATTTTCAAAATTTTTTGATGAGGCGTAAAATTCACGAAAATCAAATCAATCATACACAAAACGATGTTTGAGCATTAACAAATATGAAAATTGAGTTGATAGGTGTAATTTATTGGCCAAACTAGTCACGGAACAAAAGTTGTCGAATTTCACCAAAATCCCTAGGCTTTAGCCTATCAATTTTCAAAATTTTTTGATGAGGTGTAAAATTCATGAAAATCGAATCAACCATGCATAAACGAAGTCTGAACATTAACAAATAGGAAAATTGAGTAGATAGGTGTAATTTATTGGGCAAACAAGTCACAGAACAAAAGTTGTCGAATTTCGCCAAAATCCCTAGGCTTTAGCCTAACAATTTTTAAAATTTTTTGTCGAGGTGTAAAATTCATAAAAATCATATCAATCATACACAAACGATGTTTGAACATTAACAAATATCAAAACTGAGTTGATAGGTGTAATTTATTGGCCAAACTAGTCACAAAACAAAAGTTGTTGAATTTCACCAAAATCCCCTAGGATTTAGCCTATCAATTTTCAAATTTTTTTGATGAGGCGTAAAATTCATGAAAATCAAATCAATCATACACAAACGATGTTTGAACATTAACAATATGAAAATTTAGTTGATAGGTGTAATTTATTGGCCAAACTATGTTTGAACATTAACAATATGAAAATTGAGTTGATAGGTGTAATTTATTGGCCAAACTAGTCACAAAACAAAAGTTGTTGAATTTCACCAAAATCCCTAGGATTTAGCCTATCAATTTTCAAAATTTTTTGATGAGGCGTAAAATTCATGAAAATCAAATCAATCGTACACAAACGATGTTTGAACATTAACAATATGAAAATTGAGTTGATAGGTGTAATTTATTGGCCAAACTAGTCACAGAACAAAAGTTGTCGAATTTCACCAAAATCCCTAGGCTTTAGCCTATCAATTTTCAAAATTTTTTGATGAGGCGTAAAATTCACGAAAATCAAACCAATCATACACAAAACGATGTTTGAGCATTAACAAATATGAAAATTGAGTTGATAGGTGTAATTTATTGGCCAAACTAGTCACGGAACAAAAGTTGTCGAATTTCACCAAAATCCCTAGGCTTTAGCCTATCAATTTTCAAAATTTTTTGATGAGGTGTAAAATTCATGAAAATCGAATCAACCATGCATAAACGAAGTCTGAACATTAACAAATAGGAAAATTGAGTAGATAGGTGTAATTTATTGGCCAAACTAGTCACAGAACAAAAGTTGTCGAATTTCGCCAAAATCCCTAGGCTTTAGCCTAACAATTTTTAAAATTTTTTGTCGAGGTGTAAAATTCATAAAAATCATATCAATCATACACAAACGATGTTTGAACATTAACAAATATCAAAACTGAGTTGATAGGTGTAATTTATTGGCCAAACTAGTCACAAAACAAAAGTTGTTGAATTTCACCAAAATCCCCTAGGATTTAGCCTATCAATTTTCAAAATTTTTTGATGAGGCGTAAAATTCATGAAAATCAAATCAATCATACACAAACGATGTTTGAACATTAACAATATGAAAATTTAGTTGATAGGTGTAATTTATTGGCCAAACTATGTTTGAACATTAACAATATGAAAATTGAGTTGATAGGTGTAATTTATTGGACAAACTAGTCACAAAACAAAAGTTGTTGAATTTCACCAAAATCCCTAGGATTTAGCCTATCAATTTTCAAAATTTTTTGATGAGGCGTAAAATTCATGAAAATCAAATCAATCATACACAAACGATGTTTGAACATTAACAATATGAAAATTGAGTTGATAGGTGTAATTTATTGGCCAAACTAGTCACAGAACAAAAGTTGTCGAATTTCACCAAAATCCCTAGGCTTTAGCCTATCAATTTTCAAAATTTTTTGATGAGGTGTAAAATTCATGAAAATCAAATCAACCAAGCACAAAATAAGTGTGAACATTAAAAAATATGAAAATTGAGTAGATATGTTTAATTTATTGGGCAAACTAGTCACAGAACAAAACTTGTCGAATTTCACAAAAATCCCAAGGCTTTAGCCTATCAATTTTAAAAAATATATGACGAGGTGTAAAAATCATGAAAATCGAATCAACTATGCATAAACGAAGTCTGAACATTAACAAATAGGAAAATTGAGTAGATAGGTGTAATTTATTGACCAAACTAGACACAGAACAAAAGTTGTCGAATTTCGCCAAAATCCCTAGGCTTTAGCCTAACAATTTTTAAAATTTTTTGTCGAGGTGTAAAATTCATAAAAATCATATCAATCATACACAAACGATGTTTGAACATTAACAAATATCAAAACTGAGTTGATAGGTGTAATTTATTGGCCAAACTAGTCACAAAACAAAAGTTGTTGAATTTCACCAAAATCCCCTAGGATTTAGCCTATCAATTTTCAAATTTTTTTGATGAGGCGTAAAATTCATGAAAATCAAATCAATCATACACAAACGATGTTTGAACATTAACAATATGAAAATTTAGTTGATAGGTGTAATTTATTGGCCAAACTATGTTTGAACATTAACAATATGAAAATTGAGTTGATAGGTGTAATTTATTGGCCAAACTAGTCACAAAACAAAAGTTGTTGAATTTCACCAAAATCCCTAGGATTTAGCCTATCAATTTTCAAAATTTTTTGATGAGGCGTAAAATTCATGAAAATCAAATCAATCGTACACAAACGATGTTTGAACATTAACAATATGAAAATTGAGTTGATAGGTGTAATTTATTGGCCAAACTAGTCACAGAACAAAAGTTGTCGAATTTCACCAAAATCCCTAGGCTTTAGCCTATCAATTTTCAAAATTTTTTGATGAGGCGTAAAATTCACGAAAATCAAACCAATCATACACAAAACGATGTTTGAGCATTAACAAATATGAAAATTGAGTTGATAGGTGTAATTTATTGGCCAAACTAGTCACGGAACAAAAGTTGTCGAATTTCACCAAAATCCCTAGGCTTTAGCCTATCAATTTTCAAAATTTTTTGATGAGGTGTAAAATTCATGAAAATCGAATCAACCATGCATAAACGAAGTCTGAACATTAACAAATAGGAAAATTGAGTAGATAGGTGTAATTTATTGGCCAAACTAGTCACAGAACAAAAGTTGTCGAATTTCGCCAAAATCCCTAGGCTTTAGCCTAACAATTTTTAAAATTTTTTGTCGAGGTGTAAAATTCATAAAAATCATATCAATCATACACAAACGATGTTTGAACATTAACAAATATCAAAACTGAGTTGATAGGTGTAATTTATTGGCCAAACTAGTCACAAAACAAAAGTTGTTGAATTTCACCAAAATCCCCTAGGATTTAGCCTATCAATTTTCAAAATTTTTTGATGAGGCGTAAAATTCATGAAAATCAAATCAATCATACACAAACGATGTTTGAACATTAACAATATGAAAATTTAGTTGATAGGTGTAATTTATTGGCCAAACTATGTTTGAACATTAACAATATGAAAATTGAGTTGATAGGTGTAATTTATTGGACAAACTAGTCACAAAACAAAAGTTGTTGAATTTCACCAAAATCCCTAGGATTTAGCCTATCAATTTTCAAAATTTTTTGATGAGGCGTAAAATTCATGAAAATCAAATCAATCATACACAAACGATGTTTGAACATTAACAATATGAAAATTGAGTTGATAGGTGTAATTTATTGGCCAAACTAGTCACAGAACAAAAGTTGTCGAATTTCACCAAAATCCCTAGGCTTTAGCCTATCAATTTTCAAAATTTTTTGATGAGGTGTAAAATTCATGAAAATCAAATCAACCAAGCACAAAATAAGTGTGAACATTAAAAAATATGAAAATTGAGTAGATATGTTTAATTTATTGGGCAAACTAGTCACAGAACAAAACTTGTCGAATTTCACAAAAATCCCAAGGCTTTAGCCTATCAATTTTAAAAAATATATGACGAGGTGTAAAAATCATGAAAATCGAATCAACTATGCATAAACGAAGTCTGAACATTAACAAATAGGAAAATTGAGTAGATAGGTGTAATTTATTGACCAAACTAGACACAGAACAAAAGTTGTCGAATTTCGCCAAAATCCCTAGGCTTTAGCCTATCAATTTTTAAAATTTTTTGTCGAGGTGTAAAATTCATAAAAATCATATCAATCATACACAAACGATGTTTGAACATTAACAAATATCAAAATTGAGTTGATAGGTGTAATTTATTGGCCAAACTATTCACAAAACAAAAGTTGTTGAATTTCACCAAAATCCCTAGGATTTAGCCTATCAATTTTCAAAATTTTTTGATGAGGCGTAAAATTCATGAAAATCAAATCAATCATACACAAACGATGTTTGAACATTAACAAATATGAAAATTGAGTTGATAGGTGTAATTTATTGGCCAAACTAGTCACAGAACAAAAGTTGTCGAATTTCACCAAAATCCCTAGGCTTTAGCCTATCAATTTTCAAAATTTTTTGATGAGGTGTAAAATTCGTGAAAATCAAATCAACCAAACACAAACTAAGGGTGAACATTAAAAAAATATGAAAATTGAGTTGATATGTTTAATTTATTGGCCAAACTAGTCACAGAACAAACGTTGTCGAATTTCACAAAAATCCCTAGGCTTTAGCCTATCAATTTTCAAAATTTTTTGATGAGGTGTAAAATTCGTGAAAATCAAATCAACCAAGCAAAAACTAAGGGTGAACATTAAAAAATATGAAAATTGAGTAGATAAGTTTAATTTATTGGCCAAACTAGTCATAGAACAAAAGTTGTCGAATTTCGCAAAAACCCCAAGGCTTTAGACTATCAATTTTAAAAATTTTTTGACGAGGTATAAAAATCAATAAAATCGAATCAACCATGCATAAACGAAGTCTGAACATTAACAAATAGGAAAATTGAGTAGATAGGTGTAATTTATTGACCAAACTAGTCACAGAACAAAAGTCGTCGAATTTCGCCAAAATCCCTAGGCTTTAGCCTATCAATTTTTAAAATTTTTTGTCGAGGTGTAAAATTCATAAAAATCATATCAATCATACACAAACAATGTTTGAACATTAACAAATATTAAAATTGAGTTGATAGGTGTAATTTATTGGCCAAACTTGTCACAAAACAAAAGTTGTTGAATTTCAACAAAATCCCTAGGATTTAGCCAATCAATTTAAAAAATTTTTTGATGAGGTGTAAAATTCATGAAAATCAAATCAATCATACATAAACGATGTTTGAACATTAACAAATATGAAAATTGAGTTGATAGGTGTAATTTATTGGACAAACTAGTCACAGAACAAAAGTTATCGAATTTCACAAAAATCCCAAAGCTTTAGCCTATCAATTTTCAAAAAATTTTGACGAGGTGTTAAAATCTTGAAACTCGAATCAACCATGCAAAAACGAAGTCTGAACATTAACAAATAGGAAAATTGAGTAGATAGGTGAAATTTATTGGCCAAACTAGCCACAGAACAAAAGTTGTTGAATTTCACCAAAATCCCTAGGATTTAGCCTATCAATTTTCAAAATTTTTTGATGAGGCGTAAAATTCACGAAAATCAAATCAATCATACACAAAACGATGTTTGAGCATTAACAAATATGAAAATTGAGTTGATAGGTGTAATTTATTGGCCAAACTAGTCACGGAACAAAAGTTGTCGAATTTCACCAAAATCCCTAGGCTTTAGCCTATCAATTTTCAAAATTTTTTGATGAGGTGTAAAATTCATGAAAATCGAATCAACCATGCATAAACGAAATCTGAACATTAACAAATAGGAAAATTGAGTTGATAGGTGTAATTTATGGGTCAAACTAGTCACAAAACAAAAGTTGTTGAATTTCACTAAAATCCCTAGGATTTAGCCTATCAATTTTTAAAATTTTTTGTCGAGGTGTAAATTTCATAAAAATCATATCAATCATACACAAACGATGTTTGAACATTAACAAATATGAAAATTGAGTTGATAGGTGTAATTTATTGGCCAAACTAGTCACAAAACAAAAGTTGTTGAATTTCACCAAAATCCCTAGGCTTTAGCCTATCAATTTTCAAAATTTTTTGATTAGGTGTAAAATTCATGAAAATCAAATCAATCATACACAAACGATGTTTGAACATTAACAAATATGAAAATTGAGTTGATAGGTGTAATTTATTGACCAAACTAGTCACAGAACAAACGTTGTCGAATTTCACCAAAATCCCTAGGCTTTAGCCTATCAATTTTCAAAATTTTTTGATGAGGTGTAAAATTCGTGAAAATCAAATCAACCAAGCAAAAACTAAGGGTGAACATTAAAAAATATGAAAATTGAGTAGATAAGTTTAATTTATTGGCCAAACAAGTCATAGAACAAAAGTTGTCGAATTTCGCAAAAACCCCAAGGCTTTAGCCTATCAATTTTAAAAATTTTTTGACGAGGTATAAAAATCATTAAAATCGAATCAACCATGCATAAACGAAGTCTGAACATTAACAAATAGGAAAATTGAGTAGATAGGTGTAATTTATTGACCAAACTAGTCACAGAACAAAAGTTGTCGAATTTCGCCAAAATCCCTAGGCTTTAGCCTATCAATTTTTAAAATTTTTTGTCGAGGTGTAAAATTCATAAAAATCATATCAATCATACACAAACGATGTTTGAACATTAACAAATATTAAAATTGAGTTGATAGGTGTAATTTATTGGCCAAACTTGTCACAAAACAAAAGTTGTTGAATTTCAACAAAATCCCTAGGATTTAGCCAATCAATTTTAAAAATTTTTTGATGAGGTGTAAAATTCATGAAAATCAAATCAATCATACATAAACGATGTTTGAACATTAAAAATATGAAAATTGAGTTGATAGGTGTAATTTATTGGCCAAACTAGTCACAGAACAAAAGTTATCGAATTTCACAAAAATCCCAAAGCTTTAGCCTATCAATTTTCAAAAAATTTTGACGAGGTGTTAAAATCTTGAAACTCGAATCAACCATGCAAAAACGAAGTCTGAACATTAACAAATAGGAAAATTGAGTAGATAGGTGAAATTTATTGGCCAAACTAGTCACAGAACAAAAGTTGTTGAATTTCACAAAAATCCCTAGGATTTAGCCTATCAATTTTCAAAATTTTTTGATGAGGCGTAAAATTCACGAAAATCAAATCAATCATACACAAAACGATGTTTGAGCATTAACAAATATGAAAATTGAGTTGATAGGTGTAATTTATTGGCCAAACTAGTCACGGAACAAAAGTTGTCGAATTTCACCAAAATCCCTAGGCTTTAGCCTATCAATTTTCAAAATTTTTTGATGAGGTGTAAAATTCATGAAAATCGAATCAACCATGCATAAACGAAGTCTGAACATTAACAAATAGGAAAATTGAGTAGATAGGTGTAATTTATTGGGCAAACAAGTCACAGAACAAAAGTTGTCGAATTTCGCCAAAATCCCTAGGCTTTAGCCTAACAATTTTTAAAATTTTTTGTCGAGGTGTAAAATTCATAAAAATCATATCAATCATACACAAACGATGTTTGAACATTAACAAATATCAAAACTGAGTTGATAGGTGTAATTTATTGGCCAAACTAGTCACAAAACAAAAGTTGTTGAATTTCACCAAAATCCCCTAGGATTTAGCCTATCAATTTTCAAAATTTTTTGATGAGGCGTAAAATTCATGAAAATCAAATCAATCATACACAAACGATGTTTGAACATTAACAATATGAAAATTTAGTTGATAGGTGTAATTTATTGGCCAAACTATGTTTGAACATTAACAATATGAAAATTGAGTTGATAGGTGTAATTTATTGGCCAAACTAGTCACAAAACAAAAGTTGTTGAATTTCACCAAAATCCCTAGGATTTAGCCTATCAATTTTCAAAATTTTTTGATGAGGCGTAAAATTCATGAAAATCAAATCAATCGTACACAAACGATGTTTGAACATTAACAATATGAAAATTGAGTTGATAGGTGTAATTTATTGGCCAAACTAGTCACAGAACAAAAGTTGTCGAATTTCACCAAAATCCCTAGGCTTTAGCCTATCAATTTTCAAAATTTTTTGATGAGGCGTAAAATTCACGAAAATCAAACCAATCATACACAAAACGATGTTTGAGCATTAACAAATATGAAAATTGAGTTGATAGGTGTAATTTATTGGCCAAACTAGTCACGGAACAAAAGTTGTCGAATTTCACCAAAATCCCTAGGCTTTAGCCTATCAATTTTCAAAATTTTTTGATGAGGTGTAAAATTCATGAAAATCGAATCAACCATGCATAAACGAAGTCTGAACATTAACAAATAGGAAAATTGAGTAGATAGGTGTAATTTATTGGCCAAACTAGTCACAGAACAAAAGTTGTCGAATTTCGCCAAAATCCCTAGGCTTTAGCCTAACAATTTTTAAAATTTTTTGTCGAGGTGTAAAATTCATAAAAATCATATCAATCATACACAAACGATGTTTGAACATTAACAAATATCAAAACTGAGTTGATAGGTGTAATTTATTGGCCAAACTAGTCACAAAACAAAAGTTGTTGAATTTCACCAAAATCCCCTAGGATTTAGCCTATCAATTTTCAAAATTTTTTGATGAGGCGTAAAATTCATGAAAATCAAATCAATCATACACAAACGATGTTTGAACATTAACAATATGAAAATTTAGTTGATAGGTGTAATTTATTGGCCAAACTATGTTTGAACATTAACAATATGAAAATTGAGTTGATAGGTGTAATTTATTGGCCAAACTAGTCACAAAACAAAAGTTGTTGAATTTCACCAAAATCCCTAGGATTTAGCCTATCAATTTTCAAAATTTTTTGATGAGGCGTAAAATTCATGAAAATCAAATCAATCATACACAAACGATGTTTGAACATTAACAATATGAAAATTGAGTTGATAGGTGTAATTTATTGGCCAAACTAGTCACAGAACAAAAGTTGTCGAATTTCACCAAAATCCCTAGGCTTTAGCCTATCAATTTTCAAAATTTTTTGATGAGGTGTAAAATTCATGAAAATCAAATCAACCAAGCACAAAATAAGTGTGAACATTAAAAAATATGAAAATTGAGTAGATATGTTTAATTTATTGGGCAAACTAGTCACAGAACAAAACTTGTCGAATTTCACAAAAATCCCAAGGCTTTAGCCTATCAATTTTAAAAAATATATGACGAGGTGTAAAAATCATGAAAATCGAATCAACTATGCATAAACGAAGTCTGAACATTAACAAATAGGAAAATTGAGTAGATAGGTGTAATTTATTGACCAAACTAGACACAGAACAAAAGTTGTCGAATTTCGCCAAAATCCCTAGGCTTTAGCCTATCAATTTTTAAAATTTTTTGTCGAGGTGTAAAATTCATAAAAATCATATCAATCATACACAAACGATGTTTGAACATTAACAAATATCAAAATTGAGTTGATAGGTGTAATTTATTGGCCAAACTATTCACAAAACAAAAGTTGTTGAATTTCACCAAAATCCCTAGGATTTAGCCTATCAATTTTCAAAATTTTTTGATGAGGCGTAAAATTCATGAAAATCAAATCAATCATACACAAACGATGTTTGAACATTAACAAATATGAAAATTGAGTTGATAGGTGTAATTTATTGGCCAAACTAGTCACAGAACAAAAGTTGTCGAATTTCACCAAAATCCCTAGGCTTTAGCCTATCAATTTTCAAAATTTTTTGATGAGGTGTAAAATTCGTGAAAATCAAATCAACCAAACACAAACTAAGGGTGAACATTAAAAAAATATGAAAATTGAGTTGATATGTTTAATTTATTGGCCAAACTAGTCACAGAACAAACGTTGTCGAATTTCACAAAAATCCCTAGGCTTTAGCCTATCAATTTTCAAAATTTTTTGATGAGGTGTAAAATTCGTGAAAATCAAATCAACCAAGCAAAAACTAAGGGTGAACATTAAAAAATATGAAAATTGAGTAGATAAGTTTAATTTATTGGCCAAACTAGTCATAGAACAAAAGTTGTCGAATTTCGCAAAAACCCCAAGGCTTTAGACTATCAATTTTAAAAATTTTTTGACGAGGTATAAAAATCAATAAAATCGAATCAACCATGCAAAAACGAAGTCTGAACATTAACAAATAGGAAAATTGAGTAGATAGGTGTAATTTATTGACCAAACTAGTCACAGAACAAAAGTCGTCGAATTTCGCCAAATTCCCTAGGCTTTAGCCTATCAATTTTTAAAATTTTTTGTCGAGGTGTAAAATTCATAAAAATCATATCAATCATACACAAACAATGTTTGAACATTAACAAATATTAAAATTGAGTTGATAGGTGTAATTTATTGGCCAAACTTATCACAAAACAAAAGTTGTTGAATTTCAACAAAATCCCTAGGATTTAGCCAATCAATTTAAAAAATTTTTTGATGAGGTGTAAAATTCATGAAAATCAAATCAATCATACATAAACGATGTTTGAACATTAACAAATATGAAAATTGAGTTGATAGGTGTAATTTATTGGACAAACTAGTCACAGAACAAAAGTTATCGAATTTCACAAAAATCCCAAAGCTTTAGCCTATCAATTTTCAAAAAATTTTGACGAGGTGTTAAAATCTTGAAACTCGAATCAACCATGCAAAAACGAAGTCTGAACATTAACAAATAGGAAAATTGAGTAGATAGGTGAAATTTATTGGCCAAACTAGCCACAGAACAAAAGTTGTTGAATTTCACCAAAATCCCTAGGATTTAGCCTATCAATTTTCAAAATTTTTTGATGAGGCGTAAAATTCACGAAAATCAAATCAATCATACACAAAACGATGTTTGAGCATTAACAAATATGAAAATTGAGTTGATAGGTGTAATTTATTGGCCAAACTAGTCACGGAACAAAAGTTGTCGAATTTCACCAAAATCCCTAGGCTTTAGCCTATCAATTTTCAAAATTTTTTGATGAGGTGTAAAATTCATGAAAATCGAATCAACCATGCATAAACGAAGTCTGAACATTAACAAATAGGAAAATTGAGTAGATAGGTGTAATTTATTGGCCAAACTAGTCACAGAACAAAAGTTGTCGAATTTCGCCAAAATCCCTAGGCTTTAGCCTAACAATTTTTAAAATTTTTTGTCGAGGTGTAAAATTCATAAAAATCATATCAATCATACACAAACGATGTTTGAAAATTAACAAATATCAAAACTGAGTTGATAGGTGTAATTTATTGGCCAAACTAGTCACAAAACAAAAGTTGTTGAATTTCACCAAAATCCCCTAGGATTTAGCCTATCAATTTTCAAAATTTTTTGATGAGGCGTAAAATTCATGAAAATCAAATCAATCATACACAAACGATGTTTGAACATTAACAATATGAAAATTTAGTTGATAGGTGTAATTTATTGGCCAAACTATGTTTGAACATTAACAATATGAAAATTGAGTTGATAGGTGTAATTTATTGGCCAAACTAGTCACAAAACAAAAGTTGTTGAATTTCACCAAAATCCCTAGGATTTAGCCTATCAATTTTCAAAATTTTTTGATGAGGCGTAAAATTCACGAAAATCAAATCAATCATACACAAAACGATGTTTGAGCATTAACAAATATGAAAATTGAGTTGATAGGTGTAATTTATTGGCCAAACTAGTCACGGAACAAAAGTTGTCGAATTTCACCAAAATCCCTAGGCTTTAGCCTATCAATTTTCAAAATTTTTTGATGAGGTGTAAAATTCATGAAAATCGAATCAACCATGCATAAACGAAGTCTGAACATTAACAAATAGGAAAATTGAGTAGATAGGTGTAATTTATTGGCCAAACTAGTCACAGAACAAAAGTTGTCGAATTTCGCCAAAATCCCTAGGCTTTAGCCTAACAATTTTTAAAATTTTTTGTCGAGGTGTAAAATTCATAAAAATCATATCAATCATACACAAACGATGTTTGAAAATTAACAAATATCAAAACTGAGTTGATAGGTGTAATTTATTGGCCAAACTAGTCACAAAACAAAAGTTGTTGAATTTCACCAAAATCCCCTAGGATTTAGCCTATCAATTTTCAAAATTTTTTGATGAGGCGTAAAATTCATGAAAATCAAATCAATAATACACAAACGATGTTTGAACATTAACAATATGAAAATTTAGTTGATAGGTGTAATTTATTGGCCAAACTATGTTTGAACATTAACAATATGAAAATTGAGTTGATAGGTGTAATTTATTGGCCAAACTAGTCACAAAACAAAAGTTGTTGAATTTCACCAAAATCCCTAGGATTTAGCCTATCAATTTTCAAAATTTTTTGATGAGGCGTAAAATTCATGAAAATCAAATCAATCATACACAAACGATGTTTGAACATTAACAATATGAAAATTGAGTTGATAGGTGTAATTTATTGGCCAAACTAGTCACAGAACAAAAGTTGTCGAATTTCACCAAAATCCCTAGGCTTTAGCCTATCAATTTTCAAAATTTTTTGATGAGGTGTAAAATTCATGAAAATCAAATCAACCAAGCACAAAATAAGTGTGAACATTAAAAAATATGAAAATTGAGTAGATATGTTTAATTTATTGGCCAAACTAGTCACAGAACAAAACTTGTCGAATTTCACAAAAATCCCAAGGCTTTAGCCTATCAATTTTAAAAAATATATGACGAGGTGTAAAAATCATGAAAATCGAATCAACTATGCATAAACGAAGTCTGAACATTAACAAATAGGAAAATTGAGTAGATAGGTGTAATTTATTGACCAAACTAGTCACAGAACAAAAGTTGTCGAATTTCGCCAAAATCCCTAAGCTTTAGCCTATCAATTTTTAAAATTTTTTGTCGAGGTGTAAAATTCATAAAAATCATATCAATCATACACAAACGATGTTTGAACATTAACAAATATCAAAATTGAGTTGATAGGTGTAATTTATTGGCCAAACTATTCACAAAACAAAAGTTGTTGAATTTCACCAAAATCCCTAGGATTTAGCCTATCAATTTTCAAAATTTTTTGATGAGGCGTAAAATTCATGAAAATCAAATCAATCATACACAAACGATGTTTGAACATTAACAAATATGAAAATTGAGTTGATAGGTGTAATTTATTGGCCAAACTAGTCACAGAACAAAAGTTGTCGAATTTCACCAAAATCCCTAGGCTTTAGCCTATCAATTTTCAAAATTTTTTGATGAGGTGTAAAATTCGTGAAAATCAAATCAACCAAACACAAACTAAGGGTGAACATTAAAAAAATATGAAAATTGAGTTGATATGTTTAATTTATTGGCCAAACTAGTCACAGAACAAAAGTTTTTTCGAATTTCGCAAAAATCCCAAGGCTTTAGCCTATCAATTTTAAAAAATTTTTGACGAGGTGTAAAAATCATGAAAATCGAATCAACCATGCATAAACGAAGTCTGAACATTAACAAATAGGAAAATTGAGTAGATAGGTGTAATTTATTGACCAAACTAGTCACAGAACAAAAGTTGTCGAATTTCGCCAAAATCCCTAAGCTTTAGCCTATCAATTTTTAAAATTTTTTGTCGAGGTGTAAAATTCATAAAAATCATATCAATCATACACAAACGATGTTTGAACATTAACAAATATCAAAATTGAGTTGATAGGTGTAATTTATTGGCCAAACTATTCACAAAACAAAAGTTGTTGAATTTCACCAAAATCCCTAGGATTTAGCCTATCAATTTTCAAAATTTTTTGATGAGGCGTAAAATTCATGAAAATCAAATCAATCATACACAAACGATGTTTGAACATTAACAAATATGAAAATTGAGTTGATAGGTGTAATTTATTGGCCAAACTAGTCACAGAACAAAAGTTGTCGAATTTCACCAAAATCCCTAGGCTTTAGCCTATCAATTTTCAAAATTTTTTGATGAGGTGTAAAATTCGTGAAAATCAAATCAACCAAACACAAACTAAGGGTGAACATTAAAAAAATATGAAAATTGAGTTGATAGGTGTAATTTATTGGCCAAACTAGTCACAGAACAAAAGTTGTCGAATTTCACCAAAATCCCTAGGCTTTAGCCTATCAATTTTCAAAATTTTTTGATGAGGTGTAAAATTCGTGAAAATCAAATCAACCAAACACAAACTAAGGGTGAACATTAAAAAAATATGAAAATTGAGTTGATATGTTTAATTTATTGGCCAAACTAGTCACAGAACAAAAGTTTTTTCGAATTTCGCAAAAATCCCAAGGCTTTAGCCTATCAATTTTAAAAAATTTTTGACGAGGTGTAAAAATCATGAAAATCGAATCAACCATGCATAAACGAAGTCTGAACATTAACAAATAGGAAAATTGAGTAGATAGGTGTAATTTATTGGCCAAACTAGTCACAGAACAAAAGTTGTCGAATTTCGCCAAAATCCCTAGGCTTTAGCCTAACAATTTTTAAAATTTTTTGTCGAGGTGTAAAATTCATAAAAATCATATCAATCATACACAAACGATGTTTGAACATTAACAAATATCAAAACTGAGTTGATAGGTGTAATTTATTGGCCAAACTAGTCACAAAACAAAAGTTGTTGAATTTCACCAAAATCCCCTAGGATTTAGCCTATCAATTTTCAAAATTTTTTGATGAGGCGTAAAATTCATGAAAATCAAATCAATCATACACAAACGATGTTTGAACATTAACAATATGAAAATTTAGTTGATAGGTGTAATTTATTGGCCAAACTATGTTTGAACATTAACAATATGAAAATTGAGTTGATAGGTGTAATTTATTGGCCAAACTAGTCACAAAACAAAAGTTGTTGAATTTCACCAAAATCCCTAGGATTTAGCCTATCAATTTTCAAAATTTTTTGATGAGGCGTAAAATTCATGAAAATCAAATCAATCATACACAAACGATGTTTGAACATTAACAATATGAAAATTGAGTTGATAGGTGTAATTTATTGGCCAAACTAGTCACAGAACAAAAGTTGTCGAATTTCACCAAAATCCCTAGGCTTTAGCCTATCAATTTTCAAAATTTTTTGATGAGGTGTAAAATTCATGAAAATCAAATCAACCAAGCACAAAATAAGTGTGAACATTAAAAAATATGAAAATTGAGTAGATATGTTTAATTTATTGGGCAAACTAGTCACAGAACAAAACTTGTCGAATTTCACAAAAATCCCAAGGCTTTAGCCTATCAATTTTAAAAAATATATGACGAGGTGTAAAAATCATGAAAATCGAATCAACTATGCATAAACGAAGTCTGAACATTAACAAATAGGAAAATTGAGTAGATAGGTGTAATTTATTGACCAAACTAGACACAGAACAAAAGTTGTCGAATTTCGCCAAAATCCCTAGGCTTTAGCCTATCAATTTTTAAAATTTTTTGTCGAGGTGTAAAATTCATAAAAATCATATCAATCATACACAAACGATGTTTGAACATTAACAAATATCAAAATTGAGTTGATAGGTGTAATTTATTGGCCAAACTATTCACAAAACAAAAGTTGTTGAATTTCACCAAAATCCCTAGGATTTAGCCTATCAATTTTCAAAATTTTTTGATGAGGCGTAAAATTCATGAAAATCAAATCAATCATACACAAACGATGTTTGAACATTAACAAATATGAAAATTGAGTTGATAGGTGTAATTTATTGGCCAAACTAGTCACAGAACAAAAGTTGTCGAATTTCACCAAAATCCCTAGGCTTTAGCCTATCAATTTTCAAAATTTTTTGATGAGGTGTAAAATTCGTGAAAATCAAATCAACCAAACACAAACTAAGGGTGAACATTAAAAAAATATGAAAATTGAGTTGATAGGTGTAATTTATTGGCCAAACTAGTCACAGAACAAAAGTTGTCGAATTTCACCAAAATCCCTAGGCTTTAGCCTATCAATTTTCAAAATTTTTTGATGAGGTGTAAAATTCGTGAAAATCAAATCAACCAAACACAAACTAAGGGTGAACATTAAAAAAATATGAAAATTGAGTTGATATGTTTAATTTATTGGCCAAACTAGTCACAGAACAAAAGTTTTTTCGAATTTCGCAAAAATCCCAAGGCTTTAGCCTATCAATTTTAAAAAATTTTTGACGAGGTGTAAAAATCATGAAAATCGAATCAACCATGCATAAACGAAGTCTGAACATTAACAAATAGGAAAATTGAGTAGATAGGTGTAATTTATTGGCCAAACTAGTCACAGAACAAAAGTTGTCGAATTTCGCCAAAATCCCTAGGCTTTAGCCTAACAATTTTTAAAATTTTTTGTCGAGGTGTAAAATTCATAAAAATCATATCAATCATACACAAACGATGTTTGAACATTAACAAATATCAAAACTGAGTTGATAGGTGTAATTTATTGGCCAAACTAGTCACAAAACAAAAGTTGTTGAATTTCACCAAAATCCCCTAGGATTTAGCCTATCAATTTTCAAAATTTTTTGATGAGGCGTAAAATTCATGAAAATCAAATCAATCATACACAAACGATGTTTGAACATTAACAATATGAAAATTTAGTTGATAGGTGTAATTTATTGGCCAAACTATGTTTGAACATTAACAATATGAAAATTGAGTTGATAGGTGTAATTTATTGGCCAAACTAGTCACAAAACAAAAGTTGTTGAATTTCACCAAAATCCCTAGGATTTAGCCTATCAATTTTCAAAATTTTTTGATGAGGCGTAAAATTCATGAAAATCAAATCAATCATACACAAACGATGTTTGAACATTAACAATATGAAAATTGAGTTGATAGGTGTAATTTATTGGCCAAACTAGTCACAGAACAAAAGTTGTCGAATTTCACCAAAATCCCTAGGCTTTAGCCTATCAATTTTCAAAATTTTTTGATGAGGTGTAAAATTCATGAAAATCAAATCAACCAAGCACAAAATAAGTGTGAACATTAAAAAATATGAAAATTGAGTAGATATGTTTAATTTATTGGGCAAACTAGTCACAGAACAAAACTTGTCGAATTTCACAAAAATCCCAAGGCTTTAGCCTATCAATTTTAAAAAATATATGACGAGGTGTAAAAATCATGAAAATCGAATCAACTATGCATAAACGAAGTCTGAACATTAACAAATAGGAAAATTGAGTAGATAGGTGTAATTTATTGACCAAACTAGACACAGAACAAAAGTTGTCGAATTTCGCCAAAATCCCTAGGCTTTAGCCTATCAATTTTTAAAATTTTTTGTCGAGGTGTAAAATTCATAAAAATCATATCAATCATACACAAACGATGTTTGAACATTAACAAATATCAAAATTGAGTTGATAGGTGTAATTTATTGGCCAAACTATTCACAAAACAAAAGTTGTTGAATTTCACCAAAATCCCTAGGATTTAGCCTATCAATTTTCAAAATTTTTTGATGAGGCGTAAAATTCATGAAAATCAAATCAATCATACACAAACGATGTTTGAACATTAACAAATATGAAAATTGAGTTGATAGGTGTAATTTATTGGCCAAACTAGTCACAGAACAAAAGTTGTCGAATTTCACCAAAATCCCTAGGCTTTAGCCTATCAATTTTCAAAATTTTTTGATGAGGTGTAAAATTCGTGAAAATCAAATCAACCAAACACAAACTAAGGGTGAACATTAAAAAAATATGAAAATTGAGTTGATATGTTTAATTTATTGGCCAAACTAGTCACAGAACAAACGTTGTCGAATTTCACAAAAATCCCTAGGCTTTAGCCTATCAATTTTCAAAATTTTTTGATGAGGTGTAAAATTCGTGAAAATCAAATCAACCAAGCAAAAACTAAGGGTGAACATTAAAAAATATGAAAATTGAGTAGATAAGTTTAATTTATTGGCCAAACTAGTCATAGAACAAAAGTTGTCGAATTTCGCAAAAACCCCAAGGCTTTAGACTATCAATTTTAAAAATTTTTTGACGAGGTATAAAAATCAATAAAATCGAATCAACCATGCATAAACGAAGTCTGAACATTAACAAATAGGAAAATTGAGTAGATAGGTGTAATTTATTGACCAAACTAGTCACAGAACAAAAGTCGTCGAATTTCGCCAAATTCCCTAGGCTTTAGCCTATCAATTTTTAAAATTTTTTGTCGAGGTGTAAAATTCATAAAAATCATATCAATCATACACAAACAATGTTTGAACATTAACAAATATTAAAATTGAGTTGATAGGTGTAATTTATTGGCCAAACTTGTCACAAAACAAAAGTTGTTGAATTTCAACAAAATCCCTAGGATTTAGCCAATCAATTTAAAAAATTTTTTGATGAGGTGTAAAATTCATGAAAATCAAATCAATCATACATAAACGATGTTTGAACATTAACAAATATGAAAATTGAGTTGATAGGTGTAATTTATTGGACAAACTAGTCACAGAACAAAAGTTATCGAATTTCACAAAAATCCCAAAGCTTTAGCCTATCAATTTTCAAAAAATTTTGACGAGGTGTTAAAATCTTGAAACTCGAATCAACCATGCAAAAACGAAGTCTGAACATTAACAAATAGGAAAATTGAGTAGATAGGTGAAATTTATTGGCCAAACTAGCCACAGAACAAAAGTTGTTGAATTTCACCAAAATCCCTAGGATTTAGCCTATCAATTTTCAAAATTTTTTGATGAGGCGTAAAATTCACGAAAATCAAATCAATCATACACAAAACGATGTTTGAGCATTAACAAATATGAAAATTGAGTTGATAGGTGTAATTTATTGGCCAAACTAGTCACGGAACAAAAGTTGTCGAATTTCACCAAAATCCCTAGGCTTTAGCCTATCAATTTTCAAAATTTTTTGATGAGGTGTAAAATTCATGAAAATCGAATCAACCATGCATAAACGAAGTCTGAACATTAACAAATAGGAAAATTGAGTAGATAGGTGTAATTTATTGGCCAAACTAGTCACAGAACAAAAGTTGTCGAATTTCGCCAAAATCCCTACGCTTTAGCCTAACAATTTTTAAAATTTTTTGTCGAGGTGTAAAATTCATAAAAATCATATCAATCATACACAAACGATGTTTGAAAATTAACAAATATCAAAACTGAGTTGATAGGTGTAATTTATTGGCCAAACTAGTCACAAAACAAAAGTTGTTGAATTTCACCAAAATCCCCTAGGATTTAGCCTATCAATTTTCAAAATTTTTTGATGAGGCGTAAAATTCATGAAAATCAAATCAATCATACACAAACGATGTTTGAACATTAACAATATGAAAATTTAGTTGATAGGTGTAATTTATTGGCCAAACTATGTTTGAACATTAACAATATGAAAATTGAGTTGATAGGTGTAATTTATTGGCCAAACTAGTCACAAAACAAAAGTTGTTGAATTTCACCAAAATCCCTAGGATTTAGCCTATCAATTTTCAAAATTTTTTGATGAGGCGTAAAATTCACGAAAATCAAATCAATCATACACAAAACGATGTTTGAGCATTAACAAATATGAAAATTGAGTTGATAGGTGTAATTTATTGGCCAAACTAGTCACGGAACAAAAGTTGTCGAATTTCACCAAAATCCCTAGGCTTTAGCCTATCAATTTTCAAAATTTTTTGATGAGGTGTAAAATTCATGAAAATCGAATCAACCATGCATAAACGAAGTCTGAACATTAACAAATAGGAAAATTGAGTAGATAGGTGTAATTTATTGGCCAAACTAGTCACAGAACAAAAGTTGTCGAATTTCGCCAAAATCCCTAGGCTTTAGCCTAACAATTTTTAAAATTTTTTGTCGAGGTGTAAAATTCATAAAAATCATATCAATCATACACAAACGATGTTTGAAAATTAACAAATATCAAAACTGAGTTGATAGGTGTAATTTATTGGCCAAACTAGTCACAAAACAAAAGTTGTTGAATTTCACCAAAATCCCCTAGGATTTAGCCTATCAATTTTCAAAATTTTTTGATGAGGCGTAAAATTCATGAAAATCAAATCAATAATACACAAACGATGTTTGAACATTAACAATATGAAAATTTAGTTGATAGGTGTAATTTATTGGCCAAACTATGTTTGAACATTAACAATATGAAAATTGAGTTGATAGGTGTAATTTATTGGCCAAACTAGTCACAAAACAAAAGTTGTTGAATTTCACCAAAATCCCTAGGATTTAGCCTATCAATTTTCAAAATTTTTTGATGAGGCGTAAAATTCATGAAAATCAAATCAATCATACACAAACGATGTTTGAACATTAACAATATGAAAATTGAGTTGATAGGTGTAATTTATTGGCCAAACTAGTCACAGAACAAAAGTTGTCGAATTTCACCAAAATCCCTAGGCTTTAGCCTATCAATTTTCAAAATTTTTTGATGAGGTGTAAAATTCATGAAAATCAAATCAACCAAGCACAAAATAAGTGTGAACATTAAAAAATATGAAAATTGAGTAGATATGTTTAATTTATTGGCCAAACTAGTCACAGAACAAAACTTGTCGAATTTCACAAAAATCCCAAGGCTTTAGCCTATCAATTTTAAAAAATATATGACGAGGTGTAAAAATCATGAAAATCGAATCAACTATGCATAAACGAAGTCTGAACATTAACAAATAGGAAAATTGAGTAGATAGGTGTAATTTATTGACCAAACTAGTCACAGAACAAAAGTTGTCGAATTTCGCCAAAATCCCTAAGCTTTAGCCTATCAATTTTTAAAATTTTTTGTCGAGGTGTAAAATTCATAAAAATCATATCAATCATACACAAACGATGTTTGAACATTAACAAATATCAAAATTGAGTTGATAGGTGTAATTTATTGGCCAAACTATTCACAAAACAAAAGTTGTTGAATTTCACCAAAATCCCTAGGATTTAGCCTATCAATTTTCAAAATTTTTTGATGAGGCGTAAAATTCATGAAAATCAAATCAATCATACACAAACGATGTTTGAACATTAACAAATATGAAAATTGAGTTGATAGGTGTAATTTATTGGCCAAACTAGTCACAGAACAAAAGTTGTCGAATTTCACCAAAATCCCTAGGCTTTAGCCTATCAATTTTCAAAATTTTTTGATGAGGTGTAAAATTCGTGAAAATCAAATCAACCAAACACAAACTAAGGGTGAACATTAAAAAAATATGAAAATTGAGTTGATATGTTTAATTTATTGGCCAAACTAGTCACAGAACAAAAGTTTTTTCGAATTTCGCAAAAATCCCAAGGCTTTAGCCTATCAATTTTAAAAAATTTTTGACGAGGTGTAAAAATCATGAAAATCGAATCAACCATGCATAAACGAAGTCTGAACATTAACAAATAGGAAAATTGAGTAGATAGGTGTAATTTATTGACCAAACTAGTCACAGAACAAAAGTTGTCGAATTTCGCCAAAATCCCTAAGCTTTAGCCTATCAATTTTTAAAATTTTTTGTCGAGGTGTAAAATTCATAAAAATCATATCAATCATACACAAACGATGTTTGAACATTAACAAATATCAAAATTGAGTTGATAGGTGTAATTTATTGGCCAAACTATTCACAAAACAAAAGTTGTTGAATTTCACCAAAATCCCTAGGATTTAGCCTATCAATTTTCAAAATTTTTTGATGAGGCGTAAAATTCATGAAAATCAAATCAATCATACACAAACGATGTTTGAACATTAACAAATATGAAAATTGAGTTGATAGGTGTAATTTATTGGCCAAACTAGTCACAGAACAAAAGTTGTCGAATTTCACCAAAATCCCTAGGCTTTAGCCTATCAATTTTCAAAATTTTTTGATGAGGTGTAAAATTCGTGAAAATCAAATCAACCAAACACAAACTAAGGGTGAACATTAAAAAAATATGAAAATTGAGTTGATATGTTTAATTTATTGGCCAAACTAGTCACAGAACAAAAGTTTTTTCGAATTTCGCAAAAATCCCAAGGCTTTAGCCTATCAATTTTAAAAAATTTTTGACGAGGTGTAAAAATCATGAAAATCGAATCAACCATGCATAAACGAAGTCTGAACATTAACAAATAGGAAAATTGAGTAGATAGGTGTAATTTATTGACCAAACTAGTCACAGAACAAAAGTTGTCGAATTTCGCCAAAATCCCTAGGCTTTAGCCTATCAATTTTTAAATTTTTTTGTCGAGGTGTAAAATTCATAAAAATCATATCAATCATACACAAACGATGTTTGAACATTAACAAATAGTAAAATTGAGTTGATAGGTGTAATTTATTGGCCAAACTAGTCACAAAACAAAAGTTGTTAAATTTCACCAAAATCCCTAGGATTTAGCCTATCAATTTTCAAAATTTTTTGATGAGGTGTAAAATTCATGAAAATCAAATCAATCATACACAAACGATGTTTGAACATTAACAAATATGAAAATTGAGTTGATAGGTGTAATTTATGGGCCAAACTAGTCACAGAACAAAAGTTGTCGAATTTCACCAAAATCCCCAGGCTTTAGCCTATCAATTTTCAAAATTTTTTGATGAGGTGTAAAATTCATGCAAAATCAAATCAACCAAGCACAAACTAAGTGTGAACATTAAAAAATATGAAAATTTAGTAGATATGTTTAATTTATTAGCCAAACTAGTCACAGAACAAAAGTTGTCGAATTTCGCAAAAATACCAAGGCTTTAGCCTATCAATTTTAAAAAATTTTTGACAAGGTGTAAAATTCATGAAAATCGAATCAACCATGCATAAACGAAGTCTGAACCTTAACAAATAGGAAAATTGAGTAGATAGGTGTAATTTATTGGCCAAACTAGTCACAGAATAAAAGTTGTCGAATTTCGCCAAAATCCCTAGGCTTTAGCCTATCAATTTTTAAAATTTTTTGTCGAGGTGTAAAATTCATAAAAATCATATCAATCATACACAAACGATGTTTGAACATTAAAAAATATCAAAATTGAGTTGATAGGTGTAATTTATTGGCCAAACTAGTCACAAAACAAAAGTTGTTGAATTTCACCAAAATCCCTAGGATTTAGCCTATCAATTTTCAAAATTTTTTGATGAGGCGTAAAATTCATGAAAATCAAATCAATCATACACAAACGATGTTTGAACATTAACAAATATGAAAATTGAGTTGATAGGTGTAATTTATTGGCCAAACTAGTCACAGAACAAAAGTTGTCGAATTTCACCAAAATCCCTAGGCTTTAGCCTATCAATTTTCAAAAGTTTTTGATGAGGTGTAAAATTCATGAAAATCAAATCAACCAAGCACAAAATAAGTGTGAACATTAAAAAATATGAAAATTGAGTAGATATGTTTAATTTATTGGCCAAACTAGTCACAGAACAAAAGTTGTCGAATTTCGCAAAAATCCCAAGACTTTAGCCTATCAATTTTCAAAAATTTTTGACGAGGTGTAAAAATCATGAAAATCTAATCAACCATGCATAAACGAAGTCTGAACATTAACAAATAGGAAAATTGAGTAGATAAGTGTAATTTATTGGCCAAACTAGTCACAGAACAAAAGTTGTCGAATTTCGCCAAAATCCCTAGGCAAAGCCTATCAATTTTTAAAATTTTTTCGCGAGGTGTAAAATTCATAAAAATCATAACAATCATACAAAAACGATGTTTGAACATTAAAAAATATGAAAATTGAGTTGATAGGTGTAATTTATGGGCCAAACTAGTTACAAAACAAAAGTTGTCGAATTTCACCAAAATCCCTAGGCTTTAGCCTATCAATTTTTAAAATTTTTTGTCGAGGTGTAAAATTCATAAAAATCGTATCAATCATACACAAACGATGTTTGAACATTAACAAATATGAAAAATTGAGTTGATAGGTGTAATTTATTGGCCAAACTAGTCACAAAACAAAAGTTGTTGAATTTCACCAAAATCCCTAGGCTTTAGCCTATCAATTTTCAAAATTTTTTGATGAGGTGTAAAATTCATGAAAATCAAATCAATCATACACAAACGATGTTTGAACATTAACAAATATGAAAATTGAGTTGATAGGTGTAATTTATTAGCCAAACTAGTTACAGAACAAAACTTGTCGAATTTTACCAAAATCCCTAGGCTTTAGCCTATCAATTTTCAAAATTTTTCGATGAGGTGTAAAATTCATGAAAATCAAATCAACTAAGCACAAACTAAGTGTGAACATTAAAAAATATGAAAATTGAGTAGATATGTCTAATTTATTGGCCAAACTAGTCACAGAACAAAAGTTGTCGAATTTCGCAAAAATCCCAAGGCTTTAGCCTATCAATTTTCAAAAATTTTTGACAAGGTGTAAAAATCATGAAAATCGAATCAACCATGGATAAACGAAGTCTGAACATTAACAAATAGGAAAATTGAGTAGATAGGTGTAATTTATTGGCCAAACTAGTCACAGAACAAAAGTTGTCGAATTTCGCGAAAATCCCTAGGCTTTAGCCTATCCATTTTTAAAATTTTTTGTCGAGGTGTAAAATTCATAAAAATCGTATCAATCATACACAAACGATGTTTGAACATTAACAAATATGAAAAATTGAGTTGATAGGTGTAATTTATTGGCCAAACTAGTCACAAAACAAAAGTTGTTGAATTTCACCAAAATCCCTAGGCTTTAGCCTATCAATTTTCAAAATTTTTTGATGAGGTGTAAAATTCATGAAAATCAAATCAATCATACACAAACGATGTTTGAACATTAACAAATATGAAAATTGAGTTGATAGGTGTAATTTATTAGCCAAACTAGTCACAGAACAAAACTTGTCGAATTTCACCAAAATCCCTAGGCTTTAGCCTATCAATTTTCAAAATTTTTCGATGAGGTGTAAAATTCATGAAAATCAAATCAACCAAGCACAAACTAAGTGTGAACATTAAAAAATATGAAAATTGAGTAGATATGTTTAATTTATTGGCCAAACTTGTCACAGAACAAAAGTTGTCGAATTTCGCAAAAATCCCAAGGCTTTAGCCTATCAATTTTCAAAAATTTTTGACAAGGTGTAAAAATCATGAAAATCGAATCAACCATGGATAAACGAAGTCTGAACATTAACAAATTGGAAAATTGAGTAGATAGGTGTAATTTATTGGCCAAACTAGTCACAGAACAAAAGTTGTCCAATTTCGCCAAAATCCCTAGGCTTTAGCCTATCAATTTTTAAAATTTTTTGTCGAGGTGTAAAATTCATGAAATTCAAATCAATCATACAAAAACGATGTTTGAACATTAACAAATATGAAAATTGAGTTGATAGGTGTAATTTATGGGCCAAACTAGTCACAGAACAAAAGTTGTCGAATTTCACCAAAATCCCCAGGCTTTAGCCTATCAATTTTCAAAATTTTTTGATGAGGTGTAAAATTCATGCAAAATCAAATCAACCAAGCACAAACTAAGTGTGAACATTAAAAAATAAGAAAATTTAGTAGATATGTTTAATTTATTAGCCAAACTAGTCACAGAACAAAAGTTGTCGAATTTCGCAAAAATCCCAAGGCTTTAGCCTATCAATTTTCAAAAATTTTTGACAAGGTGTAAAAATCATGAAAATCGAATCAACCATGCATAAACGAAGTCTGAACCTTAACAAATAGGAAAATTGAGTAGATAGGTGTAATTTATTGGCCAAACTAGTCACAGAACAAAAGTTGTCGAATTTCGCCAAAATCCCTAGGCTTTAGCCTATCAATTTTTAAAATTTTTTGTCGAGGTGTAAAATTCATAAAAATCATATCAATCATACACAAACGATGTTTGAACATTAACAAATATCAAAATTGAGTTGATAGGTGTAATTTATTGGCCAAACTAGTCACAAAACAAAAGTTGTTGAATTTCACCAAAATCCCTAGGATTTAGCCTATCAATTTTCAAAATTTTTTGATGAGGCGTAAAATTCATGAAAATTAAATCAATCATACACAAACGATGTTTGAACATTAACAAATATGAAAATTGAGTTGATAGGTGTAATTTATTGGCCAAACTAGTCACAGAACAAAAGTTGTCGAATTTCACCAAAATCCCTAGGCTTTAGCCTATCAATTTTCAAAAGTTTTTGATGAGCTGTAAAATTCATGAAAACCAAATCAACCAAGCACAAAATAAGTGTGAACATTAAAAAATATGAAAATTGAGTAGATATGTTTAATTTATTGGCCAAACTAGTCACAGAACAAAAGTTGTCGAATTTCGCAAAAATCCCAAAACTTTAGCCTATCAATTTTCAAAAATTTTTGACGAGGTGTAAAAATCATGAAAATCTAATCAACCATGCATAAACGAAGTCTGAACATTAGCAAATAGGAAAATTGAGTAGATAGGTGTAATTTATTGGCCAAACTAGTCACAGAACAAAAGTTGTCGAATTTCGCCAAAATCCCTAGGCAAAGCCTATCAATTTTTAAAATTTTTTCGCGAGGTGTAAAATTCATAAAAATCATAACAATCATACAAAAACGATGTTTGAACGTTAAAAAATATGAAAATTGAGTTGATAGGTGTAATTTATGGGCCAATCTAGTTACAAAACAAAAGTTGTCGAATCTCGCCAAAATCCCTAGGCTTTAGCCTATCAATTTTTAAAATTTTTTGTCGAGGTGTAAAATTCATAAAAATCGTATCAATCATACACAAACGATGTTTGAACATTAACAAATATGAAAAATTGAGTTGATAGGTGTAATTTATTGGCCAAACTAGTCACAAAACAAAAGTTGTTGAATTTCACCAAAATCCCTAGGCTTTAGCATATCAATTTTCAAAATTTTTTGATGAGGTGTAAAATTCATGAAAATCAAATCAATCATACACAAACGATGTTTGAACATTAACAAATATGAAAATTGAGTTGATAGGTGTAATTTATTAGCCAAACTAGTCACAGAACAAAACTTGTCGAATTTCACCAAAATCCCTAGGCTTTAGCCTATCAATTTTCAAAATTTTTCGATGAGGTGTAAAATTCATGAAAATCAAATCAACCAAGCACAAACTATGTGTGAACATTAAAAAATATGAAAATTGAGTAGATATGTTTAATTTATTGGCCAAACTAGTCACAGAACAAAAGTTGTCGAATTTCGCAAAAATCCCAAGGCTTTAGCCTATCAATTTTCAAAAATTTTTGACAAGGTGTAAAAATCATGAAAATCGAATCAACCATGGATAAACGAAGTCTCAACATTAACAAATAGGAAAATTGAATAGATAGGTGTAATTTATTGGCCAAACTAGTCACAGAACAAAAGTTGTCGAATTTCGCCAAAATCCCTTGGCTTTAGCCTATCAATTTTTAAAATTTTTTGTCGAGGTGTAAAATTCATGAAAATCAAATCAATCATACACAAACGATTATTGAACATTAACAAATATGAAAATTGAGTTGATAGGTGTAATTTATGGGCCAAACTAGTCACAGAACAAAAGTTGTCGAATTTCACCAAAATCCCCAGGCTTTAGCCTATCAATTTTCAAAATTTTTTGATGAGGTGTAAAATTCATGCAAAATCAAATCAACCAAGCACAAACTAAGTGTGAACATTAAAAAATATGAAAATTTAGTAGATATGTTTAATTTATTAGCCAAACTAGTCACAGAACAAAAGTTGTCGAATTTCGCAAAAATCCCAAGGCTTTAGCCTATCAATTTTCAAAAATTTTTGACAAGGTGTAAAATTCATGAAAATCGAATCAACCATGCATAAACGAAGTCTGAACCTTAACAAATAGGAAAATTGAGTAGATAGGTGTAATTTATTGGCCAAACTAGTCACAGAACAAAAGTTGTCGAATTTCGCCAAAATCCCTAGGCTTTAGCCTATCAATTTTTAAAATTTTTTGTCGAGGTGTAAAATTCATAAAAATCATATCAATCATACACAAACGATGTTTGAACATTAACAAATATCAAAATTGAGTTGATAGGTGTAATTTATTGGCCAAACTAGTCACAAAACAAAAGTTGTTGAATTTCACCAAAATCCCTAGGATTTAGCCTATCAATTTTCAAAATTTTTTGATGAGGCGTAAAATTCATGAAAATCAAATCAATCATACACAAACGATGTTTGAACATTAACAAATACGAAAATTGAGTTGATAGGTGTAATTTACTGGCCAAACTAGTCACAGAACAAAAGTTGTCGAATTTCACCAAAATCCCTAGGCTTTAGCCTATCAATTTTCAAAAGTTTTTGATGAGGTGTAAAATTCATGAAAATCAAGTCAACCAAGTACAAAATAAGTGTGAACATTAAAAAATATGAAAATTGAGTAGATATGTTTAATTTATTGGCCAAACTAGTCACTGAACAAAAGTTGTCGAATTTCGCAAAAATCCCAAGGCTTTAGCCTATCAATTTTCAAAAATTTTTGACAAGGTGTAAAAATCATGAAAATCGAATCAACCATGGATAAACGAAGTCTGAACATTAACAAATAGGAAAATTGAGTAGATAGGTGTAATTTATTGGCCAAACTAGTCACAGAACAAAAGTTGTCCAATTTCGCCAAAATCCCTAGGCTTTAGCCTATCAATTTTTAAAATTTTTTGTCGAGGTGTAAAATTCATGAAAATCAAATCAATCATACACAAACGATGTTTGAACATTAACAAATATGAAAATTGAGTTGATAGGTGTAATTTATGGGCCAAACTAGTCACAGAACAAAAGTTGTCGAATTTCACCAAAATCCCCAGGCTTTAGACTATCAATTTTCAAAATTTTTTGATGAGGTGTAAAATTCATGCAAAATCAAATCAACCAAGCACAAACTAAGTTTGAACATTAAAAAATATGAAAATTTAGTAGATATGTTTAATTTATTAGCCAAACTAGTCACAGAACAAAAGTTGTCGAATTTCGCAAAAATCCCAAGGCTTTAGCCTATCAATTTTCAAAAATTTTTGACAAGGTGTAAAAATCAAGAAAATCGAATCAACCATGCATAAACGAAGTCTGAACCTTAACAAATAGGAAAATTGAGTAGATAGGTGTAATTTATTGGCCAAACTAGTCACAGAACAAAAGTTGTCGAATTTCGCCAAAATCCCTAGGCTTTAGCCTATCAATTTTTAAAATTTTTTGTCGAGGTGTAAAATTCATAAAAATCATATCAATCATACACAAACGATGTTTGAACATTAACAAATATCAAAATTGAGTTGATAGGTGTAATTTATTGGCCAAACTAGTCACAAAACAAAAGTTGTTGAATTTCACCAAAATCCCTAGGATTTAGCCTATCAATTTTCAAAATTTTTTGATGAGGCGTAAAATTCATGAAAATCAAATCAATCATACACAAACGATGTTTGAACATTAACAAATACGAAAATTGAGTTGATAGGTGTAATTTACTGGCCAAACTAGTCACAGAACAAAAGTTGTCGAATTTCACCAAAATCCCTAGGCTTTAGCCTATCAATTTTCAAAAGTTTTTGATGAGGTGTAAAATTCATGAAAATCAAATCAACCAAGTACAAAATAAGTGTGAACATTAAAAAATATGAAAATTGAGTAGATATGTTTAATTTATTGGCCAAACTAGTCACTGAACAAAAGTTGTCGAATTTCGCAAAAATCCCAAGGCTTTAGCCTATCAATTTTCAAAAATTTTTGACAAGGTGTAAAAATCATGAAAATCGAATCAACCATGGATAAACGAAGTCTGAATATTAACAAATAGGAAAATTGAGTAGATAGGTGTAATTTATTGGCCAAACTAGTCACAGAACAAAAGTTGTCGTATTTCGCGAAAATCCCTAGGCTTTAGCCTATCAATTTTTAAAATTTTTTGTCGAGGTGTAAAATTCATAAAAATCGTATCAATCATACACAAACGATGTTTGAACATTAACAAATATGAAAAATTGAGTTGATAGGTGTAATTAATTGGCCAAACTAGTCACAAAACAAAAGTTGTTGAATTTCACCAAAATCCCTAGGCTTTAGCTTATCAATTTTCAAAATTTTTTGATGAGGTGTAAAATTCATGAAAATCAAATCAATCATACACAAACGATGTTTGAACATTAACAAATATGAAAATTGAGTTGATAGGTGTAATTTATTAGCCAAACTAGTCACAGAACAAAACTTGTCGAATTTCACCAAAATCCCTAGGCTTTAGCCTATCAATTTTCAAAATTTTTCGATGAGGTGTAAAATTCATGAAAATCAAATCAACCAAGCACAAACTAAGTGTGAACATTGAAAAATATGAAAATTGAGTAGATATGTTTAATTTATTGGCCAAACTTGTCACAGAACAAAAGTTGTCGAATTTCGCAAAAATCCCAAGGCATTAGCCTATCAATTTTCAAAAATTTTTGACAAGGTGTAAAAATCATGAAAATCGAATCAACCATGGATAAACGAAGTCTGAACATTAACAAATAGGAAAATTGAGTAGATAGGTGTAATTTATTGGCCAAACTAGTCACAGAACAAAAGTTGTCCAATTTCGCCAAAATCCCTAGGCTTTAGCCTATCAATTTTTAAAATTTTTTGTCGAGGTGTAAAATTCATGAAAATCAAATCAATCATACACAAACGATGTTTGAACATTAACAAATATGAAAATTGAGTTGATAGGTGTAATTTATGGGCCAAACTAGTCACAGAATAAAAGTTGTCGAATTTCACCAAAATCCCCAGGCTTTAGACTATCAATTTTCAAAATTTTTTGATGAGGTGTAAAATTCATGCAAAATCAAATCAACCAAGCACAAACTAAGTTTGAACATTAAAAAATATGAAAATTTAGTAGATATGTTTAATTTATTAGCCAAACTAGTCACAGAACAAAAGTTGTCGAATTTCGCAAAAATCCCAAGGCTTTAGCCTATCAATTTTCAAAAATTTTTGACAAGGTGTAAAAATCAAGAAAATCGAATCAACCATGCATAAACGAAGTCTGAACCTTAACAAATAGGAAAATTGAGTAGATAGGTGTAATTTATTGGCCAAACTAGTCACAGAACAAAAGTTGTCGAATTTCGCCAAAATCCCTAGGCTTTAGCCTATCAATTTTTAAAATTTTTTGTCGAGGTGTAAAATTCATAAAAATCATATCAATCATACATAAACGATGTTTGAACATTAACAAATATCAAAATTGAGTTGATAGGTGTAATTTATTGGCCAAACTAGTCACAAAACAAAAGTTGTTGAATTTCACCAAAATCCCTAGGATTTAGCCTATCAATTTTCAAAATTTTTTGATGAGGCGTAAAATTCATGAAAATTAAATAAATCATACACAAACGATGTTTGAACATTAACAAATATGAAAATTGAGTTGATAGGTGTAATTTATTGGCCAAACTAGTCACAGAACAAAAGTTGTCGAATTTCACCAAAATCCCTAGGCTTTAGCCTATCAATTTTCAAAAGTTTTTGATGAGGTGTAAAATTCATGAAAACCAAATCAACCAAGCACAAAATAAGTGTGGACATTAAAAAATATGAAAATTGAGTAGATATGTTTAATTTATTGGCCAAACTAGTCACAGAACAAAAGTTGTCGAATTTCGCAAAAATCCCAAAACTTTAGCCTATCAATTTTCAAAAATTTTTGACGAGGTGTAAAAATCATGAAAATCTAATCAACCATGCATAAACGAAGTCTGAACATTAGCAAATAGGAAAATTGAGTAGATAGGTGTAATTTATTGGCCAAACTAGTCACAGAACAAAAGTTGTCGAATTTCGCCAAAATCCCTAGGCAAAGCCTATCAATTTTTAAAATTTTTTCGCGAGGTGTAAAATTCATAAAAATCATAACAATCATACAAAAATGATGTTTGAACATTAAAAAATATGAAAATTGAGTTGATAGGTGTAATTTATGGGCCAAACTAGTTACAAAACAAAAGTTGTCGAATTTCGCCAAAATCCCTAGGCTTTAGCCTATCAATTTTCAAAAGTTTTTGATGAGGTGTAAAATTCATGAAAATCAAATCAACCAAGTACAAAATAAGTGTGAACATTAAAAAATATGAAAATTGAGTAGATATGTTTAATTTATTGGCCAAACTAGTCACAGAACAAAAGTTGTCGAATTTCGCAAAAATCCCAAGGCTTTAGCCTATCAATTTTCAAAAATTTTTGACAAGGTGTAAAAATCATGAAAATCGAATCAACCATGGATAAACGAAGTCTGAACATTAACAAATAGGAAAATTGAGTAGATAGGTGTAATTTATTGGCCAAACTAGTCACAGGACAAAAGTTGTCGAATTTCGCGAAAATCCCTAGGCTTTAGCCTATCAATTTTTAAAATTTTTTGTCGAGGTGTAAAATTCATAAAAATCGTATCAATCATACACAAACGATGTTTGAACATTAACAAATATGAAAAATTGAGTTGATAGGTGTAATTTATTGGCCAAACTAGTCACAAAACAAAAGTTGTTGAATTTCACCAAAATCCCTAGGCTTCAGCCTATCAATTTTCAAAATTTTTTGATGAGGTGTAAAATTCATGAAAATCAAATCAATCATACACAAACGATGTTTGAACATTAACAAATATGAAAATTGAGTTGATAGGTGTAATTTATTAGCCAAACTAGTCACAGAACAAAACTTGTCGAATTTCACCAAAATCCCTAGGCTTTAGCCTATCAATTTTCAAAAATTTTCGATGAGGTGTAAAATTCATGAAAATCAAATCAACCAAGCACAAACTAAGTGTGAACATTAAAAAATATGAAAATTGAGTAGATATGTTTAATTTATTGGCCAAACTTGTCACAGAACAAAAGTTGTCGAATTTCGCAAAAATCCCAAGGCTTTAGCCTATCAATTTTCAAAAATTTTTGACAAGGTGTAAAAATCATGAAAATCGAATCAACCATGGATAAACGAAGTCTGAACATTAACAAATAGGAAAATTGAGTAGATAGGTGTAATTTATTGGCCAAACTAGTCACAGAACAAAAGTTGTCCAATTTCGCCAAAATCCCTAGGCTTTAGCCTATCAATTTTTAAAATTTTTTGTCGAGGTGTAAAATTCATGAAAATCAAATCAATCATACACAAACGATGTTTGAACATTAACAAATATGAAAATTGAGTTGATAGGTGTAATTTATGGGCCAAACTAGTCACAGAACAAAAGTTGTCGAATTTCACCAAAATCCCCAGGCTTTAGCCTATCAATTTTCAAAATTTTTTGATGAGGTGTAAAATTCATGCAAAATCAAATCAACCAAGCACAAACTAAGTGTGAACATTAAAAAATATGAAAATTTAGTAGATATGTTTAATTTATTAGCCAAACTAGTCACAGAACAAAAGTTGTCGAATTTCGAAAAATCCCCAGGCTTTAGCCTATCAATTTTCAAAAATTTTTGACAAGGTGTAAAAATCATGAAAATCGAATCAACCATGCATAAACGAAGTCTGAACCTTAACAAATAGGAAAATTGAGTAGATAGGTGTAATTTATTGGTCAAACTAGTCACAGAACAAAAGTTGTCGAATTTCGCCAAAATCCCTAGGCTTTAGCCTATCAATTTTTAAAATTTTTTGTCGAGGTGTAAAATTCATAAAAATCATATCAATCATACACAAACGATGTTTGAACATTAACAAATATCAAAATTGAGTTGATAGGTGTAATTTATTGGCCAAACTAGTCACAAAACAAAAGTTGTTGAATTTCACCAAAATCCCTAGGATTTAGCCTATCAATTTTCAAAATTTTTTGATGAGGCGTAAAATTCATGAAAATTAAATCAATCATACACAAACGATGTTTGAACATTAACAAATATGAAAATTGAGTTGATAGGTGTAATTTATTGGCCAAACTAGTCACAGAACAAAAGTTGTCGAATTTCACCAAAATCCCTAGGCTTTAGCCTATCAATTTTCAAAAGTTTTTGATGAGCTGTAAAATTCATGAAAACCAAATCAACCAATCACAAAATAAGTGTGAACATTAAAAAATATGAAAATTGAGTAGATATGTTTAATTTATTGGCCAAACTAGTCACAGAACAAAAGTTGTCGAATTTCGCAAAAATCCCAAAACTTTAGCCTATCAATTTTCAAAAATTTTTGACGAGGTGTAAAAATCATGAAAATCTAATCAACCATGCATAAACGAAGTCTGAACATTAGCAAATAGGAAAATTGAGTAGATAGGTGTAATTTATTGGCCAAACTAGTCACAGAACAAAAGTTGTCGAATTTCGCCAAAATCCCTAGGCAAAGCCTATCAATTTTTAAAATTTTTTCGCGAGGTGTAAAATTCATAAAAATCATAACAATCATACAAAAACGATGTTTGAACATTAAAAAATATGAAAATTGAGTTGATAGGTGTAATTTATGGGCCAAACTAGTTACAAAACAAAAGTTGTCGAATTTCGCCAAAATCCCTAGGCTTTAGCCTATCAATTTTTAAAATTTTTTGTCGAGGTGTAAAATTCATAAAAATCGTATCAATCATACACAAACGATGTTTGAACATTAACAAATATGAAAAATTGAGTTGATAGGAGTAATTTATTGGCCAAACTAGTCACAAAACAAAAGTTGTTGAATTTCACCAAAATCCCTAGGCTTTAGCCTATCAATTTTCAAAATTTTTTGATGAGGTGTAAAATTCATGAAAATCAAATCAATCATACAAAAACGATGTTTGAACATTAACAAATATGAAAATTGAGTTGATAGGTGTAATTTATTAGCCAAACTAGTTACAGAACAAAACTTGTCGAATTTCACCAAAATCCCTAGGCTTTAGCCTATCAATTTTCAAAATTTTTCGATGAGGTGTAAAATTCATGAAAATCAAATCAACTAAGCACAAACTAAGTGTGAACATTAAAAAATATGAAAATTGAGTGGATATGTTTAATTTATTGGCCAAACTAGTCACAGAACAAAAGTTGTCGAATTTCGCAAAATCCCAAGGCTTTAGCCTATCAATTTTCAAAAATTTTTGACAAGGTGTAAAAATCATGAAAATCGAATCAACCATGGATAAACGAAGTCTGAATATTAACAAATAGGAAAATTGAGTAGATAGGTGTAATTTATTGGCCAAACTAGTCACAGAACAAAAGTTGTCGAATTTCGCCAAAATCCCTAGGCTTTAGCCTATCAATTTTTAAAATTTTTCGTCGAGGTGTAAAATTCATAAAAATCGTATCAATCATACACAAACGATGTTTGAACATTAACAAATATGAAAAATTGAGTTGATAGGTGTAATTTATTGGCCAAACTAGTCACAAAACAAAAGTTGTTGAATTTCACCAAAATCCCTAGGCTTTAGCCTATCAATTTTCAAAATTTTTTGATGAGGTGTAAAATTCATGAAAATGAAATCAATCATACACAAACGATGTTTGAACATTAACAAATATCAAAATTGAGTTGATAGGTGTAATTTATTGGCCAAACTAGTCACAGAACAAAACTTGTCGAATTTCACCAAAATCCCTAGGCTTTAGCCTATCAATTTTCAAAATTTTTCGATGAGGTGTAAAATTCATGAAAATCAAATCAACCAAGCACAAACTAAGTGTGAACATTAAAAAATATGAAAATTGAGTAGATATGTTTAATTTATTGGCCAAACTAGTCACAGAACAAAAGTTGTCGAATTTCGCAAAATCCCAAGGCTTTAGCCTATCAATTTTCAAAAATTTTTGACAAGGTGTAAAAATCATGAAAATCGAATCAACCATGCATAAACGAAGTCTGAACATTAAAACATAGGAAAATTGAGTAGATAGGTGTAATTTATTGGCCAAACTAGTCACAGAACAAAAGTTGTCGAATTTCGCCAAAATCCCTAGGCTTTAGCCGATCAATTTTTAAAATTTTTTGTCGAGGTGTAAAATTCATAAAAATCATATCAATCATACACAAACGATGTTTGAACAGTAGCCTATCAATTTTCAAAATTTTTTGATGAGGTGTAAAATTGGTGAAAATCAAATCAACCAAACACAAACTAAGGGTGAAAATTAAAAAATATGAAAATTGAGTAGATATGTTTAATTTATTGGCCAAACTAGTCACAGAACAAAAGTTGTCGAATTTCGCAAAAATCCCAACGCTTTAGCCTATCAATTTTCAAAAATTTTTGACGAGATGTAAAAATCATGAAAATCGAATCAACCATGCATAAACGAAGTCTGAACATGAACAAATAGGAAAATTGAGTAGATAGGTGTAATTTATTGGCCATACTAGTCACAGAACAAAAGTTGCCGAATTTCGCCAAAATCCCTAGGCTTTAGCCTATCAATTTTTAAAATTTTTTGTCGAGGTGTAAAATTCATAAAAATCATATCAATCATACACAAACGATGTTTGAACATTAACAAATATGAAAATTGAGTTGATAGGTGTAATTTATTGGCCAACCTATTCACAAAACAAAAGTTGTTGAATTTCACCAAAATCGCTAGGATTTAGCCTATCAATTTTCAAAATTTTTTGATGAGGTGTAAAATTCATGAAAATCAAATCAATCATACACAAACGATGTTTGAACATTAACAAATATGAAAATTGAGTTGATAGGTGTAATTTATGGGCCAAACTAGTCACAGAACAAAAGTTGTCGAATTTCACCAAAATCCCTAGGCTTTAGCCTATCAATTTTCAAAATTTTTTGATGAGGTGTAAAATTCATGCAAAATCAAATCAACCAAGCACAAACTAAGTGTGAACATTAACAAATATGAAAATTGAGTTGATAGGTGTAATTTATTGGCCAAACTAGTCACAAAACAAAAGTTGTTGAATTTCACCAAAATCCCTAGGCTAAAAGCCTATCAATTTTCAAAATTTTTTGATGAGGTGTAAAATTCATGAAAATCAAATCAATCATACACAAACGATGTTTGAACATTAACAAATATGAAAATTGAGTTGATAGGTGTAATTTATTGGCCAAACTAGTCACAGAACAAACGTTGTCGAATTTCACCAAAATCCCTAGGCTTTAGCCTATCAATTTTCAAAATTTTTTGATGAGGTGTAAATTTCATGAAAATCAAATCAACCAAGCACAAACTAAGTGCGAACATTAAAAAATATGAAAATTGAGTAGATATGTTTAATTTATTGGCCAAACTAGTAACAGAACAAAAGTTGTCGAATTTCGCAAAAATCCCTAGGCTTTAGCCTATCAATTTTCAAAAATTTTTGACAAGGTGTAAAAATCATGAAAATCGAATCAACCATGCATAAACGAAGTCTGAACATTAACAAATAGGAAAATTGAGTAGATAGGTGTAATTTATTGGCCAAACTAGTCACAGAACAAAAGTTGTCGAATTTCGCCAAAATCCCTAGGCTTTAGCCTATCAATTTTTAAAATTTTTTGTCGAGGTGTAAAATTCATAAAAATCATATCAATCATACACAAACGATGTTTGAACATTAACAATTATGAAAATTGAGTTGATAGGTGTAATTTATTGGCCAAACTAGTCACAGAACAAAAGTTGTCGAATTTCACCAAAATCCCTAGTCTTTAGCCTATCAATTTTCAAAATTTTTTGATTAGGTGTAAAATTCATGAAAATCAAATCAACCAAGCACAAACTAAGTGTGAACATTAAAAAATATGATAATTGAGTAGATATGTTTAATTTATTGGCCAAACTAGTAACAGAACAAAAGTTGTCGAATTTCGCAAAAATCCCTAGGCTTTAGCCTATCAATTTTTTAAATTTTTTGTCGAGGTGTAAAATTCATAAAAATCATATCAATCATATACAAACAATGTTTGAATATTAACAAATATGAAAATTGAGTTGATAGGTACAATTTATTGGCCAAACTAGTCACAGAACAAAAGTTGTTGAATTTCACCAAAATCCCTAGGCTTTAGCCTATCAATTTTAAAAATTTTTTGATGAGGTGTAAAATTCATGAAAATCAAATCAATCATACACAAATGATGTTTGAACATTAACAAATATGAAAATTGAGTTGATAGGTGTAATTTATTGGCCAAACTAGTCACAGAACAAAAGTTGTCGAATTTCACCAAAATCCCTAGGCTTTAGCCTATCAATTTTCAAAATTTTTTGATGAGGTGTAAAATTCATGAAAATCAAATCAACCAAGCACAAACTAAGTGTGAACATTAAAAAATATGAAAATTTAGTAGATATGTTTAATTTATTGGCCAAACTAGTCAGAGAACAAAAGTTGTCGAATTTCGCAAAAATCCCAAGGCTTTAGCCTATCAATTTTCAAAAATTTTTGACGAGCTGTAAAAATCATGAAAATCGAATCAACCATGCATAAACGAAGTCTGAACATTAACAAATAGGAAAATTGAGTAGATAGGTGTAATTTATTGGCCAAACTAGTCACAGAACAAAAGTTGTCGAATTTCGCCAAAATCCCTAGGCTTTAGCCTATAAATTTTTAATATTTTTTGTCGAGGTGTAAAATTCATAAAAATCATATCAATCATACACAAACGATTTTTGAACATTAACAAATATGAAAATTGAGTTGATAGGTGTAATTTATTGGCCAAACTAGTCACAAAACAAAAGTTGTTGAATTTCACCAAAATTCCTAGGATTTGGCCTATCAATTTTCAAAATTTTTTGATGAGGTGTAAAATTCATGAAAATCAAATCAATCATACACAAACGATGTTTGAACATTAACAAATATGAAAATTGAGTTGATAGGTCTAATTTATTGGCCAAACTAGTCACAGAACAAAAGTTGTCGAATTTCACCAAAATCCCTAGGCTTTAGCCTATCAATTTTCAAAATTTTTTGATGAGGTGTAAAATTCATTAAAATCAAATCAACCAAGCACAAACTAAGTTTGAACATTAAAAAATATGAAAATTGAGTAGATATGCTTAAATTATTGGCAAAACTAGTCACAGAACAAAAGTTGTCGAATTTCGTAAAAATCCCAAGGCTTTAGCCTATCAATTTTCAAAAATTTTTGACGAGGTGTAAAAATCATGAAAATCGAATCAACCATGCATAAACGAAGTCTGAACATTAACAAATAGGAAAATTGAGTAGATAGGTGTAATTTATTGGCCAAACAAGTCACAGAACAAAAGTTGTCGAATTTCGCCAAAATCCCTAGGCTTTAGCCTATCAATTTTTAAAATTTTTTGTCGAGGTGTAAAATTCATAAAAATCGTATCAATCATACACAAACGATGTTTGAACATTAACAAATATGAAAATTGAGTTGATAGGTGTAATTTATTGGCCAAACTAGTCACAGAACAAAAGTTGTCGAATTTCACCAAAATCCCTAGGCTTTAGCCTATCAATTTTCAAAATTTTTTGATGAGTTGTAAAATTCATTAAAATCAAATCAACCAAGCACAAACTAAGTTTGAACATTAAAAAATTTGAAAATTGAGTAGTTATGCTTAATTTATTGGCAAAACTAGTCACAGAACAAAAGTTGTCGAATTTCGCAAAAATCCCAAGGCTTTAGCCTATCAATTTTCAAAAATTTTTGACGAGGTGTAAAAATCATGAAAATCGAATCAACCATGCATAAACGAAGTTTGAACATTAACAAATAGGAAAATTGAGTAGATAGGTGTAATTTATTGGCCAAACTAGTCACAGAACAAAAGTTGTCGAATTTCGCCAAAATCCCTAGGCTTTAGCCTATCAATTTTTAAAATTTTTTGTCGAGGTGTAAAATTCATAAAAATCATATCAATCATACACAAACGATGTTTGAACATTAAAAAATATGAAAATTGAGTTGATAGGTGTAATTTATTGGCCAAACTAGTCACAAAACAAAAGTTGTTGAATTTCACCAAAATCCCTAGGCTAAAAGCCTATCAATTTTCAAAATTTTTTGATGAGGTGTAAAATTCATGAAAATCAAATCAATCATACACAAACGATGTTTGAACATTAACAATTATGAAAATTGAGTTGATAGGTGTAATTTATTGGCCAAACTAGTCACAGAACAAAAGTTGTCGAATTTCACCAAAATCCCTAGGCTTTAGCCTATCAATTTTCAAAATTTTTTGATGAGGTGTAAAATTCATGAAAATCAAATCAACCAAGCACAAACTAAGTGTGAACATTAAAAAATATGAAAATTTAGTAGATATGTTTAATTTATTGGCCAAACTAGCCACAGAACAAAAGTTGTCGAATTTCGCAAAAACCCCAAGGCTTTAGCCTATCAATTTTCAAAAATTTTTGACGAGGTGTAAAAATTATGAAAATCGAATCAACCATGCATAAACGAAGTCTGAACATTAACAAATAGGAAAATTGAGTAGATAGGTGTAATTTATTGGCCAAACTAGTCACAGAACAAAAGTTGTCGAATTTCGCCAAAATCCCTAGGCTTTAGCCTATCAATTTTTAAAATTTTTTTTCGAGGTGTAAAATTCATAAAAATCATATCAATCATACACAAACGATGTTTGAACATTAACAAATATGAAAATTGTGTTGATAGGTGTAATTTATTGGCCAAACTAGTCACAAAACAAAAGTTGTTGAATTTCACCAAAATCCCTAGGCTAAAAGCCTATCAATTTTCAAAATTTTTTGATGAGGTGTAAAATTCATGAAAATCAAATCAATCATACACAAACGATGTTTGAACATCAACAATTATGAAAATTGAGTTGATAGGTGTAATTTATTGGCCAAACTAGTCACAGAACAAAAGTTGTCGAATTTCACCAAAATCCCTAGGCTTTAGCCTATCAATTTTCAAAATTTTTTGATGAGGTGTAAAATTCATGAAAATCAAATCAACCAAGCACAAACTAAGTGTGAACATTAAAAAATATGAAAATTTAGTAGATATGTTTAATTTATTGGCCAAACTAGCCACAGAACAAAAGTTGTCGAATTTCGCAAAAACCCCAAGGCTTTAGCCTATCAATTTTCAAAAATTTTTGACGAGGTGTAAAAATCATGAAAATCAAATCAACCATGCATAAACGAAGTCTTAACATTAACAAATAGGAAAATTGAGTAGATAGGTGTAATTTATTGGCCAAACTAGTCACAGAACAAAAGTTGTCGAATTTCGCCAAAATCCCTAGGCTTTAGCCTATCAATTTTTAAAATTTTTTGTCGAGGTGTAAAATTCATAAAAATCATATCAATCATACACAAACGATGTTTGAACATTAACAAATATGAAAATTGTGTTGATAGGTGTAATTTATTGGCCAAACTAGTCACAAAACAAAAGTTGTTGAATTTCACCAAAATCCCTAGGCTAAAAGCCTATCAATTTTCAAAATTTTTTGATGAGGTGTAAAATTCATGAAAATCAAATCAATCATACACAAACGATGTTTGAACATCAACAATTATGAAAATTGAGTTGATAGGTGTAATTTATTGGCCAAACTAGTCACAGAACAAAAGTTGTCGAATTTCACCAAAATCCCTAGGCTTTAGCCTATCAATTTTCAAAATTTTTTGATGAGGTGTAAAATTCATGAAAATCAAATCAACCAAGCACAAACTAAGTGTAAACATTAAAAAATATGAAAATTTAGTAGATATGTTTAATTTATTGGCCAAACTAGTCACAGAACAAAAGTTGTCGAATTTCGCAAAAATCCCAAGGCTTTAGCCTATCAATTTTCAAAAATTTTTGACGAGGTGTAAAAATCATGAAAATCGAATCAACCATGCATAAACGAAGTCTGAACATTAACAAATAGGAAAATTGAGTAGATAGGTGTAATTTATTGGCCAAACTAGTCACAGAACAAAAGTTGTCGAATTTCGCCAAAATCCCTAGGCTTTAGCCTATCAATTTTTAAAATTTTTTGTCGAGGTGTAAAATTCATAAAAATCATATCAATCATACACAAACGATGTTTGATCATTAACAAATATGAAAATTGAGTTGATAGGTGTAATTTATTGGCCAAACTAGTCACAAAACAAAAGTTGTTGAATTTCATCAAAATCCCTAGGCTAAAAGCCTATCAATTTTCAAAATTTTTTGATGAGGTGTAAAATTCATGAAAATCAAATCAATCATACACAAACGATGTTTGAACATTAACAAATATGAAAATTGAGTTGATAGGTGTAATTTATTGGCCAAACTAGTCACAGAACAAACGTTGTCGAATTTCACCAAAATCCCTAGGCTTTAGCCTATCAATTTTCAAAATTTTTTGATGAGGTGTAAAATTCATGAAAATCAAATCAACCAAGCACAAACTAAGTGTGAACATTAAAAAATATGAAAATTGAGTAGATATGTTTAATTTATTGGCCAAACTAGTCACAGAACAAAAGTTGTCGAATTTCGCAAAAATCCCTAGGCTTTAGCCTATCAATTTTTTAAATTTTTTGTCGAGGTGTAAAATTCATAAAACTCATATCAATCATATACAAACAATGTTTGAATATTAACAAATATGAAAATTGAGTTGATAGGTACAATTTATTGGCCAAACTAGTCACAGAACAAAAGTTGTTGAATTTCACCAAAATCCCTAGGCTTTAGCCTATCAATTTTCAAAATTTTTTGATGAGGTGTAAAATTCATGAAAATCAAATCAACCAAGCACAAACTAACTGTGAACATTAAAAAATATGAAAATTTAGTAGATATGTTTAATTTATTGGCCAAACTAGTCACAGAACAAAAGTTGTCGAATTTCGCAAAAATCCCAAGGCTTTAGCCTATCAATTTTCAAAAATTTTTGACGAGCTGTAAAAATCATGAAAATCGAATCAACCATGTATAAACGAAGTCTGAACATTAACAAATAGGAAAATTGAGTAGATAGGTGTAATTTATTGGCCAAACTAGTCACAGAACAAAAGTTGTCGAATTTCACCAAAATCCCTAGGCTTTAGCCTATCAATTTTTAAAATTTTTTGTCGAGGTGTAAAATTCATAAAAATCATATCAATCATACACAAACGATGTTTGAACATTAACAAATATGAAAATTGAGTTGATAGGTGTAATTTATTGGCCAAACTAGTCACAAAACAATAGTTGTTGAATTTCACCAAAATCCCTAGGATTTAGCCTATCAATTTTCAAAATTTTTTGATGAGGTGTAAAATTCATGAAAATCAAATCAATCATACACAAACGATGTTTGAACATTAACAAATATGAAAATTGGGTTGATAGGTGTAATTTATTGGCCAAACTAGTCACAGAACAAAAGTTGTCGAATTTCACCAAAATCCCTAGGCTTTAGCCTATCAATTTTCAAAATTTTTTGATTAGGTGTAAAATTCATGAAAATCAAATCAACCAAGCACAAACTAAGTGTGAACATTAAAAAATATGATAATTGAGTAGATATGTTTAATTTATTGGCCAAACTAGTAACAGAACAAAAGTTGTCGAATTTCGCAAAAATCCCTAGGCTTTAGCCTATCAATTTTTTAAATTTGTTGTCGAGGTGTAAAATTCATAAAAATCATATCAATCATATACAAACAATGTTTGAATATTAACAAATATGAAAATTGAGTGGATAGGTACAATTTATTGGCCAAACTAGTCACAGAACAAAAGTTGTTGAATTTCACCAAAATCCCTAGGCAAAGCCTATCAATTTTCAAAATTTTTTGATGAGGTGTAAAATTCATGAAAATCAAATCAATCATACACAAATGATGTTTGAACATTAAAAATATGAAAATTGAGTTGATAGGTGTAATTTATTGGCCAAACTAGTCACAGAACAAAAGTTGTCGAATTTCAACAAAATCCCTAGGCTTTAGCCTATCAATTTTCAAAATTTTTTGATGAGGTGTAAAATTCATGAAAATCAAATCAACCAAGCACAAACTAAGTGTGAACATTAAAAAATATGAAAATTTAGTAGATATGTTTAATTTATTGGCCAAACTAGTCAGAGAACAAAAGTTGTCGAATTTCGCAAAAATCCCAAGGCTTTAGCCTATCAATTTTCAAAAATTTTTGACGAGCTGTAAAAATCATGAAAATCGAATCAACCATGCATAAACGAAGTCTGAACATTAACAAATAGGAAAATTGAGTAGATAGGTGTAATTTATTGGCCAAACTAGTCACAGAACAAAAGTTGTCGAATTTCGCCAAAATCCCTAGGCTTTAGCCTATCAATTTTTAAAATTTTTTGTCGAGGTGTAAAATTCATAAAAATCATATCAATCATACACAAACGATGTTTGAACATTAACAAATATGAAAATTGAGTTGATAGGTGTAATTTATTGGCCAAACTAGTCACAAAACAAAAGTTGTTGAATTTCACCAAAATCCCTAGGATTTAGCCTATCAATTTTCAAAATTTTTTGATGAGGTGTAAAATTCATAAAAATCATATCAATCATACACAAACGATGTTTGAACATTAAAAAATATGAAAATTGAGTTGATAGGTGTAATTTATTGGCCAAACTAGTCACAAAACAAAAGTTGTTGAATTTCATCAAAATCCCTAGGCTAAAAGCCTATCAATTTTCAAAATTTTTTGATGAGGTGTAAAATTCATGAAAATCAAATCAATCATACACAAACGATGTTTGAACATTAACAAATATGAAAATTGAGTCGATAGGTGTAATTTATTGGCCAAACTAGTCACAGAACAAACGTTGTCGAATTTTACCAAAATCCCTAGGCTTTAGCCTATCAATTTTCAAAATTTTTTGATGAGGTGTAAAATTCATGAAATTCAAATCAACCAAGCACAAATTAAGTGTGAACATTACCAAATATGAAAATTGAGTAGATATGTTTAATTTATTGGCCAAACTAGTCACAGAACTAAAGTTGTCGAATTTCGCAAAAATCCAAAGGCAAAGCCTATCAATTTTCAAAAATTTTTGACGAGATGTAAAAATCATGAAAATCGAATCAACCATGCATAAACGAAGTCTGAACATTAACAAATAGGAAAATTGAGTAGATAGGTGTAATTTATTAGCCAAACTAGTCACAGAACAAAAGTTGTCGAATTTCGCCAAAATCCCTAGGCTTTAGCCTATCAATTTTTAAAATTTTTTGTCGAGGTGTAAAATTCATAAAAATCATATCAATCATACACAAACGATGTTTGAACATTAACAAATATGAAAATTGAGTTGATAGGTCTAATTTATTGGCCAAACTAGTCACAAAACAAAAGTTGTTGAATTTCACCAAAATTCCTAGGCTTTAGCCTATCAATTTTCAAAATTTTTTGATGAGGTGTAAAATTCATGAAAATCAAATCAATCATGCACAAACAAAGTGTGAACATTAACAAATATCAAAATTTGGTTGATAGGTGTAATTTATTCGCCAAACTAGCCAAAGAAAAAAAGTTGTCGAATTTGGCCAAAATCCCTAGGCTTTAGCCTATCTATTTTTAAATTTTTTTGACGAGGGGTAAAATTTATGAAAGTCAAATCAGTCACGCACAAACGAAGTGTGAACATTAACAAATAAAAAAATTGGGTTGATAGGTGTAATTTATTGGCCAAACTAGCCACAGAACAAAAGTTGTCGAATTTGGCCAAAATCACAAGGCTTTAGCCTATCAATTTTCAAAATTTTTAACGAGGCGTAACATTCATGAAAATCGAATCAACCATGCATAAACAAAGTTTGAACATTAACAAATATGAAAATTGAGTAGATAGGTGTAATTTATTGGCAAAAATAGTCACAGAACAAAAGTTGTCGAATTTCGCAAAAATCCCAAGGCTTTAGCCTATCAATTTTCAAAAAATTTTCACGAGGTGTAAAAATCATGAAAATCGAATCAACCATGCATAAACGAAGTCTGAACATTAAAAAATAAGAAAATTGAGTAGATAGGAGTAATTTATTGGCCAAACTAGACACAGAACAAAAGTTGTCGAATTTCGCAAAAATCCCAAGGCTTTAGCCTATCAATTTTAAAAAAATTTTGACGAGGTGTAAAAATCATGAAAATCGAATCAACCATGCACAAACGAAGTGTGAACATTAACAAATAGGAAAATTGAGTAGATAGGTGTAATTTATTGGCCAAACTAGTCACAGAACAAAAGTTATCGAATTTCGCCAAAATCCCTAGGCTTTAGCCTATCCATTTTTAAAATTTTTTGTCGAGGTGTAAAATTAATAAAAATCATATCAATTTTAAAAATTTTTTGATGAGGTGTAAAATTCATGAAAATCAAATCAATCATACATAAACGATGTTTGAACATTAACAAATATGAAAATTGAGTTGATAGGTGTAATTTGTGGGCCAAACTAGTAACAGAACAAAAGTTGTTGAATTTCACCAAAATCCCAAGGCTTTAGCCTATAAATTTTCAAAATTTTTTGATGAGGTGTAAAATTCATGAAAATCAAATCAATCATGCACAAACGAAGTGTGAACATTAAAAAATATGAAAATTGGGTTGATAGGTGTAATTTATTGGCCAAACTAGTTACTGAACAAAAGTTGTCGAATTTCGCAAAAATCCCAAGGCTTTAGCCTATCAATTTTAAAAATTTTTTAACGACGCGTAAAAGTCATGAAAATCAAAACAACCATGCACAAACTAAGTGTGAACATTAAAAAATATGAAAATTGAGTAGATATGTTTAATTTGTTGGCCAAACTAGTCACAGAACAAAAGTTGTCGAATTTCGCCAAAATCCCTAGGCTTTAGCCTATCAATTTTTGACATTTTTTGACGAGGTGTAAAATTCATGAATATCAAATCAACCATGCACAAACAAAGTGTGAACATTAAAAAATAAGAAAATTGAGTAGATAGGAGTAATTTATTTGCCAAACTAGTCACAGAAGAAAAGTTGAGGAATTTCGCCAAAATCCCTAGGCTTTAGCCTATCTATTTTAAAGTTTTTTTGACGAGGTGTAAAATTCATGAAAATCAAATCAATCACGCACAAACGAAGTGTGAACATTAACAAATATGAAAATTGGGTTGATAGGTGTAATTTATTGGCCAAACTAGCCACAGAACAAAAGTTGTCGAATTTGGCCAAAATCCCAAGGCTTTAGACTATCAATTTTTAAAATTTTTAACGAGGCGAAAAATTCATGAAAATCGAATCAACCATGCATAAACAAAGTTTGAACATTAATAAATATGAAAATTGAGTAGATAGGTGTAATTTATTCTCCAAAATAGTGACAGAACAAAAGTTGTCGAATTTCGCAAAAATCCCTAGGCTTTAGTCTATCAATTTTCAAAAAATTTTTACGAGGTGTAAAAATCATGAAAATCGAATCAACCATGCATAAACGAAGTCTGAACATTAACAAATATGAAAATTGAGTAGATAGGTGTAATTTATTGGCCAAACTAGTCATAGAACAAAAGTTGTCGAATTTCGCCAAAATCCCTAGGCTTTAGCCTATCAATTTTTAAAATTTTTTGTCGAGGTGTAAAATTCATAAAAATCATATCAATCATATACAAACAATGTTTGAATATTAACAAATATGAAAATTGAGTTGATAGGTACAATTTATTGGCCAAACTAGTCACAGAACAAAAGTTGTTGAATTTCACAAAAATCGCTAGGCTTTAGCCTTTCAATTTTCAAAATTTTTTGATGAGGTGTAAAATTCATGAAAATCAAATCAATCATGCACAAACGAAGTGTGAACATTAACAAATATGAAAATTGGGTCGATAGGTGTAATTTATTGGCCAAACTAGTCACAGAACAAAAGTTGTCGAATTTCACCAAAATCCCTAGGCTTTAGCCTATCAATTTTCAAAATTTTTTGATGAGGTGTAAAATTCATGAAAATCAAATCAACCAAGCACAAACTAAGTGTGAACATTATAAAATATGAAAATTGAGTAGATATGTTTAATTTATTTGCCAAACTAGTCACAGAACAAAACTTGTCGAATTTCGCAAAAATCCCTAGGCTTTAGCCTATCAATTTTTGAAATTTTTTGTCGAGGTGTAAAATTCATAAAAATCATATCAATCATACACAAACGATGTTTGAATCAACCATGCATAAACGAAGTCTGAACATGAACAAATAGGAAAATTGAGTAGATAGGTGTAATTTATTGGCCAAACTAGTCACAAAACAAAAGTTGTTCAATTTCGCCAAAATCCCTAGGATTTAGCCTATCAATTTTCAAAATTTTTTGATGAGGTGTAAAATTCATGAAAATCAAATCAATCATACACAAACGATGTTTGAACATTAACAAATATGAAAATTGAGTTGATAGGTGTAATTTATTGGCCAAACTAGTCACAGAACAAAAGTTGTCGAATTTCACCAAAATCCCTAGGCTTTAGCCTATCAATTTTCAAAATTTTTTGATGAGGTGTAAAATTCATGAAAATCAAATCAACCAAGCACAAACTAAGTGTGAACATTAAAAAATATGAAAATTTAGTAGATATATTTAATTTATTGGCCAAACTAGTCACAGAACAAAAGTTGTCGAATTTCGCAAAAATCGCAAGGATTTAGCCTATCAATTTTCAAAAATTTTTGACGAGGTGAAAAATCATGAAAATCGAATCAACCATGCATAAACGAAGTCTGAACATTAACAAATAGGAAAATTGAGTAGATAGGTGCAATTTATTGGCCAAACTAGTCACAGAACAAAAGTTGTCGAATTTCGCCAAAATCCCTAGGCTTTAGCCTATCAATTTTTAAAATTTTTTGTCGAGGTGTAAAATTCATAAAAATCATATCAATCATACACAAACGATGTTTGAACATAAACAAATATGAAAATTGAGTTGATAGGTGTAATTTATTGGCCAAACTAGTCGCAAAACAAAAGTTGTTGAATTTCACCAAAATCCCTAGGCTAAAAGCCTATCAATTTTCAAAATTTTTTGATGAGGTGTAAAATTCATGAAAATCAAATCAATCATACACAAACGATGTTTGAACATTAACAAATATGAAAATTGAGTTGATAGGTGTAATTTATTGGCCAAACTAGTCACAGAACAAACGTTGTTGAATTTCACCAAAATCCCTAGGCTTTAGCCTATCAATTTTCAAAATTTTTTGATGAGGTGTAAAATTCATGAAAATCAAATCAACCAAGCACAAACTAAGTGTGAACATTAAAAAATATGAAAATTGAGTAGATATGTTTAATGTATTGGCCAAACTAGTCACAAAACAAAAGTTGTCGAATTTCGCAAAAATCCCTATGTTTTAGCCTATCAATTTTCAAAAATTTTTGACGAGATGTAAAAATCATGAAAATCGAATCAACCATGCATAAACGAAGTCTGAACATTAACAAATAGGAAAACTGAGTAGATAGGTGTAATTTATTAGCCAAACTAGTCACAGAACAAAAGTTGTCGAATTTCGCCAAAATCCCTAGGCTTTAGCCTATCAATTTTTAAAAATTTTTTTCGAGGTGTAAAATTCTTAAAAATCATATCAATCATACACAAACGATGTTTGAACATTAACAAATATGAAAATTGAGTTGATAGGTGTAATTTATTGGCCAAACTAGTCACAAAACAAAAGTTGTTGAATTTCACCAAAATCCCTAGGCTTTAGCCTATCAATTTTCAAAATTTTTTGATGAGGTGTAAAATTCATGAAAATCAAATCAATCATGCACAAACGAAGTGTGAACATTAACAAATATGAAAATTGGGTTGATAGGTGTAATTTATTCGCCAAACTAGCCAGAGAACAAAAGTTGTCGAATTTGGCCAAAATCCCTAGGCTTTAGCCTATATATTTTTAAATTTTTTTGACGAGGTGTAAAATTCATGAAAATCAAATCAGTCACGCACAAACGAAGTGTGAACATTAACAAATACAAAAATTGGGTTGATAGGTGTAATTTATTGGCCAAACTAGCCACAGAACAAAAGTTGTCGAATTTGGCCAAAATCCCAAGGCTTTAGCCTATCAATTTTCAAAATTTTTAACGAGGCGTAACATTCATGAAAATCGAATCAAACATGCATAAACAAAGTTTGAACATTAATAAATATGAAAATTGAGAAGATAGGTGTAAATTATTGGTAAAAATAGTCACAGAACAAAAGTTGTCGAATTTCACAAAAATCCCAAGACTTTAGCCTATCAATTTTCAAAAAATTTTGACGAGGTGTAAAAATCATGAAAATCGAATCAACCATGCATAAACGAAGTCTGAACATTAACAAATAGGGGTAATTTATTGGCGAAACTAGTCACAGAACAAAAGTTGTCGAATTTCGCCAAAATCCCTAGGCTTTAGCCTATCAATTTTAAAATTTTTTTTCGAGGTGTAAAATTCATAAAAATCATATCAATCATACACAAACGATGTTTGAACATTAACAAATATGAAAATTGAGTTGATAGGTGTAATTTATGGGCCAAACTAGTCACAAAACAAAAGTTCTTTAATTTCACCAAAATCCCAAGGCTTTAGCCTATCAATTTTCAAAATTTTTTGATGAGGTGTAAAATTCATGAAAATCAAATCAATCATACACAAACGATGTTTGAACATTAACAAATATGAAAATTGAGTTGATAGGTGTAATTTATTGGCCAAACAAGTCACAGAACAAAAGTTGTCGAATTTCACCAAAATTCTGAGGCTTTAGCCTATCAATTTTCAAAAATTTTTGATGAGGTGTAAAATTCATAAAAATCAAATCAACCATGCACAAACTAAGTGTGAACATTAAAAAATATGAAAATTGAGTAGATATGTTTAATTTATTGGCCAAACTAGTCACAGAACAAAAGTTGTCGAATTTCGCAAAAATCCCAAGGCTTTAGCCTATCAATTTTCAAAAAATTTTGACGAGGTGTAAAAATCATGAAAATCGAATCAACCATGCATAAACGAAGTCTGAACATTAACAAATAGGAAAATTGAGTAGATAGGTGCAATTTATTGGCCAAACTAGTCACAGAACAAAAGTTGTCGAATTTCGCCAAAATCCCTAGGCTTTAGCCTATCAATTTTTAAAATTTTTTGTCGAGGTGTAAAATTCATAAAAATCATATCAATCATACACAAACGATGTTTGAACATAAACAAATATGAAAATTGAGTTGATAGGTGTAATTTATTGGCCAAACTAGTCGCAAAACAAAAGTTGTTGAATTTCACCAAAATCCCTAGGCTAAAAGCCTATCAATTTTCAAAATTTTTTGATGAGGTGTAAAATTCATGAAAATCAAATCAATCATACACAAACGATGTTTGAACATTAACAAATATGAAAATTGAGTTGATAGGTGTAATTTATTGGCCAAACTAGTCACAGAACAAACGTTGTTGAATTTCACCAAAATCCCTAGGCTTTAGCCTATCAATTTTCAAAATTTTTTGATGAGGTGTAAAATTCATGAAAATCAAATCAACCAAGCACAAACTAAGTGTGAACATTAAAAAATATGAAAATTGAGTAGATATGTTTAATGTATTGGCCAAACTAGTCACAGAACAAAAGTTGTCGAATTTCGCAAAAATCCCTATGTTTTAGCCTATCAATTTTCAAAAATTTTTGACGAGATGTAAAAATCTTGAAAATCGAATCAACCATGCATAAACGAAGTCTGAACATTAACAAATAGGAAAACTGAGTAGATAGGTGTAATTTATTGGCCAAACTAGTCACAGAACAAAAGTTGTCGAATTTCGCCAAAATCCCTAGGCTTTAGCCTATCAATTTTTAAAAATTTTTTTCGAGGTGTAAAATTCTTAAAAATCATATCAATCATACACAAACGATGTTTGAACATTAACAAATATGAAAATTGAGTTGATAGGTGTAATTTATTGGCCAAACTAGTCACAAAACAAAAGTTGTTGAATTTCACCAAAATCCCTAGGCTTTAGCCTATCAATTTTCAAAATTTTTTGATGAGGTGTAAAATTCATGAAAATCAAATCAATCATGCACAAACGAAGTGTGAACATTAACAAATATGAAAATTGGGTTGATAGGTGTAATTTATTCGCCAAACTAGCCAGAGAACAAAAGTTGTCGAATTTGGCCAAAATCCCTAGGCTTTAGCCTATATATTTTTAAATTTTTTTGACGAGGTGTAAAATTCATGAAAATCAAATCAGTCACGCACAAACGAAGTGTGAACATTAACAAATACAAAAATTGGGTTGATAGGTGTAATTTATTGGCCAAACTAGCCACAGAACAAAAGTTGTCGAATTTGGCCAAAATCCCAAGGCTTTAGCCTATCAATTTTCAAAATTTTTAACGAGGCGTAACATTCATGAAAATCGAATCAAACATGCATAAACAAAGTTTGAACATTAATAAATATGAAAATTGAGAAGATAGGTGTAAATTATTGGCAAAAATAGTCACAGAACAAAAGTTGTCGAATTTCACAAAAATCCCAAGACTTTAGCCTATCAATTTTCAAAAAATTTTGACGAGGTGTAAAAATCATGAAAATCGAATCAACCATGCATAAACGAAGTCTGAACATTAACAAATAGGGGTAATTTATTGGCGAAACTAGTCACAGAACAAAAGTTGTCGAATTTCGCCAAAATCCCTAGGCTTTAGCCTATCAATTTTAAAATTTTTTTTCGAGGTGTAAAATTCATAAAAATCATATCAATCATACACAAACGATGTTTGAACATTAACAAATATGAAAATTGAGTTGATAGGTGTAATTTATGGGCCAAACTAGTCACAAAACAAAAGTTCTTTAATTTCACCAAAATCCCAAGGCTTTAGCCTATCAATTTTCAAAATTTTTTGATGAGGTGTAAAATTCATGAAAATCAAATCAATCATACACAAACGATGTTTGAACATTAACAAATATGAAAATTGAGTTGATAGGTGTAATTTATTGGCCAAACAAGTCACAGAACAAAAGTTGTCGAATTTCACCAAAATTCTGAGGCTTTAGCCTATCAATTTTCAAAAATTTTTGATGAGGTGTAAAATTCATAAAAATCAAATCAACCATGCACAAACTAAGTGTGAACATTAAAAAATATGAAAATTGAGTAGATATGTTTAATTTATTGGCCAAACTAGTCACAGAACAAAAGTTGTCGAATTTCGCAAAAATCCCAAGGCTTTAGCCTATCAATTTTCAAAAAATTTTGACGAGGTGTAAAAATCATGAAAATCGAATCAACCATGCATAAACGAAGTCTGAACATTAACAAATAGGAAAATTGAGTAGATAGGTGCAATTTATTGGCCAAACTAGTCACAGAACAAAAGTTGTCGAATTTCGCCAAAATCCCTAGGCTTTAGCCTATCAATTTTTAAAATTTTTTGTCGAGGTGTAAAATTCATAAAAATCATATCAATCATACACAAACGATGTTTGAACATAAACAAATATGAAAATTGAGTTGATAGGTGTAATTTATTGGCCAAACTAGTCGCAAAACAAAAGTTGTTGAATTTCACCAAAATCCCTAGGCTAAAAGCCTATCAATTTTCAAAATTTTTTGATGAGGTGTAAAATTCATGAAAATCAAATCAATCATACACAAACGATGTTTGAACATTAACAAATATGAAAATTGAGTTGATAGGTGTAATTTATTGGCCAAACTAGTCACAGAACAAACGTTGTTGAATTTCACCAAAATCCCTAGGCTTTAGCCTATCAATTTTCAAAATTTTTTGATGAGGTGTAAAATTCATGAAAATCAAATCAACCAAGCACAAACTAAGTGTGAACATTAAAAAATATGAAAATTGAGTAGATATGTTTAATGTATTGGCCAAACTAGTCACAGAACAAAAGTTGTCGAATTTCGCAAAAATCCCTATGTTTTAGCCTATCAATTTTCAAAAATTTTTGACGAGATGTAAAAATCATGAAAATCGAATCAACCATGCATAAACGAAGTCTGAACATTAACAAATAGGAAAACTGAGTAGATAGGTGTAATTTATTGGCCAAACTAGTCACAGAACAAAAGTTGTCGAATTTCGCCAAAATCCCTAGGCTTTAGCCTATCAATTTTTAAAAATTTTTTTCGAGGTGTAAAATTCTTAAAAATCATATCAATCATACACAAACGATGTTTGAACATTAACAAATATGAAAATTGAGTTGATAGGTGTAATTTATTGGCCAAACTAGTCACAAAACAAAAGTTGTTGAATTTCACCAAAATCCCTAGGCTTTAGCCTATCAATTTTCAAAATTTTTTGATGAGGTGTAAAATTCATGAAAATCAAATCAATCATGCACAAACGAAGTGTGAACATTAACAAATATGAAAATTGGGTTGATAGGTGTAATTTATTCGCCAAACTAGCCAGAGAACAAAAGTTGTCGAATTTGGCCAAAATCCCTAGGCTTTAGCCTATATATTTTTAAATTTTTTTGACGAGGTGTAAAATTCATGAAAATCAAATCAGTCACGCACAAACGAAGTGTGAACATTAACAAATACAAAAATTGGGTTGATAGGTGTAATTTATTGGCCAAACTAGCCACAGAACAAAAGTTGTCGAATTTGGCCAAAATCCCAAGGCTTTAGCCTATCAATTTTCAAAATTTTTAACGAGGCGTAACATTCATGAAAATCGAATCAAACATGCATAAACAAAGTTTGAACATTAATAAATATGAAAATTGAGAAGATAGGTGTAAATTATTGGCAAAAATAGTCACAGAACAAAAGTTGTCGAATTTCACAAAAATCCCAAGACTTTAGCCTATCAATTTTCAAAAAATTTTGACGAGGTGTAAAAATCATGAAAATCGAATCAACCATGCATAAACGAAGTCTGAACATTAACAAATAGGGGTAATTTATTGGCGAAACTAGTCACAGAACAAAAGTTGTCGAATTTCGCCAAAATCCCTAGGCTTTAGCCTATCAATTTTAAAATTTTTTTTCGAGGTGTAAAATTCATAAAAATCATATCAATCATACACAAACGATGTTTGAACATTAACAAATATGAAAATTGAGTTGATAGGTGTAATTTATGGGCCAAACTAGTCACAAAACAAAAGTTCTTTAATTTCACCAAAATCCCAAGGCTTTAGCCTATCAATTTTCAAAATTTTTTGATGAGGTGTAAAATTCATGAAAATCAAATCAATCATACACAAACGATGTTTGAACATTAACAAATATGAAAATTGAGTTGATAGGTGTAATTTATTGGCCAAACAAGTCACAGAACAAAAGTTGTCGAATTTCACCAAAATTCTGAGGCTTTAGCCTATCAATTTTCAAAAATTTTTGATGAGGTGTAAAATTCATAAAAATCAAATCAACCATGCACAAACTAAGTGTGAACATTAAAAAATATGAAAATTGAGTAGATATGTTTAATTTATTGGCCAAACTAGTCACAGAACAAAAGTTGTCGAATTTCGCAAAAATCCCAAGGCTTTAGCCTATCAATTTTCAAAAAATTTTGACGAGGTGTAAAAATCATGAAAATCGAATCAACCATGCATAAACGAAGTCTGAACATTAACAAATAGGAAAATTGAGTAGATAGGTGTAATTTATTGGCCAAACTAGTCACAGAACAAAAGTTGTCGAATTTCGCCAAAATCCCTAGGCTTTAGCCTATCCATTTTTAAAATTTTTTGTTGAGGTGTAAAATTCATAAAAATCATATCAATCATACACAAACGATGTTTGAACATTAACAAATATGAAAATTGAGTTGATAGGTGTAATTTATTGGCCAAACTAGTCACAAAACAAAAGTTGTTGAATTTCACCAAAATCCCTAGGCTTTAGCCTATCAATTTTCAAAATTTTTTGATGAGGTGTAAAATTCATGAAAATCAAATCAATCATGCACAAACGAAGTGTGAACATTAACAAATATGAAAATTGGGTTGATAGGTGTAATTTATTGGCCAAACTAGTCACAGAACAAAAGTTATCGAATTTCGCCAAAATCCCAAGGCTTTAGCCTATCAATTTTTAAAATTTTTTAACGAGGCGTAAAATTCATGAAAATTAAAACAACCATGCACAAACTAAGTGTGAACATTAAAAAATATGAAAATTGAGTAGATATGTTTAATTTGTTGGCCAAACTAGTCACAGAACAAAAGTTGTCGAATTTTGCCAAAATCCCTAGGCTTTAGCCTATCAATTTTTGACATTTTTTGACGAGGTGTAAAATTCATGAATATCAAATCAACCATGCACAAACAAAGTGTGAACATTAACAAATAAGAAAATTGAGTAGATAGGAGTAATTTATTTGCCAAACTAGTCACAGAAGAAAAGTTGTGGAATTTCGCCAAAATCCCTAGGCTTTAGCCTATCTATTTTTATGTTTTTTTAACGAGGTGTAAAATTCATGAAAATCAAATCAATCACGCACAAACGAAGTGTGAACATTAACAAATATGAAAATTGGGTTGATAGGTGTAATTTATTGGCCAAACTAGCCACAGAACAAAAGTTGTCGAATTTAACGAGGCGTAAAATTCATGAAAATCGAATCAACCATGCATAAACAAAGTTTGAACATTAATAAATATGAAAATTGAGTAGATAGGTGTAATTTATTTTCCAAAATAGTGACAGAACGAAAGTTGTCGAGGTGTAAAATTCTTAAAAATCATATCAATCATATACAAACAATGTTTGAATATTAACAAATATGAAAATTGAGTTGATAGGTACAATTTATTGGTCAAACTAGTCACAGAACAAAAGTTGTTGAATTTCACCAAAATCCCTAGGCTTTAGCCAATCAATTTTCAAAATTTTTTGATGAGGTGTAAAATTCATGAAAATCAAATCAATCATGCACAAACGAAGTGTGAACATTAACAAATATGAAAATTGGGTCGATAGGTGTAATTTATTGGCCAAACTAGTCACAGAACAAAAGTTGTTGAATTTCACCAAAATCCCTAGGCTTTAGCCTATCAATTTTCAAAATTTTTTGATGAGGAGTAAAATTCATGAAAATCAAATCAACCAAGCACAAATTAAGTGTGAACATTAAAAAATATGAAAATTGAGTAGATATGTTTAATTTATTGACCAAACTAGTCACAGAACAAAAGTTGTTGAATTTCGCCAAAATCCCTAGGCTTTAGCCTATCAATTTTTAAAATTTTTTGTCGAGTTGTAAAATTCATAAAAATCATATCAATCATACACAAACGATGTTTGAACATTAACAAATATTAAAATTGACTGGATAGGTGTAATTTATTGGCGAAACTAGTCACAAATCAAAAGTTGTTGAATTTCACCAAAATCCCTAGGATTTAGCCTATCAATTTTCAAAATTTTTTGATGAGGTGTAAAATTCATGAAAATCAAATCAATCATACACAAACGATGTTTGAAAATTAACAAATATAAAAATTGAGTTGATAGGTGTAATTTATTGGCCAAACTAGTCACAAAACAAAAGTTGTCGAATTTCACCAAAATCCCTAGGCTTTAGCCTATCAATTTTCAAAATTTTTTGATGAGGTGTAAAATTCATGAAAATCAAATCAACCAAGCACAAACTAAGTGTGAACATTAAAAAATACAAAAATTGGGTTGATAGGTGTAATTTATTGGCCAAACTAGCCACAGAACAAAAGTTGTCGAATTTGGCCAAAATCCCAAGGCTTTAGCCTATCAATTTTCAAAATTTTTAACGAGGCGTAACATTCATGAAAATCGAATCAACCATGCATAAACAAAGTTTGAACGTTAATAAATATGAAAATTGAGTAGATAGGTGTAAATTATTAGCAAAAATAGTCACAGAACAAAAGTTGTCGAATTTCGCAAAAATCCCAAGGCTTTAGCCTATCAATTTTCAAAAAATTTTGACGAGGTGTAAAAATCATGAAAATCGAATCAACCATGCATAAACGAAGTCTGAACATTAAAAAATAGGAAATTGAGTAGATAGGGGTAATTTATTGGCGAAACTAGTCACAGAACAAAAGTTGTCGAATTTCGCCAAAATCCCTAGGCTTTAGCCTATCAATTTTAAAATTTTTTGTCGAGGTGTAAAATTCATAAAAATCGTATCAATCATACACAAACGACGTTTGAACATTAAAAAATATGAAAATTGAGTTGATAGGTGTAATTTATGGGCCAAACTAGTCACAAAACAAAAGTTGTTGAATTTTCCCAAAATCCCTAGGCTTTAGCCTATCAATTTTCAAAATTTTTTGATTAGGTGTAAAATTCATGAAAATCAAATCAATCATACACAAACGATGTTTGAACATTAACAAATATGAAAATTGAGTTGATAGGTGTAATTTATTGGCCAAACTAGTCACAGAACAAACGTTGTCGAATTTCACCAAAATACCTAGGCTTTAGCCTATCAATTTTCAAAAATTTTTGATGAGGTGTAAAATTCATGAAAATCAAATCAACCAAGCACAAACTAAGTGTGAACATTAAAAAATATGAAAATTGAATAGATATGTTTAATTTATTGGCCAAACTAGTCACAGAACAAAAGTTGTCGAATTTCGCAAAAATCCCAAGGCTTAACCTATCAATTTTCAAAAATTTTTGACGAGGTGTAAAAATCATGAAAATCGAATCAACCATGCATTAACGAAGTTTGAACATTAACAAATAGGAAAATTGAGTAGATAGGTGTAATTTATTGGCCAAACTAGTCACAGAAAAAAAGTTGTCGAATTTCGCCAAAATCCCTAGGCTTTAGCCTATCAATTTTTAAAATTTTTTGTCGAGGTGTAAAATTCATAAAAATCATATCAATCATACACAAACGATGTTTGAACATTAACAAATATGAAAATTGAGTTGATAGGTGTAATTTATGAGCCAAACTAGTCACAAAACAAAAGTTGTTGAATTTCCCCAAAATCCATAGGCTTTAGCCTATCAATTTTCAAAATTTTTTGATGAGGTGTAAAATTCATGAAAATCAAATCAATCATACACAAACGATGTTTGAACATTAACAAATATGAAAATTGAGTTGATAGGTGTAATTTATTGTCCAAACTAGTCACAGAACAAAAGTTGTCGAATTTCACCAAAATCCCTAGGCTTTAGCCTATCAATTTTCAAAATTTTTTGATGAGGTGTAAAATTCATGAAAATCAAATCAACCAAGCACAAACTAAGTGTGAACATTAAAAAATACAAAAATTGGGTTGATAGGTGTAATTTATTGGCCAAACTAGCCACAGAACAAAAGTTGTCGAATTTGGCCAAAATCCCAAGGCTTTAGCCTATCAATTTTCAAAATTTTTAACGAGGCGTAACATTCATGAAAATCGAATCAACCATGCATAAACAAAGTTTGAACGTTAATAAATATGAAAATTGAGTAGATAGGTGTAAATTATTAGCAAAAATAGTCACAGAACAAAAGTTGTCGAATTTCGCAAAAATCCCAAGGCTTTAGCCTATCAATTTTCAAAAAATTTTGACGAGGTGTAAAAATCATGAAAATCGAATCAACCATGCATAAACGAAGTCTGAACATTAAAAAATAGGAAAATTGAGTAGATAGGGGTAATTTATTGGCGAAACTAGTCACAGAACAAAAGTTGTCGAATTTCGCCAAAATCCCTAGGCTTTAGCCTATCAATTTTAAAATTTTTTGTCGAGGTGTAAAATTCATAAAAATCATATCAATCATACACAAACGATGTTTGAACATTAACAAATATGAAAATTGAGTTGATAGGTGTAATTTATGAGCCAAACTAGTCACAAAACAAAAGTTGTTGAATTTCCCCAAAATCCATAGGCTTTAGCCTATCAATTTTCAAAATTTTTTGATGAGGTGTAAAATTCATGAAAATCAAATCAATCATACACAAACGATGTTTGAACATTAACAAATATGAAAATTGAGTTGATAGGTGTAATTTATTGTCCAAACTAGTCACAGAACAAAAGTTGTCGAATTTCACCAAAATCCCTAGGCTTTAGCCTATCAATTTTCAAAATTTTTTGATGAGGTGTAAAATTCATGAAAATCAAATCAACCAAGCACAAACTAAGTGTGAACATTAAAAAATACAAAAATTGGGTTGATAGGAGTAATTTATTGGCCAAACTAGCCACAGAACAAAAGTTGTCGAATTTGGCCAAAATCCCAAGGCTTTAGCCTATCAATTTTCAAAATTTTTAACGAGGCGTAACATTCATGAAAATCGAATCAACCATGCATAAACAAAGTTTGAACGTTAATAAATATGAAAATTGAGTAGATAGGTGTAAATTATTAGCAAAAATAGTCACAGAACAAAAGTTGTCGAATTTCGCAAAAATCCCAAGGCTTTAGCCTATCAATTTTCAAAAAATTTTGACGAGGTGTAAAAATCATGAAAATCGAATCAACCATGCATAAACGAAGTCTGAACATTAAAAAATAGGAAAATTGAGTAGATAGGGGTAATTTATTGGCGAAACTAGTCACAGAACAAAAGTTGTCGAATTTCGCCAAAATCCCTAGGCTTTAGCCTATCAATTTTAAAATTTTTTGTCGAGGTGTAAAATTCATAAAAATCGTATCAATCATGCACAAACGACGTTTGAACATTAAAAAATATGAAAATTGAGTTGATAGGTGTAATTTATTGGCCAAACTAGTCACAAAACAAAAGTTGTTGAATTTTCCCAAAATCCCTAGGCTTTAGCCTATCAATTTTCAAAATTTTTTGATTAGGTGTAAAATTCATGAAAATCAAATCAATCATACACAAACGATGTTTGAACATTAACAAATATGAAAATTGAGTTGATAGGTGTAATTTATTGGCCAAACTAGTCACAGAACAAACGTTGTCGAATTTCACCAAAATACCTAGGCTTTAGCCTATCAATTTTCAAAACTTTTTGATGAGGTGTAAAATTCATGAAAATCAAATCAACCAAGCACAAACTAAGTGTGAACATTAAAAAATATGAAAATGGAATAGATATGTTTAATTTATTGGCCAAACTAGTCACAGAACAAAAGTTGTCGAATTTCGCAAAAATCCCAAGGCTTAACCTATCAATTTTCAAAAATTTTTGACGAGGTGTAAAAATCATGAAAATCGAATCAACCATGCATTAACGAAGTTTGAACATTAACAAATAGGAAAATTGAGTAGATAGGTGTAATTTATTGGCCAAACTAGTCACAGAAAAAAAGTTGTCGAATTTCGCCAAAATCCCTAGGCTTTAGCCTATCCATTTTTAAAATTTTTTCTCGAGGTGTAAAATTCATAAAAATCATATCAATCATACACAAACGATGTTTGAACATTAACAAATATGAAAATTGAGTTGATAGGTGTAATTTATGGGCCTAACTAGTCACAAAACAAAAGTTGTTGAATTTCACTAAAATCCCTAGGCTTTAGCCTATCAATTTTCAAAAATTTTTGATGAGGTGTAAAATTCATGAAAATCAAATCAATCATACACAAACGAAGTTTGAACACTAACAAATATGAAAATTGAGTTGATAGGTGTAATTTATTGGCCAAACAAGTCACAGAACAAAAGTTGTCGAATTTCACCAAAATCCCTAGGCTTTAGCCTATCAATTTTCAAAATTTTTTGATGAGGTGTAAAATTCATGAAAATCAAATCAACCAAGCACAAACTAAGTGTGAACATTAAAAAATATGAAAATTGAGTAGATATGTTTAATTTATTGGCCAAACTAGTCAGAGAACAAAAGTTGTCGAATTTCGCAAAAATCCCTAGCCTTTAGCCTATCAATTTTTGAAATTTTTTGTCGAGGTGTAAAATTCATAAAAATCGTATCATTCATACACAAACTATGTTTGAACATTAACAAATATTAAAATTGAGTTGATAGGTGTAATTTATTGGCCAAACTAGTCACAAAACAAAAGTTTTTGAATTTCACCAAAGTCCCTAGGATTTAGCCTATCAATTTTCAAAATTTTTTGATGAAGTGTAAAATTCATGAAAATCAAATCAATCATACACAAACGATGTTTGAACATTAACAAATATGAAAATTGAGTTGATAGGTGTAATTTATTGGCCAAACAAGTCACAGAACAAAAGTTGTCGAATTTCGCCAAAATTCTGAGGCTTTAGCCTATCAATTTTCAAAAATTTTTGATGAGGTGTAAAATTCATAAAAATCAAATCAACCATGCACAAACTAAGTGTGAACATTAAAAAATATGAAAATTGAGTAGATATGTTTAATTTATTGGCCAAACTAGTCACAGAACAAAAGTTGTCGAATTTCGCAAAAATCCCAAGGCTTTAGCCTATCAATTTTCAAAAAATTTTGACGAGATGTAAAAATCATGAAAATCGAATCAACCATGCATAAACGAAGTCTGAACATTAACAAATAGGAAAATCGAGTAGATAGGGGTAATTTACTGGCGAAACTAGTCCCACAATAAAAGTTGTCGAATTTCGCCAAAATCCCTAGGCTTTAGCCTATCAATTTTTAAATTTTTTGTCGAGGAGTAAAATTCATAAAAATCATATCAATCATACACAAACGATGTTTGAACATTAAAAAATATGAAAATTGAGTTGATAGGTGTAATTTATGGGCCAAACTAGTCACAAAACAAAAGTTGTTGAATTTCACTAAAATCCCTAGGCTTTAGCCTATCAATTTGCAAAATTTTTTGATGAGGTGTAAAATTCATGAAAATCAAATCAATCATACACAAACGATGTTTGAACATTAACAAATATGAAAATTGAGTTGATAGGTGTAATTTATTGGCCAAACAAGTCACAGAAAAAAAGTTGTCGAATTTCACCAAAATCCCTAGGCTTTAGCCTATCAATTTTCAAAATTTTTTGATGAGGTGTAAAATTCATGAAAATCAAATCAACCATGCACAAACTAAGTGTGAACATTAAAAAATATGAAAATGGAGTAGATATGTTTAATTTATTGGCCAAACTAGTCACAGAACAAAAGTTGTCGAATTTCGCAAAAATCCCAAGGCTTTAGCCTATCAATTTTCAAAAATTTTTGACGAGGTGTAAAAATCATGAAAATCGAATCAACCATGCATAAACGAAATCTGAACATTAACAAATAGGAAAATTGAGTAGATAGGTGTAATTTATTGGCGAAACTAGTCGCAGAACAAAAGTTGTCGAATTTCGCAATAATCCCTAGGATTTAGCCTATCAATTTTTAAAATTTTTTGTCGAGGTGTAAAATTCATAAAAATCATGTCAATCATACACAAACGATGTTTGAACATTAACAAATATGAAAATTGAGTTGATAGGTGTAATTTATTGGCCAAACTAGTCACAAAACAAAAGTTGTTGAATTTCACCAAAATCCCTAGGCTTTAGCCTATCAATTTTCAAAATTTTTTGATGAGGTGTAAAATTCATGAAAATCAAATCAATCATGCACAAACGAAGTGTGAACATTAACAAATATGAAAATTGGGTTGATAGGTGTAATTTATTCGCCAAACTAGCCAGAGAACAAAAGTTGTCGAATTTGGCCAAAATCCCTAGGCTTTAGCCTATCGATTTTTAAATTTTTTTGACGAGGTGTAAAATTCATGAAAATCAAATCTGTCACGCACAAACGAAGTGTGAACATTAAGAAATATAAAAATTGGGTTGATAGGTGTAATTTATTGGCGAAACTAGCCACAGAACAAAAGTTGTCGAATTTGGCCAAAATCCCAAGGCTTTAGCCTATCAATTTTCAAAATTTTTAACGAGGCGTAACATTCATGAAAATCGAATCAACCATGCATAAAAAAAGTTTGAACATTAATAAATATGAAAATTGAGTAGATAGGTGTAATTTATTGGCAAAAATAGTCACAGAACAAAAGTTGTCGAATTTCGCAAAAATCCCAAGGCTTTAGCCTATCAATTTTCAAAAAATTTTGACGAGGTGTAAAAATCATGAAAATCGAATCAACCATGCATAAACGAAGTCTAAACATTAACAAATAGGAAAATTGAGTAGATAGGTGTAATTTATTGGCCAAACTAGTCACAGAACAAAAGTTCTCGAATTTCGCCAAAATCCCTAGGCTTTAGCCTATCCATTTTTAAAATTTTTTGTCTAGGTGTAAAATTCATAAAAATCATGTCAATCATACACAAACGATGTTTGAACATTAACAAATATGAAAATTGAGTTGATAGGTGTAATTTATGGGCCAAACTAGTCACAAAACAAAAGTTGTTGAATTTCACTAAAATTCCTAGGCTTTAGCCTATCAATTTTCAAAATTTTTTGATGAGGTGTAAAATTCATGAAAATCAAATCAATCATACACAAACGATGTTTGAACATTAACAAATATGAAAATTGAGTTGATAGGTGTAATTTATTGGCCAAACAAGTCACAGAAAAAAAGTTGTCGAATTTCACCAAAATCCCTAGGCTTTAGCCTATCAATTTTCAAAATTTTTTGATGAGGTGTAAAATTCATGAAAATCAAATCAACCATGCACAAACTAAGTGTGAACATTAAAAAATATGAAAATGGAGTAGATATGTTTAATTTACTGGCCAAACTAGACACAGAACAAAAGTTGTCGAATTTCGTAAAAATCCCAAGGCTTTAGCCTATCATTTTTCAAAAATTTTTGACGAGGTGTAAAAATCATGAAAATCGAATCAACCATGCATAAACGAAGTCTGAACATTAACAAATAGGAAAATTAAGTAGATAGGGGTAATTTATTGGCGAAACTAGTCCCAGAACAAAAGTTGTCGAATTTCGCCAAAATCCCTAGGCTTTAGCCAATCAATTTTAAAATTTTTTGTCGAGGTGTAAAATTCATAAAAATCATATCAATCAAACACAAACGATGTTTGAACATTAACAAATATGAAAATTGAGTTGATAGGTGTAATTTATTGGCCAAACTAGTCACAAAACAAAAGTTGTTGAATTTTACCAAAATCCCTAGGCTTTAGCCTATCAATTTTCAAAATTTTTTGATGAGGTGTAAAATTCATGAAAATCAATTCAATCATGCACAAACGAAGTGTGAACATTAATAAATATGAAAATTTGGTTGATAGGTGTAATTTATTCGCCAAACTAGCCAGAGAACAAAAGTTGTCGAATTTGGCCAAAATCCCTAGGCTTTAGCCTATCTATTTTTAAATTTTTTTGTCGAGGTGTAAAATTCATGAAAATCAAATCTGTCACGCACAAACGAAGTGTGAACATTAACAAATATAAAAATTGGGTTGATAGGTGTAATTTATTGGCGAAACTAGCCACAGAACAAAAGTTGTCGAATTTGACCAAAATCCCAAGGCTTTGGCCTATCAATTTTCAAAATTTTTAACGAGGCGTAACATTCATGAAAATCAAATCAACCATGCATAAACAAAGTTTGAACATTAATAAATATGAAAATTGAGTAGATAGGTGTAATTTATTGGCAAAAATAGTCACAGAACAAAAGTTGTCGAATTTCGCAAAAATCCCAAGGCTTTAGCCTATCAATTTTCAAAAAATTTTGACGAGGTGTAAAAATCATGAAAATCAAATCAACCATGCATAAACGAAGTCTGAACATTAACAAATAGGAAAATTGAGTAGATAGGGGTAATTTATTGGCGAAACTAGTCACAGAACAAAAGTTGTCGAATTTCGCCAAAATCCCTAGGCTTTAGCCTATCAATTTTAAAATTTTTTGTCGAGGTGTAAAATTCATAAAAATCATATCAATCATACACAAACGATGTTTGAACATTAAAAAATATGAAAATTGAGTTGATAGGTGTAATTTATGGGCCAAACTAGTCACAAAACAAAAGTTTTTGAATTTCACCAAAATCCCTAGGCTTTAGCCTATCAATTTTCAAAATTTTTTGATGAAGTGTAAAATTCATGAAAATCAAATCAATCATACACAAACGATGTTTGAACATTAACAAATATGAAAATTGAGTTGATAGGTGTAATTTATTGGCCAAACAAGTCACAGAACAAAAGTTGTCGAATTTCACCAAAATTCTGAGGCTTTAGCCTATCAATTTTCAAAAATTTTTGATGAGGTGTAAAATTCATAAAAATCAAATCAACCATGCACAAACTAAGTGTGAACATTAAAAAATATGAAAATTGAGTACATATGTTTAATTTATTGGCCAAACTAGTCACAGAACAAAAGTTGTCGAATTTCGCAAAAATCCCAAGGCTTTAGCCTATCAATTTTCAAAAATTTTTCACGAGGTGTAAAAATCATGAAAATCGAATCAACCATGCATAAACGAAGTCTGAACATTAACAAATAGGAAAATTGAGTAGATAGGTGTAATTTATTGGCCAAACTAGTCACAGAACAAAAGTTGTCGAATTTCGCCAAAATCCATAGGCTTTAGCCTATCCATTTTTAAAATTTTTTGTCGAGGTGTAAAATTCATAAAAATCATGTCAATCATACACAAACGATGTTTGAACATTAACAAATATGAAAATTGAGTTGATAGGTGTAATTTATGGGCCAAACTAGTCACAAAACAAAAGTTGTTGAATTTCACCAAAATCCCTAGGCTTTAGCCTATCAATATTCAAAATTTTTTGATGAGGTGTAAAATTCATGAAAATCAAATCAATCATGCACAAACGAAGTGTGAACATTAACAAAAATGAAAATTGGGTTGATAGGTGTAATTTATTCGCCAAACTAGCCAGAGAACAAAAGTTGTCGAATTTGGCCAAAATCCCTAGGCTTTAGCCTATCTATTTTTAAATTTTTTTGACGAGGTGTAAAATTCATGAAAATCAAATCTGTCACGCACAAACGAAGTGTGAACATTAAGAAATATAAAAATTGGGTTGATAGGTGTAATTTATTGGCGAAACTAGCCACAGAACAAAAGTTGTCGAATTTGGCCAAAATCCCAAGGCTTTAGCCTATTAATTTTCAAAATTTTTAACGAGGCGTAACATTCATGAAAATCGAATCAACCATGCATAAACAATTTTTGAACATTAATAAATATGAAAATTGAGTAGATAGGTGTAATTTATTGGCAAAAATAGTCACAGAATAAAAGTTGTCGAATTTCGTAAAAATCCCAAGGCTTTAGCCTATCAATTTTCAAAAAATTTTGACGAGGTGTAAAAATCATGAAAATCGAATCAACCATGCATAAACGAAGTCTGAACATTAACAAATAGGAAAATTGAGTAGATAGGGGTAATTTATTGGCGAAACTAGTCCTAGAATAAAAGTTGTCGAATTTCGCCAAAATCCCTAGGCTTTAGCCTATCAATTTTAAAATTTTTTGTCGAGGTGTAAAATTCATAAAAATCATATCAATCATACACAAACGATGTTTGAACATTAACAAATATGAAAATTGAGTTGATAGGTGTAATTTGTGGGCCAAACTAGTCACAAAACAAAAGTTGTTGAATTTCACCAAAATCCCTAGGCTTTAGCCTATCAATTTTCAAAATTTTTTGATGAGGTGTAAAATTCATGAAAATCAAATCAATCATACACAAACGATGTTTGAACATTAACAAATATGAAAATTGAGTTGATAGGTGTAATTTATTGGCCAAACAAGTCACAGAACAAAAGTTGTCGAATTTCACCAAAATTCTGAGGCTTTAGCCTATCAATTTTCAAAAATTTTTGATGAGGTGTAAAATTCATAAAAATCAAATCAACCATGCAAAAACTAAGTGTGAACATTAAAAAATATGAAAATTGAGTAGATATGTTTAATTTATTGGCCAAACTAGTCACAGAACAAAAGTTGTCGAATTTCGCAAAAATCCCAAGGCTTTAGCCTATCAATTTTCAAAAATTTTTGACGAGGTGTAAAAATCATGAAAATCGAATCAACCATGCATAAACGAAGTCTGAACATTAACAAATAGGAAAATTGAGTAGATAGGTGTAATTTATTGGCCAAACTAGTCACAGAACAAAAGTTGTCGAATTTCGCCAAAATCCATAGGCTTTAGCCTATCCATTTTTAAAATTTTTTGTCGAGGTGTAAAATTCATAAAAATCATATCAATCATACACAAACGATATTTGAACATTAACAAATATGAAAATTGAGTTGATAGGTGTAATTTATGGGCCAAACTAGTCACAAAACAAAAGTTGTTGAATTTCACTAAAATCCCTAGGCTTTAGCCTATCAATTTTTAAAATTTTTTGTCGAGGTGTAAAATTCATAAAAATCATATCAATCATACACAAACGATGTTTGAACATTAACAAATATGAAAATTGAGTTGATAGGTGTAATTTATTGGCCAAACTAGTCACAAAACAAAAGTTGTTGAATTTCACCAAAATCCCTAGGCTTTAGCCAATCAATTTTCAAAATTTTTTGATGAGGTGTAAAATTCATGAAAATCAAATCAATCATGCACAAACGAAGTGTGAACATTAACAAATATGAAAATTGGGTTGATAGGTGTAATTTATTGGCCAAACTAGCCTGAGAACAAAAGTTGTCGAATTTGGCCAAAATCCCTAGGCTTTAGCCTATCTATTTTTCAATTTTTTTGACGAGGTGTAAAATTCATGAAAATCAAATCTGTCACGCACAAACGAAGTGTGAACATTAAGAAATATAAAAATTGGGTTGATAGGTGTAATTTATTGGCGAAACTAGCCACAGAACAAAAGTTGTCGAATTTGGCCAAAATCCCAAGGCTTTAGCCTATCAATTTTCAAAATTTTTTGATGAGGTGTAAAATTCATGAAAATCAAATCAATCATACACAAACGATGTTTGAACATTAACAAATATGAAAATTGAGTTGATAGGTGTAATTTATTGGCCAAACAAGTCACAGAACAAAAGTTGTCGAATTTCACCAAAATTCTGAGGCTTTAGCCTATCAATTTTCAAAAATTTTTGATGAGGTGTAAAATTCATAAAAATCAAATCAACCATGCAAAAACTAAGTGTGAACATTAAAAAATATGAAAATTGAGTAGATATGTTTAATTTATTGGCCAAACTAGTCACAGAACAAAAGTTGTCGAATTTCGCAAAAATCCAAGGCTTTAGCCTATCAATTTTCAAAAATTTTTGACGAGGTGTAAAAATCATGAAAATCGAATCAACCATGCATAAACGAAGTCTGAACATTAACAAATAGGAAAATTGAGTAGATAGGTGTAATTTATTGGCCAAACTAGTCACAGAACAAAAGTTGTCGAATTTCGCCAAAATCCATAGGCTTTAGCCTATCCATTTTTAAAATTTTTTGTCGAGGTGTAAAATTCATAAAAATCATATCAATCATACACAAACGATATTTGAACATTAACAAATATGAAAATTGAGTTGATAGGTGTAATTTATGGGCCAAACTAGTCACAAAACAAAAGTTGTTGAATTTCACTAAAATCCCTAGGCTTTAGCCTATCAATTTTTAAAATTTTTTGTCGAGGTGTAAAATTCATAAAAATCATATCAATCATACACAAACGATGTTTGAACATTAACAAATATGAAAATTGAGTTGATAGGTGTAATTTATTGGCCAAACTAGTCACAAAACAAAAGTTGTTGAATTTCACCAAAATCCCTAGGCTTTAGCCAATCAATTTTCAAAATTTTTTGATGAGGTGTAAAATTCATGAAAATCAAATTAATCATGCACAAACGAAGTGTGAACATTAACAAATATGAAAATTGGGTTGATAGGTGTAATTTATTGGCCAAACTAGCCTGAGAACAAAAGTTGTCGAATTTGGCCAAAATCCCTAGGCTTTAGCCTATCTATTTTTCAATTTTTTTGACGAGGTGTAAAATTCATGAAAATCAAATCTGTCACGCACAAACAAAGTGTGAACATTAAGAAATATAAAAATTGGGTTGATAGGTGTAATTTATTGGCGAAACTAGCCACAGAACAAAAGTTGTCGAATTTGGCCAAAATCCCAAGGCTTTAGCCTATCAATTTTCAAAATTTTTAACGAGGCGTAACATTCATGAAAATCGAATCAACCATGCATAAACAATGTTTGAACATTAATAAATATGAAAATTGAGTAGATAGGTGTAATTTATTGGCAAAAATAGTCACAGAATAAAAGTTGTCGAATTTCGTAAAAATCCCAAGGCTTTAGCCTATCAATTTTCAAAAAATTTTGACGAGGTGTAAAAATCATGAAAATCGAATCAACCATGCATAAACGAAGTCTGAACATTAACAAATAGGAAAATTGAGTAGATAGGGGTAATTTATTGGCGAAACTAGTCCTAGAATAAAAGTTGTCGAATTTCGCCAAAATCCCTAGGCTTTAGCCTATCAATTTTAAAATTTTTTGTCGAGGTGTAAAATTCATAAAAATCATATCAATCATACACAAACGATGTTTGAACATTAACAAATATGAAAATTGAGTTGATAGGTGTAATTTGTGGGCCAAACTAGTCACAAAACAAAAGTTGTTGAATTTCACCAAAATCCCTAGGCTTTAGCCTATCAATTTTCAAAATTTTTTGATGAGGTGTAAAATTCATGAAAATCAAATCAATCATACACAAACGATGTTTGAACATTAACAAATATGAAAATTGAGTTGATAGGTGTAATTTATTGGCCAAACAAGTCACAGAACAAAAGTTGTCGAATTTCACCAAAATTCTGAGGCTTTAGCCTATCAATTTTCAAAAATTTTTGATGAGGTGTAAAATTCATAAAAATCAAATCAACCATGCAAAAACTAAGTGTGAACATTAAAAAATATGAAAATTGAGTAGATATGTTTAATTTATTGGCCAAACTAGTCACAGAACAAAAGTTGTCGAATTTCGCAAAAATCCCAAGGCTTTAGCCTATCAATTTTCAAAAATTTTTGACGAGGTGTAAAAATCATGAAAATCGAATCAACCATGCATAAACGAAGTCTGAACATTAACAAATAGGAAAATTGAGTAGATAGGTGTAATTTATTGGCCAAACTAGTCACAGAACAAAAGTTGTCGAATTTCGCCAAAATCCATAGGCTTTAGCCTATCCATTTTTAAAATTTTTTGTCGAGGTGTAAAATTCATAAAAATCATATCAATCATACACAAACAATATTTGAACATTAACAAATATGAAAATTGAGTTGATAGGTGTAATTTATGGGCCAAACTAGTCACAAAACAAAAGTTGTTGAATTTCACTAAAATCCCTAGGCTTTAGCCTATCAATTTTTAAAATTTTTTGTCGAGGTGTAAAATTCATAAAAATCATATCAATCATACACAAACGATGTTTGAACATTAACAAATATGAAAATTGAGTTGATAGGTGTAATTTATTGGCCAAACTAGTCACAAAACAAAAGTTGTTGAATTTCACCAAAATCCCTAGGCTTTAGCCAATCAATTTTCAAAATTTTTTGATGAGGTGTAAAATTCATGAAAATCAAATTAATCATGCACAAACGAAGTGTGAACATTAACAAATATGAAAATTGGGTTGATAGGTGTAATTTATTGGCCAAACTAGCCTGAGAACAAAAGTTGTCGAATTTGGCCAAAATCCCTAGGCTTTAGCCTATCTATTTTTCAATTTTTTTGACGAGGTGTAAAATTCATGAAAATCAAATCTGTCACGCACAAACAAAGTGTGAACATTAAGAAATATAAAAATTGGGTTGATAGGTGTAATTTATTGGCGAAACTAGCCACAGAACAAAAGTTGTCGAATTTGGCCAAAATCCCAAGGCTTTAGCCTATCAATTTTCAAAATTTTTAACGAGGCGTAACATTCATGAAAATCGAATCAACCATGCATAAACAATGTTTGAACATTAATAAATATGAAAATTGAGTAGATAGGTGTAATTTATTGGCAAAAATAGTCACAGAATAAAAGTTGTCGAATTTCGTAAAAATCCCAAGGCTTTAGCCTATCAATTTTCAAAAAATTTTGACGAGGTGTAAAAATCATGAAAATCGAATCAACCATGCATAAACGAAGTCTGAACATTAACAAATAGGAAAATTGAGTAGATAGGGGTAATTTATTGGCGAAACTAGTCCTAGAATAAAAGTTGTCGAATTTCGCCAAAATCCCTAGGCTTTAGCCTATCAATTTTAAAATTTTTTGTCGAGGTGTAAAATTCATAAAAATCATATCAATCATACACAAACGATGTTTGAACATTAACAAATATGAAAATTGAGTTGATAGGTGTAATTTGTGGGCCAAACTAGTCACAAAACAAAAGTTGTTGAATTTCACCAAAATCCCTAGGCTTTAGCCTATCAATTTTCAAAATTTTTTGATGAGGTGTAAAATTCATGAAAATCAAATCAATCATACACAAACGATGTTTGAACATTAACAAATATGAAAATTGAGTTGATAGGTGTAATTTATTGGCCAAACAAGTCACAGAACAAAAGTTGTCGAATTTCACCAAAATTCTGAGGCTTTAGCCTATCAATTTTCAAAAATTTTTGATGAGGTGTAAAATTCATAAAAATCAAATCAACCATGCAAAAACTAAGTGTGAACATTAAAAAATATGAAAATTGAGTAGATATGTTTAATTTATTGGCCAAACTAGTCACAGAACAAAAGTTGTCGAATTTCGCAAAAATCCCAAGGCTTTAGCCTATCAATTTTCAAAAATTTTTGACGAGGTGTAAAAATCATGAAAATCGAATCAACCATGCATAAACGAAGTCTGAACATTAACAAATAGGAAAATTGAGTAGATAGGAGTAATTTATTGGCCAAACTAGTCACAGAACAAAAGTTGTCGAATTTCGCCAAAATCCATAGGCTTTAGCCTATCCATTTTTAAAATTTTTTGTCGAGGTGTAAAATTCATAAAAATCATATCAATCATACACAAACGATATTTGAACATTAACAAATATGAAAATTGAGTTGATAGGTGTAATTTATGGGCCAAACTAGTCACAAAACAAAAGTTGTTGAATTTCACTAAAATCCCTAGGCTTTAGCCTATCAATTTTTAAAATTTTTTGTCGAGGTGTAAAATTCATAAAAATCATATCAATCATACACAAACGATGTTTGAACATTAACAAATATGAAAATTGAGTTGATAGGTGTAATTTATTGGCCAAACTAGTCACAAAACAAAAGTTGTTGAATTTCACCAAAATCCCTAGGCTTTAGCCAATCAATTTTCAAAATTTTTTGATGAGGTGTAAAATTCATGAAAATCAAATCAATCATGCACAAACGAAGTGTGAACATTAACAAATATGAAAATTGGGTTGATAGGTGTAATTTATTGGCCAAACTAGCCTGAGAACAAAAGTTGTCGAATTTGGCCAAAATCCCTAGGCTTTAGCCTATCTATTTTTCAATTTTTTTGACGAGGTGTAAAATTCATGAAAATCAAATCTGTCACGCACAAACGAAGTGTGAACATTAAGAAATATAAAAATTGGGTTGATAGGTGTAATTTATTGGCGAAACTAGCCACAGAACAAAAGTTGTCGAATTTGGCCAAAATCCCAAGGCTTTAGCCTATCAATTTTCAAAATTTTTAACGAGGCGTAACATTCATGAAAATCGAATCAACCATGCATAAACAATGTTTGAACATTAATAAATATGAAAATTGAGTAGATAGGTGTAATTTATTGGCAAAAATAGTCACAGAATAAAAGTTGTCGAATTTCGTAAAAATCCCAAGGCTTTAGCCTATCAATTTTCAAAAAATTTTGACGAGGTGTAAAAATCATGAAAATCGAATCAACCATGCATAAACGAAGTCTGAACATTAACAAATAGGAAAATTGAGTAGATAGGGGTAATTTATTGGCGAAACTAGTCCCAGAATAAAAGTTGTCGAATTTCGCCAAAATCCCTAGGCTTTAGCCTATCAATTTTAAAATTTTTTGTCGAGGTGTAAAATTCATAAAAATCATATCAATCATACACAAACGATGTTTGAACATTAACAAATATGAAAATTGAGTTGATAGGTGTAATTTATGGGCCAAACTAGTCACAAAACAAAAGTTGTTGAATTTCACTAAAATCCCTAGGCTTTAGCCTATCAATTTTTAAAATTTTTTGTCGAGGTGTAAAATTCATAAAAATCATATCAATCATACAAAAACGATGTTTGAACATTAACAAATATGAAAATTGAGTTGATAGGTGTAATTTATTGGCCAAACTAGTCACAAAACAAAAGTTGTTGAATTTCACCAAAATCCCTAGGCTTTAGCCAATCAATTTTCAAAATTTTTTGATGAGGTGTAAAATTCATGAAAATCAAATCAATCATGCACAAACGAAGTGTGAACATTAACAAATATGAAAATTGGGTTGATAGGTGTAATTTATTCGCCAAACTAGCCAGAGAACAAAAGTTGTCGAATTTGGCCAAAATCCCTAGGCTTTAGCCTATCTATTTTTAAATTTTTTTGACGAGGTGTAAAATTCATGAAAATCAAATCTGTCACGCACAAACGAAGTGTGAACATTAAGAAATATAAAAATTGGGTTGATAGGTGTAATTTATTGGCAAAACTAGCCACAGAACAAAAGTTGTCGAATTTGGCCAAAATCCCAAGGATTTAGCCTATCAATTTTCAAAATTTTTAACGAGGCGTAACATTCATGAAAATCGAATCAACCATGCATAAACAAAGTTTGAACATTAATAAATATGAAAATTGAGTAGATAGGTGTAATTTATTGGCAAAAATAGTCACAGAATAAAAGTTGTCGAATTTCGCAAAAATCCCAAGGCTTTGGCCTATCAATTTTCAAAAAATTTTGACGAGGTGTAAAAATCATGAAAATCGAATCAACCATGCATAAACGAAGTCTGAACATTAACAAATAGGAAAATTGAGTAGATAGGGGTAATTTATTGGCGAAACTAGTCCCAGAATAAAAGTTGTCGAATTTCGCCAAAATCCCTAGGCTTTAGCCTATCAATTTTAAAATTTTTTGTCGAGGTGTAAAATTCATCAAAATCATATCAATCATACACAAACGATGTTTGAACATTAACAAATATGAAAATTGAGTTGATAGGTGTAATTTATGGGCCAAACTAGTCACAAAACAAAAGTTGTTGAATTTCACCAAAATCCCTAGGCTTTAGCCTATCAATTTTCAAAATTTTTTGATGAGGTGTAAAATTTATGAAAATCAAATCAATCATACACAAACGATGTTTGAACATTAACAAATATGAAAATTGAGTTGATAGGTGTAATTTATTGGCCAAACAAGTCACAGAACAAAAGTTGTCGAATTTCACCAAAATTCTGAGGCTTTAGCCTATCAATTTTCAAAAATTTTTGATGAGGTGTAAAATTCATAAAAATCAAATCAACCATGCACAAACTAAGTGTGAACATTAAAAAATATGAAAATTTAGTAGATAAGTTTAATTTATTGGCCAAACTAGTCACAGAACAAAAGTAGTCGAATTTCGAAAAAATCCCAAGGCTTTAGCCTATCAATTTTCAAAAATTTTTGACGATGTGTAAAAATCATGAAAATCGAATCAACCATGCATAAACGAAATCTGAACATTAACAAATAGGAAAATTGAGTAGATAGGTGTAATTTATTGGCCAAACTAGTCACAGAACAAAAGTTGTCGAATTTCGCCAAAATCCATAGGCTTTAGCCTATCCATTTTTAAAATTTTTTGTCGAGGTGTAAAATTCATAAAAATCATATCAATCATACACAAACGATATTTGAACATTAACAAATATGAAAATTGAGTTGATAGGTGTAATTTATGGGCCAAACTAGTCACAAAACAAAAGTTGTTGAATTTCACTAAAATCCCTAGGCTTTAGCCTATCAATTTTTAAAATTTTTTGTCGAGGTGTAAAATTCATAAAAATAATATCAATCATACACAAACGATGTTTGAACATTAACAAATATGAAAATTGAGTTGATAGGTGTAATTTATTGGCCAAACTAGCCACAAAACAAAAGTTGTTGAATTTCACCAAAATCCCTAGGCTTTAGCCTATCAATTTTCAAAATTTTTTGATGAGGTGTAAAATTCATGAAAATCAAATCAATCATGCACAAACGAAGTGTGAACATTAAAAAATATGAAAATTGAGTAGATATGTTTAGTTTATTGGCCAAACTAGTCACAGAACAAAAGTTGTCGAATTTCGCAAAAATCCCAAGGCTTTAGCCTATCAATTTTCAAAAATTTTTGACGAGGTGTAAAAATCATGAAAATCGAATCAACCGTGCATAAACGAAGTCTGAACATTAACAAATAGGAAAATTGAGTAGATAGGTGTAATTTATTGGCCAAACTAGTCACAGAAAAAAAGTTGTCGAATTTCGCCAAAATCCATAGGCTTTAGCCTATCCATTTTTAAAATTTTTTGTCGAGGTGTAAAATTCATAAAAATCATGTCAATCATACACAAACGATGTTTGAACATTAACAAATATGAAAATTGAGTTGATAGGTGTAATTTGTGGGCCAAACTAGTCACAAAACAAAAGTTGTTGAATTTCACTAAAATCCCTAGGCTTTAGCCTATCAATTTTTAAAATTTTTTGTCGAGGTGTAAAATTCATAAAAATCATATCAATCATACACAAACGATGTTTGAACATTAACAAATATGAAAATTGAGTTGATAGGTGTAATTTATTGGCAAAACTAGTCACAAAACAAAAGTTGTTGAATTTCACAAAAATCCCTAGGCTTTAGCCTATCAATTTTCAAAATTTTTTGATGAGGTGTAAAATTCGTGAAAATCAAATCAACCATGTACAAACGAAGTGTGAACATTAAAAAATATGAAAATTGAGTAGATATGTTTAATTTATTGGCCAAACTAGTCACAGAACAAAAGTTGTCGAATTTCGCAAAAATCCCAAGGCTTTAGCCTATCAATTTTCAAAAATTTTTGACGAGGTGTAAAAATCATGAAAATCGAATCAACCGTGCATAAACGAAGTCTGAACATTAACAAATAGGAAAATTGAGTAGATAGGTGTAATTTATTGGCCAAACTAGTCACAGAACAAAAGTTGTCGAATTTTGCCAAAATCCATAGGCTTTAGCCTATCCATTTTTAAAATTTTTTTTCGAGGTGTAAAATTCATAAAAATCATGTCAATCATACACAAACGATGTTTGAACATTAACAAATATGAAAATTGAGTTGATAGGTGTAATTTATGGGCCAAACTAGTCACAAAACAAAAGTTGTTGAATTTCACTAAAATCCCTAGGCTTTAGCCTATCAATTTTTAAAATTTTTTGTCGAGGTGTAAAATTCATAAAAATCATATCAATCATACACAAACGATGTTTGAACATTAACAAATATGAAAATTGAGTTGATAGGTGTAATTTATTGGCCAAACTAGTCACAAAATAAAAGTTGTTGAATTTCACCAAAATCCCTAGGCTTTAGCCTATCAATTTTCAAAATTTTTTGATGAGGTGTAAAATTCATGAAAATCAAATCAATCATGCACAAACGAAGTGTGAACATTAAAAAATATGAAAATTGAGTAGATATGTTTAATTTATTGGCCAAACTAGTCACAGAACAAAAGTTGTCGAATTTCGCAAAAATCCCAAGGCTTTAGCCTATCAATTTTCAAAAATTTTTGACGAGGTGTAAAAATCATGAAAATCGAATCAACCATACATAAACGAAGTCTGAACATTAACAAATAGGAAAATTGAGTAGATAGGTGTAATTTATTGGCCAAACTAGTCACAGAACAAAAGTTGTTGAATTTCGCCAAAATCCCTAGACTTTAGCCTATCCATTTTTAAAATTTTTTGTCGAGGTGTAAAATTCATAAAAATCATGTCAATCATACACAAACGATGTTTGAACATTAACAAATATGAAAATTGAGTTGATAGGTGTAATTTATGGGCCAAACTAGTCACAAAACAAAAGTTGTTCAATTTCACTAAAATCCCTAGGCTTTAGCCTATCAATTTTCAAAATTTTTTGACGTGGTGTAAAATTCATGAAAATCAAATCAATCATACACAAACGATGTTTGAACATTAACAAATATGAAAATTGAGTTGATAGGTGTAATTTATTGGCCAAACAAGTCACAGAAAAAAAGTTGTCGAATTTCACCAAAATCCCTAGACTTTAGCCTATCAATTTTCAAAATTTTTTGATGAGGTGTCAAATTCATGAAAATCAAATCAACCATGCACAAACTAAGTGTGAACATTAAAAAATATGAAAATGGAGTAGATATGTTTAATTTATTGGCCAAACTAGATACAGAACAAAAGTTGTCGAATTTCGCAAAAATCCCAAGGCTTTAGCCTATCATTTTTCAAAAATTTTTGACGAGGTGTAAAAATCATGAAAATCGAATCAACCATGCATAAACGAATTCTGAACATTAACAAATAGGAAAATTGAGTAGATAGGTGTAATTTATTGGCCAAACTAGTCACAGAACAAAAGTTGTCGAATTTGGCCAAAATCCCTACGCTTTAGACTATCAATTTTTAAAATTTTTTGTCGAGGTGTAAAATTCATAAAAATCATATCAATCATACACAAACGATGTTTGAACATTAACAAATATGAAAATTGAGTTGATAGGTGTAATTTGTGGGCCAAACTAGTCACAGAACAAAAGTTGTTGAATTTCACCAAAATCCCTAGGCTTTAGCCTATAAATTTTCAAAATTTTTTGATGAGGTGTAAAATTCATGAAAATCAAATCAATCATGCACAAACGAAGTGTGAACATTAACAAATATGAAAATTGGGTTGATAGGTGTAATTTATTGGCCAAACTAGTCACAGAACAAAAGTTGTCGAATTTCGCCAAAATCCCAAGTCTTTAGCCTATCAATTATTTAAATTTTTTAACGAGGCGTAAAATTCATGAAAATCAAAAAAACCATGCACAAACTAAGTGTGAACATTAAAAAATATGAAAATTGAGTAGATATGTTTAATTTATTGGCCAAACTAGTCACAGAACAAAAGTTGTCGAATGTCGCCAAAATCCCTCGGCTTTAGCCTATCAATTTTTGAAATTTTTTGACGAGGTGTAAAATTCATGAATATCAAATCAACCATGCACAAACAAAGTGCGAACATTAACAAATAAGAAAATTGAGTAGATAGGAGTAATTTATTTGCCAAACTAGTCACAGAACAAAAGTTGTCGAATTTCGCCAAAATCCCTAGGCTTTAGCCTATCAATTTTTAAAATTTTTTGTCGAGGTGTAAAATTCATAAAAATCGTATCAATCATACACAAACGATGTTTGAACATTAACAAATATGAAAATTGAGTTGATAGGTGTAATTTATGGGCCAAACTAGTCACAAAACAAAAGTTTTTGAATTTCACCAAAATCCCTAGGCTTTAGCCTATCAATTTTCAAAATTTTTTGATGAGGTGTAAAATTCATGAAAATCAAATCAATCATACACAAACGATGTTTGAACATTAACAAATATGAAAATGGAGTTGATAGGTGTAATTTATTGGCCAAACAAGTCACAGAACAAAAGTTGTCGAATTTCACCAAAATTCTGAGGCTTTAGCCTATCAATTTTCAAAAAATTTTGATGAGGTGTAAAATTCATAAAAATCAAATCAACCATGCACAAACTAAGTGTGAACATTAAAAAATATGAAAATTGAATAGATATGTTTAATTTATTGGCCAAACTAGTCACAGAACAAAAGTTGTCGAATTTCGCAAAAATCCCAAGGCTTTAGCCTATCAATTTTCAAAAATTTTTGACGAGGTGTAAAAATCATGAAAATCGAATCAACCATGTATAAACGAAGTCTGAACATTAACAAATAGGAAAATTGAGTAGATAGGTGTAATTTATTGGCCAAACTAGTCACAGAACAAAAGTTGTCGAATTTCGCCAAAATCCATAGGCTTTAGCCTATCCATTTTTAAAATTTTTTGTCGAGGTGTAAAATTCATAAAAATCATGTCAATCATACACAAACGATGTTTGAACATTAAAAAATATGAAAATTGAGTTGATAGGTGTAATTTATGGGCCAAACTAGTCACAAAACAAAAGTTGTTGAATTTCACTAAAATCCCTAGGCTTTAGCCTATCAATTTTTAAAATTTTTTGTCGAGGTGTAAATTTCATAAAAATCATATCAATCATACACAAACGATGTTTGAACATTAACAAATATGAAAATTGAGTTGATAGGTGTAATTTATTGGCCAAACTACTCACAAAACAAAAGTTGTTGAATTTCACCAAAATCCCTATGCTTTAGCCTATCAATTTTCAAAATTTTTTGATGAGGTGTAAAATTCATGAAAATCAAATCAATCATGCACAAACGAAGTGTGAACATTAACAAATATGAAAATTGGGTTGATAGGTGTAATTTATTGGCCAAACTAGCCTGAGAACAAAAGTTGTCGAATTTGGCCAAAATCCCTAGGCTTTAGCCTATCTATTTTTCAATTTTTTTGACGAGGTGTAAAATTCATGAAAATCAAATCTGTCACGCACAAACGAAGTGTGAACATTAAGAAATATAAAAATTGGGTTGATAGGTGTAATTTATTGGCGAAACTAGCCACAGAACAAAAGTTGTCGAATTTGACCAAAATCCCAAGGCTTTAGCCTATCAATTTTCAAAATTTTTAACGAGGCGTAACATTCATGAAAATCGAATCAACCATGCATAAACAAAGTTTGAACATTAATAAATATGAAAATTGAGTAGATAGGTGTAATTTATTGGCAAAAATAGTCACAGAACAAAAGTTGTCGAATTTCGCAAAAATCCCAAGGCTTTAGCCTATCAATTTTCAAAAATTTTTGACGAGGTGTAAAAATCATGAAAATCGAATCAACCATGCATAAACGAAGTCTGAACATTAACAAATAGGAAAATTGAGTAGATTGGTGTAATTTATTGGCCAAACTAGTCACAGAACAAAAGTTGTCGAATTTCGCCAAAATCCATAGGCTTTAGCCTATCCATTTTTAAAATTTTTTGTCGAGGTGTAAAATTCATAAAAATCATGTCGATCATACACAAACGATGTTTGAACATTAACAAATATGAAAATTGAGTTGATAGGTGTAATTTATGGGCCAAACTAGTCACAAAACAAAAGTTGTTGAATTTCACTAAAATCCCTAGGCTTTAGCCTATCAATTTTTAATATTTTTTGTCGAGGTGTAAATTTCATAAAAATCATATCAATCATACACAAACTATGTTTGAACATTAACAAATATGAAAATTGAGTTGATAGGTGTAATTTATTGGCCAAACTAGTCACAAAACAAAAGTTGATGAATTTCACCAAAATACCTAGGCTTTAGCCTATCAATTTTCAAAATTTTTTGATGAGTTGTAAAATTCATGAAAATCAAATCAATCATACACAAACGATGTTTGAACATTAACAAATATGAAAATTGAGTTGATAGGTGTAATTTATTGGCCAAACAAGTCACAGAACATAAGTTGTCGAATTTCAACAAAATTCTGAGGCTTTAGCCTATCAATTTTCAAAAATTTTTGATGAGGTGTAAAATTCATAAAAATCAAATCAACCATGCACAAACTAAGTGTGAACATTAAAAAATATGAAAATTGAATAGATATGTTTAATTTATTGGCCAAACTAGTTACAGAACAAAAGTTGTCGAATTTCGCAAAAATCCCAAGGCTTTAGCCTATCAATTTTCAAAAATTTTTGACGAGGTGTAAAAATCATGAAAATCGAATCAACCATGCATAAACGAAGTCTGAACATTAACAAATAGGAAAATTGAGTAGATAGGTGTAATTTATTGGCCAAACTAGTCACAGAACAAAAGTTGTCGAATTTCGCCAAAATCCATAGGCTTTAGCCTATCCATTTTTAAAATTTTTTGTCGAGGTGTAAAATTCATAAAAATCATGTCAATCATACACAAACGATGTTTGAACATTAACAAATATGAAAATTGAGTTGATAGGTGTAATTTATGGGCCAAACTAGTCACAAAACAAAAGTTGTTGAATTTCACTAAAATCCCTAGGCTTTTTAGCCTATCCATTTTTAAAATTTTTTGTCGAGGTGTAAATTTCATAAAAATCATATCAATCATACACAAACGATGTTTGAACATTAACAAATATGAAAATTGAGTTGATAGGTGTAATTTATTGGCCAAACTAGTCACAAAACAAAAGTTGTTGAATTTCACCAAAATCCCTAGGCTTTAGCCTATCAATTTTCAAAATTTTTTGATGAGGTGTAAAATTCATGAAAATCAAATCAATCATGCACAAACGAAGTGTGAACATTAACAAATATGAAAATTGGGTTGATAGGTGTAATTTATTCGCCAAACTAGCCAGAGAACCAAACTTGTCGAATTTGGCCAAAATCCCTAGGCTTTAGCCTATCTATTTTTAAATTTTTTTGACGAGGTGTAAAATTCATGAAAATCAAATCTGTCACGCACAAACGAAGTGTGAACATTAAGAAATATAAAAATTGGGTTGATAGGAGTAATTTATTGGCGAAACTAGCCACAGAACAAAAGTTGTCGAATTTGGCCAAAATCCCAAGGCTTTAGCCTATCAATTTTAAAAATTTTTAACGAGGCGTAACATTCATGAAAATCGAATCAACCATGCATAAACAAAGTTTGAACATTAATAAATATGAAAATTGAGTAGATAGGTGTAATTTATTGGCAAAAATAGTCACAGAACAAAAGTTGTCGAATTTCGCAAAAATCCCAAGGCAAAGCCTATCAATTTTCAAAAAATTTTGACGAGGTGTAAAAATCATGAAAATCGAATCAACCATGCATAAACGAAGTCTGAACATTAACAAATAGGAAAATTGAGTAGATAGGGGTAATTTATTGGCGAAACTAGTCCCAGAACAAAAGTTGTCGAATTTCGCCAAAATCCCTAGGCTTTAGCCTATCAATTTTAAAATTTTTTGTCGAGGTGTAAAATTCATAAAAATCATATCAATCATACACAAACGATGTTTGAACATTAACAAATATGAAAATTGAGTTGATAGGTGTAATTTATGGGCCAAACTAGTCACAAAACAAAAGTTGTTGAATTTCACTAAAATCCCTAGGCTTTAGCCTATCAATTTTTAAAATTTTTTGTCGAGGTGTAAATTTCATAAAAATCATATCAATCATACACAAACTATGTTTGAACATTAACAAATATGAAAATTGAGTTGATAGGTGTAATTTATTGGCCAAACTAGTCACAAAACAAAAGTTGTTGAATTTCACCAAAATCCCTAGGCTTTAGCCTATCAATTTTCAAAATTTTTTGATGAGGTGTAAAATTGATGAAAATCAAATCAATCAAACACAAACGATGTTTGAACATTAACAAATATGAAAATTGAGTTGATAGGTGTAATTTATTGGCCAAACAAGTCACAGAACAAAAGTTGTCGAATTTCACCAAAATTCTGAGGCTTTAGCCTATCAATTTTCAAAAATTTTTGATGAGGTGTAAAATTCATAAAAATCAAATCAACCATGCACAAACTAAGTGTGAACATTAAAAAATATGAAAATTGAATAGATATGTTTAATTTATTGGCCAAACTAGTCACAAAACAAAAGTTGTCGAATTTCGCAAAAATCCAAAGGCTTTAGCCTATCAATTTTCAAAAATTTTTGACGAGGTGTAAAAATCATAAAAATCGAATCAACCATGCATAAACGAAGTCTGAACATTAACAAATAGGAAAATTGAGTAGATAGGTGTAATTTATTGGCCAAACTAGTCACAGAACAAAAGTTGTCGAATTTCGCCAAAATCCATAGGCTTTAGCCTATCCATTTTTAAAATTTTTTGTCGAGGTGTAAAATTCATAAAAATCATGTCAATCATACACAAACGATGTTTGAACATTAACAAATATGAAAATTGAGTTGATAGGTGTAATTTATGGGTCAAACTAGTCACAAAACAAAAGTTGTTGAATTTCACTAAAATCCCTAGGATTTATCCTATCAATTTTTAAAATTTTTTGTCGAGGTGTAAATTTCATAAAAATCATATCAATCATACACAAACGATGTTTGAACATTAACAAATATGAAAATTGAGTTGATAGGTGTAATTTATTGGCCAAACTAGTCACAAAACAAAAGTTGTTGAATTTCACCAAAATCCCTAGGCTTTAGCCTATCAATTTTCAAAATTTTTTGATGAGGTGTAAAATTCATGAAAATCAAATCAATCATGCACAAACGAAGTGTGAACATTAACAAATATGAAAATTGGGTTGATAGGTGTAATTTATTCGCCAAACTAGCCAGAGAACAAAACTTGTCGAATTTGGCCAAAATCCCTAGGCTTTAGCCTATCTATTTTTAAATTTTTTTGACGAGGTGTAAAATTCATGAAAATCAAATCTGTCACGCACAAACGAAGTGTGAACATTAAGAAATATAAAAATTGGGTTGATAGGTGTAATTTATTGGCGAAACTAGCCACAGAACAAAAGTTGTCGAATTTGACCAAAATCCCAAGGCTTTAGCCTATCAATTTTCAAAATTTTTAACGAGGCGTAACATTCATGAAAATCGAATCCACCATGCATAAACAAAGTTTGAACATTAATAAATATGAAAATTGAGTAGATAGGTGTAATTTATTGGCAAAAATAGTCACAGAACAAATGTTGTCGAATTTCGCAAAAATCCCAAGGCTTTAGCCTATCAATTTTCAAAAAAATTTGACGAGGGGTAAAAATCATGAAAATCGAATCAACCATGCATAAATGAAGTCTGAACATTAACAAATAGGAAAATTGAGTTGATAGGGGTAATTTATTGGCGAAACTAGTCCCAGAACAAAAGTTGTCGAATTTCGCCAAAATCCCTAGGCTTTAGCCTATCAATTTTAAAATTTTTTGTCGAGGTGTAAAATTCATAAAAATCATATCAATCATACACAAACGATGTTTGAACATTAACAAATATGAAAATTGAGTTGATAGGTGTAATTTATGGGCCAAACTAGTCACAAAACAAAAGTTGTTGAATTTCACCAAAATCCCTAGGCTTTAGCCTATCAATTTTCAAAATTTTTTGACGAGGTGTAAAATTCATGAAAATCAAATCAATCATACACAAACGATGTTTGAACATTAACAAATATGAAAATTGAGTTGATAGGTGTAATTTATTGGCCAAACAAGTCACAGAACAAAAGTTGTCGAATTTCACCAAAATTCTGAGGCTTTAGCCTATCAATTTTCAAAAATTTTTGATGAGGTGTAAAATTCATAAAAATCAAATCAACCATGCACAAACTAAGTGTGAACATTAAAAAATATGAAAATTGAATAGATATGTTTAATTTATTGGCCAAACTAGTCACAGAACAAAAGTTGTCGAATTTCGCAAAAATCCCAAGGCTTTAGCCTATCAATTTTCAAAAATTTTTGACGAGGAGTAAAAATCATGAAAATCGAATCAACCATGCATAAACAAAGTCTGAACATTAACAAATAGGAAAATTGAGTAGATAGATGTAATTGATTGGCCAAACTAGTCACAGAACAAAAGTTGTCGAATTTCGCCAAAATCCATAGGCTTTCGCCTATCCATTTTTAAAATTTTTTGTCGAGGTGTAAAATTCATAAAAATCATGTCAATCATACAAAAACGATGTTTGAACATTAACAAATATGAAAATTGAGTTGATAGGTGTAATTTATGGGCCAAACTAGTCACAAAACAAAAGTTGTTGAATTTCACTAAAATCCCTAGGCTTTAGCCTATCAATTTTTAAAATTTTTTGTCGAGGGTAAATTTCATAAAAATCATATCAATCATACACAAACGATGTTTGAACATTAACAAATATGAAAATTGAGTTGATAGGTGTAATTTATTGGCCAAACTAGTAACAAAACAAAAGTTGTTGAATTTCACCAAAATCCCTAGGCTTTAGCCTATCAATTTTCAACATTTTTTGATGAGGTGTAAAATTCATGAAAATCAAATCAATCATACACAAACGTTGTTTGAACATCAACAAATATGAAAATTGAGTTGATAGGTGTAATTTATTGGCCAAACAAGTTACAGAACAAAAGTTGTCGAATTTCACCAAAATTCTGAGGCTTTAGCTTATCAATTTTCAAAAATTTTTGATGAGTTGTAAAATTCATAAAAATCAAATCAACCATGCACAAACTAAGTGTGAACATTAAAAAATATGAAAATTGAATAGATATGTTTAATTTATTGGCCAAACTAGTCACAGAACAAGAGTTGTGGAATTTCGCAAAAATCCCAAGGCTTTAGCCTATCAATTTTCAAAAATTTTTGACGAGGTGTAAAAATCATAAAAATCGAATCAACCATGCATAAACGAAGTCTGAACATTAACAAATAGGAAAATTGAGTAGATAGGTGTAATTTATTGGCCAAACTTGTCACAGAACAAAAGTTGTCGAATTTCGCCAAAATCCATAGGCTTTAGCCTATCCATTTTTAAAATTTTTTGTCGAGGTGTAACATTCATAAAAATCATGTCAATCATACACAAACGATGTTTGAACATTAACAAATATGAAAATTGAGTTGATAGGTGTAATTTATGGGCCAAACTAGTCACAAAACAAAAGTTGTTGAATTTCACTAAAATCCCTAGGCTTTAGCCTATCAATTTTTAAAATTTTTTGTCGAGGTGTAAATTTCATAAAAATCATATCAATCATACACAAACGATGTTTGAACATTAACAAATATGAAATTTGAGTTGATAGGTGTAATTTATTGGCCAAACTAGTCACAAAACAAAAGTTGTTGAATTTCACCAAAATCCCTAGGCTTTAGCCTATCAATTTTCAAAATTTTTTGATGAGGTGTAAAATTCATGAAAATCAAATCAATCATGCACAAACGAAGTGTGAACATTAACAAATATGAAAATTGGGTTGATAGGTGTAATTTATTCGCCAAACTAGCCAGAGAACAATACTTGTCGAATTTGGCCAAAATCCCTAGGTTTGGCCTATCTATTTTTAAATTTTTTTTACGAGGTGTAAAATTCATGAAAATCAAATCTGTGACGCACAAACGAAGTGTGAACATTAAGAAATATAAAATTGGGTTGATAGGTGTAATTTATTGGCGAAACTAGCCACAGAACAAAAGTTGTCGAATTTGGCCAAAATCCCAAGGCTTTAGCCTATCAATTTTCAAAATTTTTTACGAGGCGTGACATTTATGAAAATCGAATCAACCATGCATAAACAAAGTTTGAACATTAATAAATATGAAAATTGAGTAGATAGGTGTAATTTATTGGCAAAAATAGTCACAGAACAAAAGTTGTCGAATTTCGAAAAAATCCCAAGGCTTTAGCCTATCAATTTTCAAAAAATTTTGACGAGGTGTAAAAATCATGAAAATCGAATCAACCATGCATAAACGTAGTCTGAACATTAACAAATAGGAAAATTGAGTAGATAGGGGTAATTTATTGGCGAAACTAGTCCCAGAACAAAAGTTATCGAATTTCGCCAAAATCCCTAGGCTTTAGCCTATCAATTTTAAAATTTTTTGTCGAAGTGTAAAATTCATAAAAATCATATCAATCATACACAAACGATGTTTGAACATTAACAAATATGAAAATTGAGTTGATAGGTGTAATTTATGGGCCAAACTAGTCACAAAACAAAAGTTGTTGAATTTCACCAAAATCCCTAGGCTTTAGCCTATCAATTTTCAAAATTTTTTGATGAGGTGTAAAATTCATGAAAATCAAATCAATCATACACAAACGATGTTTGAACATTAACAAATATGAAAATTGAGTTGATAGGTGTAATTTATTGGCCAAACAAGTCACAGAACAAAAGTTGTCGAATTTCACCAAAATTCTGAGGCTTTAGCCTATCAATTTTCAAAAATTTTTGATGAGGTGTAAAATTCATAAAAATCAAATCAACCATGCACAGACTAAGTGTGAACATTAAAAAATATGAAAATTGAGTAGATATGTTTAATTTATTGGCCAAACTAGTCACAGAACAAAAGTTGTCGAATTTCGCAAAAATCCCAAGGCTTTAGCCTATCAATTTTCAAAATTTTTTGACGAGGTGTAAAAATCATGAAAATCGAATCAACCAAGCGTAAACGAAGTCTGAAGATTAACAAATAGGAAAATTGAGTAGATAGGTGTAATTTATTGGCCAAGCTAGTCACAGAACAAAAGTTGTCGAATTTCGCCAAAATCCTTAGGCTTTAGCCTATCCATTTTTAAAATTTTTTGTCGAGGTGTAAAATTCATAAAAATCATGTAAATCATACACAAACGATGTTTGAACATTAACAAATATGAAAATTGAGTTGATAGGTGTAATTTATGGGCCAAACTAGTCACAAAACAAAATTTGTTGAATTTCACTAAAATCCCTAGGCTTTAGCCTATCAGTTTTCAAAATTTTTTGATAAGGTGTAAAATTCATGAAAATCAAATCAATCATACACAAACGATGTTTGAACATTAACAAATATGAAAATTGAGTTGATAGGTGTAATTTATTGGCCAAACAAGTCACAGAACAAAAGTTGTCGAATTTCACCAAAATCCCTAGGCTTTAGCCTATCAATTTTCAAAATTTTTTGATGAGGTGTAAAATTCATGAAAATCAAATCAACCATGCACAAACTAAGTGTGAACATTAAAAAATATGAAAATGGAGTAGATATGTTTAATTTATTGGCCAAACTAGACAGAAGAAAAGTTGTCGAATTTCGCAAAAATCCCAAGGCTTTAGCCTATCAATTTTCAAAAATTTTTGACGAGGTGTAAAAATCATGAAAATCGAATCAACCATGCATAAACGAAGTGTGAACATTAACAAATAGGAAAATTGAGTAGATAGGTGTAATTTATTGGCCAAAATGGTCACAGAACAAAAGTTGTCGAATTTCGCCAAAATCCCTATGCTTTAGCCTATCAATTTTTAAAATTTTTTGTCGAGGTGTAAAATTCATAAAAATTATATCAATCATACACAAACGATGTTTGAACATTAACAAATATGAAAATTGAGTTGATAGGTGTAATTTGTGGGCCAAACTAGTCACAGAACAAAAGTTGTTGAATTTAACCAAAATCCCTAGGCTTTAGCCTATAAATTTTCAAAATTTTTTGATAAGGTGTAAAATTCATGAAAATCAAATCAATCATGCACAAACGAAGTGTGAACATTAACAAATATGAAAATTGGGTTGATAGGTGTAATTTATTGGCCAAACTAGTCACAGAACAAAAGTTGTCGAATTTCGCCAAAATCCCAAGGCTTTAGCCTATCAATTTTTAAAATTTTTTAACGAGGCGTAAAATTCATGAAAATCAAATCAACCATGCACAAACTAAGTGTGAACATTAAAAAATATGAAAATTGAGTAGATATGTTTAATTTATTGGCCAAACTAGTCACAGAACAAAAGTTGTCGAATTTCGCCAAAATCCCTAGGCTTTAGCCTATCAATTTTTGAAATTTTTTGACGAGGTGTAAAATTCATGAATATCAAATCAACCATGCACAAACAAAGTGCGAACATTAACAAATAAGAAAGTTTAGTAGATAGGAGTAATTTATTTGCCAAACTAGTCACAGAACAAAAGTTGTCGAATTTCGCCAAAATCCCTAGGCTTTAGTCTATCAATTTTTAAAATTTTTTAACGAGGCGTAAAATTCGTGAAAATCAAAACAACCATGCACAAACTAAGTGTGAACATTAAAAAATATGAAAATTGAGAAGATATGTTTAATTTGTTGGCCAAACTAGTCACAGAACAAAAGTTGTCGAATTTCGCCAAAATCCCTAGGCTTTAGCCTATCAATTTTTGACATTTTTTGACGAGGTGTAAAATTCATGAATATCAAATCAACCATGCACAAACAAAGTGTGAACATTAACAAATAAGAAAATTGAGTAGATAGGAGTAATTTATTTGCCAAACTAGTCACAGAAGAAAAGTTGAGGAATTTCGCCAAAATCCCTAGGCTTTAGCCTATCTATTTTTAAGTTTTTTTGACGAGGTCTAAAATTCATGAAAATCAAATCAATCACGCACAAACGAAGTGTGAACATTAACAAATGTGAAAATTGGGTTGATAGGTGTAATTTATTGGCCAAACTAGCCACAGAACAAAAGTTGTCGAATTTGGCCAAAATCCCAAGGCTTTAGACTATCAATTTTTAAAATTTTTAACGAGGCGTAAAATTCATGAAAATCGAATCAACCATGCATAAACAAAGTTTGAACATTAATAAATATGAAAATTGAGTTGATAGGTGTAATTTATTTTCCAAAATAGTGACAGAACAAAAGTTGTCGAATTTCGCAAAAATCCCTAGGCTTTAGCCTATCAATTTTCAAAAAATTTTGACGAGGTGTAAAAATCATGAAAATCGAATCAACCATGCATAAACGAAGTCTGAACATTAACAAATATGAAAATTGAGTAGATAGGTGTAATTTATTGGCCAAACTAGTCACAGAACAAAAGTTGTCGAATTTCGCCAAAATCCCTAGGCTTTAGCCTATCAATTTTTAAAATTTTCTGTCGAGGTGTAAAATTCATAAAAATCATATCAATCATATACAAACAATGTTTGAATATTAACAAATATGATAATTGAGTTGATAAGTTCAATTTATTGGCCAAACTAGTCACAGAACAAAAGTTGTTGAATTTCACCAAAATCCCTAGGCTTTAGCCTATAAATTTTCGAAATTTTTTGATGAGGTGTAAAATTCATGAAAATCAAATCAATCATGCACAAACGAAGTGTGAATATTAACAAATATGAAAATTGGGTCGATAGGTGTAATTTATTGGCCAAACTAGTCACAGAACAAAAGTTGTCGAATTTCACCAAAATCCCTAGGCTTTAGCCTATCAATTTTTAAAATTTTTTGATGAGGTGTAAAATTCATGAAAATCAAATCAACCAAGCACAAACTAAGTGTGAAGATTTAAAAATATGAAAATTGAGTAGATATGTTTAATTTATTGGCCAAACTAGTCACAGAACAAAAGTTGTCGAATTTCGCAAAAATCCCTAGGCTTTAGCCTATCAATTTTTGAAATTTTTTGACGAGGTGTAAAATTCATGAATATCAAATCAACCATGCACAAACAAAGTGCGAACATTAACAAATAAGAAAATTGGGTTGATAGGTGTAATTTATTGGCCAAACTAGCCACAGAACAAAAGTTGTCGAATTTGGCCAAAATCCCAAGGCTTTAGCCTATCAATTTTTAAAATTTTTAACGAGGCGTAAAATTCATGAAAATCGAATCAACCATGCATAAACAAAGTTTGAACATTAATAAATATGAAAATTGAGTAGATAGGTGAAATTTATTGGCCAAAATAGTTACAGAACAAAAGTTGTCGAATTTCGCAAAAATCCCTAGGCTTTAACATATCAATTTTCAAAAAATTTTGACGAGGTGTAAAATTCATGAAAATCGAATCAACCATGTTTAACGAAGTCTGAACATTAACAAATATGAAAATTGAGTAGATAGGTGTAATTTATTGGCCAAACTAGTCACAGAACAAAAGTTGTCGAATTTCGCCAAAGTCCCTAGGCTTTAGCCTATCTATTTTTAAATTTTTTTGACGAGGTGTAAAATTCATGAAAATCAAATCAATCACGCACAAATGAAGTGTGAACATTAACAAATATAAAAATTGGGTTGATAGGTGTAATTTATTGGCCAAACTTGCCACAGAACAAAAGTTATCGAATTTGGCCAAAATCCCAAGGCTTTAGCCTATCAATTTTTAAAATTTTTAACGGGGCGTAAAATTCATGAAAATCGAATCAACCATGCATAAACAAAGTTTGAACATTAATAAATATGAAAATTGAGTAGATAGGTGTAATTTATTGGCCAAAATAATCACAGAACAAAAGTTGTCGAATTTCACAAAAATCCCAAGGCTTTAGCCTATCAATTTTCAAAAATTTTTGACGAGGTGTAAAAATCATGAAAATCGAATCAACCATGCATAAACGAATTCTGAACATTAACAAATAGGAAAATTGAGTAGATAGGTGTAATTTATTGGCCAAACTAGTCACAGAACAAAAGTTGTCGAATTTCGCCAAAATCCCTAGGTTTTAGCCTATCAATTTTTAAAATTTTTTGTCGAGGTGTAAAATTCGTAAAAATCATATCAATCATACACAAACGATGTTTGAACATTAACAAATATGAAAATTGAGTTGATAGGTGTAATTTATTGGCCAAACTAGTCACAGAACAAAAGTTGTTGAATTTCACCAAAATCCCTAGGATTTAGCCTATCAATTTTGAAACTTTTTTGATGAGGTGTAAAATTCATGAAACTCAAATCAATCATACACAAACGATGTTTGAACATTAACAAATATGAAAATTGTGTTGATAGGTGTAATTTATTGCCAAACTAGTCACAGAACAAAAGTTGTCGAATTTCACCAAAATCCCTAGGCAAAGCCTATCAATTTTCAAAATTTTTTGATGAGTTGTAAAATTCATGAAAATCAAATCAACCATGCACAAACTAAGTGTGAACATTAAAAAATATGAAAATGGAGTAGATATGTTTAATTTATTGGCCAAACTAGTCACAGAAAAAAAGTTGTCGAATTTCGCCAAAATCCCTTGGCTTTAGCCTATCAATTTTAAATTTTTTTTGTCGAGGTGTAAAATTCCTGAACATCAAATCAACCATGCACAAACAAAGTGCGAACATTAATAAATAAGAAAATTGAGTAGATAGGAGTAATTTATTGGCCAATCTAGTAACGGAACAAAAGTTATCGAATTTCAGTAAAATCCCTAGGTTTTAGCCTATCAATTTTTAAAATTTTTTGATGAGGTGTAAATTTCATGAAAATGAAATCAATCATGCACAAACGAAGTGTGAACATTAACAAATATGAAAATTGGGTTGATAGGTGTAATTTATTGGCCAAACTAGTCACAGAACAAAAGTTGTCGAATTTCGCCAAAATCCCAAGACTTTAGCCTATCAATTTTTAAAATTTTTTAACGAGGCGTAAAATTCATGAAAATAAAATCAACCATGCACAAAAAAAGTGTGAACATTAAAAAATATGAAAATTGAGTAGATATGTTTAATTTATTGGCCAAACTAGTCACAGAACAAAAGTTGTCGAATTTCGCCAAAATCCCTAGACTTTAGCCTATCAATTTTTGAAATTTTTTGACGAGGTGTAAAATTCATGAATATCAAATCAACCATGCACAAACAAATTGCGAACATAAAAGAATAAGAAAATTGAGTAGATAGGAGTAATTTATTTGCCAAACTAGTCACAGAACAAAAGTTGTCGAATTTCGCCAAAATCCCTAGGTTTTAGCCTATCAATTTTCAAATTTTTTTCACGAGGTGTAAAATTCATGAAAATAGAATCAACCCTGAATAAACGAAGTGTGAACATTAACAAATATGAAAATTGGGTTGATAGGTGTAATTTTTTGGCCAAACTAGTCACAGAACAAAAGTTATCGAATTTTGCCGATATCCCTAGGCTTTAGCCTATCAATTTTTAAAATTATTTGACGAGGTGTAAAATTCATAAAAATCAAATCAACCATGCACAAACAAAGTTTGAACATTAATAAATATTAAAATTGAGTAGATAGGTGTAATTTATTGGCAAAAATATTCACAGAACAAAAGTTGTCGAATTTCGTCAAAATCCCTAGGCTTTAGCCTATCAATTTTTGAAATTTTTTGACGAGGTGAAAAGTTCATGAAAATCGAATCAACCATGCACAAACGAAGTATGAACATTAAAAAATATGAAAATGGAGTAGGTAGGTGAAATTTATTGGCCAAACTAGTCACAGAACAAAAGTTGTCGAATTTGGCAAAAATCCCTAGGCTTTAGCCTATCAATTTTTAAAATTTTTTAACGAGGCGTAAATTAAATGAAAATCGAATCAACCATGTAAGAAAAAAGTTTGAACATTAATAAATATGAAAATTGAGTAGATAGGTGTAATTTATTGGCCAAAATAGTCACAGAACAAAAGTTGTCGAATTTCGACAAAATACCTAGACTTTATCCTATCAATTTTCAAATTTTTTTCACGAGGTGTAAAATTCATGAAAATCGAATCAACCATGAATAAACGAAGTGTGAACATTAACAAATATGAAAATTGAGTAAATAGGTGTAATTTATTGGCCAACGTCGTCACAGAACAAAAGTTGTCGAATTTCGCCAAAATCCCTAGGCTTTAGCCTATCAATTTTTAAAATTTTTCGACGAGGTGTAAAATTCATAAAAATCAAATCATTCATACACAAACGATGTTTGAACATCGACAAATATGAAAATTGAGTTGATAGGTGTAATTTATTGGACAAACTAGTGACAGAACAAAGGTTGTCGAATTTCACCAAAATCCCTAGGCTTTAGCCTATCAATTTTCAAAATTTTTTGATGAGTTGTAAAATTCATGAAAATCAAATCAACCATGCACAAACTAAGTGTGAACATTAAAAAATATGAAAATGGAGAAGGTATGTTTAATTTTTAGGCAAAACTAGTTACAGAACAAAAGTTGTCGAATTTCGCAAAAATCCCTAGGTAGCCTATCAATTTTTGAAATTTTTTGACGAGGTGTAAAATTCATGAAAATCGAATCAACGATGCACAAAGTAAGTGTGAACATTAAAAAATATGAAAATTCAGTAGATAGGTGTAATTTATTAGCCAAACTAGTCACAGAACAAAAGTTATCGAATTTCACCAAAATCCCTAGGCTTTAGCCTATCAATTTTCAAAATTTTTTGACGAGGTGTAAAATTCATGGAAATCGAATCAACCATGAATAAACGAAGTGTGAACATTAAGAAATATGAAAATTGAGTAGATAGGTGTAATTTATTGGCCAACGTCGTCACAGAACAAAAGTTGTCGAATTTCGCCAAAATCCCTAGGCTTTAGCCTATCAATTTTTAAAATTTTTCGACGAGGTGTAAAATTCATAAAAATCAAATCATTCATACACAAACGATGTTTGAACATCGACAAATATGAAAATTGAGTTGATAGGTGTAATTTATTGGACAAACTAGTGACAGAACAAAAGTTGTTGAATTTCACCAAAATCCCTAGGATTTAGCCTATCAATTTTGAAACTTTTTTGATGAGGTGTAAAATTCATGAAACTCAAATCAATCATACACAAACGATGTTTGAACATTAACAAATATGAAAATTGTGTTGATAGGTGTAATTTATTGGCCAAACTAGTCACAGAACAAAAGTTGTCGAATTTCACCAAAATCCCTAGGCAAAGCCTATCAATTTTCAAAATTTTTTGATGAGTTGTAAAATTCATGAAAATCAAATCAACCATGCACAAACTAAGTGTGAACATTAAAAAATATGAAAATGGAGTAGATATGTTTAATTTATTGGCCAAACTAGTCACAGAAAAAAAGTTGTCGAATTTCGCCAAAATCCCTTGGCTTTAGCCTATCAATTTTAAATTTTTTTTGTCGAGGTGTAAAATTCCTGAACATCAAATCAACCATGCACAAACAAAGTGCGAACATTAATAAATAAGAAAATTGAGTAGATAGGAGTAATTTATTGGCCAATCTAGTAACGGAACAAAAGTTATCGAATTTCAGTAAAATCCCTAGGTTTTAGCCTATCAATTTTTAAAATTTTTTGATGAGGTGTAAATTTCATGAAAATGAAATCAATCATGCACAAACGAAGTGTGAACATTAACAAATATGAAAATTGGGTTGATAGGTGTAATTTATTGGCCAAACTAGTCACAGAACAAAAGTTGTCGAATTTCGCCAAAATCCCAAGACTTTAGCCTATCAATTTTTAAAATTTTTTAACGAGGCGTAAAATTCATGAAAATAAAATCAACCATGCACAAAAAAAGTGTGAACATTAAAAAATATGAAAATTGAGTAGATATGTTTAATTTATTGGCCAAACTAGTCACAGAACAAAAGTTGTCGAATTTCGCCAAAATCCCTAGACTTTAGCCTATCAATTTTTGAAATTTTTTGACGAGGTGTAAAATTCATGAATATCAAATCAACCATGCACAAACAAATTGCGAACATAAAAGAATAAGAAAATTGAGTAGATAGGAGTAATTTATTTGCCAAACTAGTCACAGAACAAAAGTTGTCGAATTTCGCCAAAATCCCTAGGTTTTAGCCTATCAATTTTCAAATTTTTTTCACGAGGTGTAAAATTCATGAAAATAGAATCAACCCTGAATAAACGAAGTGTGAACATTAACAAATATGAAAATTGGGTTGATAGGTGTAATTTTTTGGCCAAACTAGTCACAGAACAAAAGTTATCGAATTTTGCCGATATCCCTAGGCTTTAGCCTATCAATTTTTAAAATTATTTGACGAGGTGTAAAATTCATAAAAATCAAATCAACCATGCACAAACAAAGTTTGAACATTAATAAATATTAAAATTGAGTAGATAGGTGTAATTTATTGGCAAAAATATTCACAGAACAAAAGTTGTCGAATTTCGTCAAAATCCCTAGGCTTTAGCCTATCAATTTTTGAAATTTTTTGACGAGGTGAAAAGTTCATGAAAATCGAATCAACCATGCACAAACGAAGTATGAACATTAAAAAATATGAAAATGGAGTAGGTAGGTGAAATTTATTGGCCAAACTAGTCACAGAACAAAAGTTGTCGAATTTGGCAAAAATCCCTAGGCTTTAGCCTATCAATTTTTAAAATTTTTTAACGAGGCGTAAATTAAATGAAAATCGAATCAACCATGTAAGAAAAAAGTTTGAACATTAATAAATATGAAAATTGAGTAGATAGGTGTAATTTATTGGCCAAAATAGTCACAGAACAAAAGTTGTCGAATTTCGACAAAATACCTAGACTTTATCCTATCAATTTTCAAATTTTTTTCACGAGGTGTAAAATTCATGAAAATCGAATCAACCATGAATAAACGAAGTGTGAACATTAACAAATATGAAAATTGAGTAAATAGGTGTAATTTATTGGCCAACGTCGTCACAGAACAAAAGTTGTCGAATTTCGCCAAAATCCCTAGGCTTTAGCCTATCAATTTTTAAAATTTTTCGACGAGGTGTAAAATTCATAAAAATCAAATCATTCATACACAAACGATGTTTGAACATCGACAAATATGAAAATTGAGTTGATAGGTGTAATTTATTGGACAAACTAGTGACAGAACAAAGGTTGTCGAATTTCACCAAAATCCCTAGGCTTTAGCCTATCAATTTTCAAAATTTTTTGATGAGTTGTAAAATTCATGAAAATCAAATCAACCATGCACAAACTAAGTGTGAACATTAAAAAATATGAAAATGGAGAAGGTATGTTTAATTTTTAGGCAAAACTAGTTACAGAACAAAAGTTGTCGAATTTCGCCAAAATCCCTAGGTAGCCTATCAATTTTTGAAATTTTTTGACGAGGTGTAAAATTCATGAAAATCGAATCAACGATGCACAAAGTAAGTGTGAACATTAAAAAATATGAAAATTCAGTAGATAGGTGTAATTTATTAGCCAAACTAGTCACAGAACAAAAGTTATCGAATTTCACCAAAATCCCTAGGCTTTAGCCTATCAATTTTCAAAATTTTTTGACGAGGTGTAAAATTCATGGAAATCGAATCAACCATGAATAAACGAAGTGTGAACATTAAGAAATATGAAAATTGAGTAGATAGGTGTAATTTATTGGCCAACGTCGTCACAGAACAAAAGTTGTCGAATTTCGCCAAAATCCCTAGGCTTTAGCCTATCAATTTTTAAAATTTTTCGACGAGGTGTAAAATTCATAAAAATCAAATCATTCATACACAAACGATGTTTGAACATCGACAAATATGAAAATTGAGTTGATAGGTGTAATTTATTGGACAAACTAGTGACAGAACAAAAGTTGTCGAATTTCACCAAAATCCCTAGGCTTTAGCCTATCAATTTTCAAAATTTTTTGATGAGTTGTAAAATTCATGAAAATCAAATCAACCATGCACAAACTAAGTGTGAACATTAAAAAATATGAAAATGGAAAAGGTATGTTTAATTTTTAGGCAAAACTAGTTACAGAACAAAAGTTGTCGAATTTCGCCAAAATCCGTAGGCAGCCTATCAATTTTTGAAATTTTTTGACGAGGTGTAAAATTCATGAAAATCGAATCAACGATGCACAAAGTAAGTGTGAACATTAAAAAATATGAAAATTCAGTAGATAGGTGTAATTTATTAGCCAAACTAGTCACAGAACAAAAGTTATCGAATTTCACCAAAATCCCTAGGCTTTAGCCTATCAATTTTCAAAATTTTTTGACGAGGTGTAAAATTCATGGAAATCGAATCAACCATGAATAAACGAAGTGTGAACATTAAGAAATATGAAAATTGAGTAGATAGGTGTAATTTATTGGCCAAAAGCGTCACAGAACAAAAGTTGTCGAATTTCGCCAAAATTCCTGGCTTACGCCTATCAATTTTTAAAATTTTTTGACGAGGTGTAAAATTCATATAAATCGAATCAGTCATACACAAACGATGTTTGAACATTAACAAATATGAAAATTGAGTTGATAGGTGTAATTTATTAGCCAAACTAGTCACAGAACAAAAGTTGTCGAATATCACCAAAATCCCTAGGGTTTAGCCTATCAATTTTCAAATTTTTTTGACGAGGTGTAAAATTCATGAAAATCAAATCAATCATGCACAAACGAAGTGTGAACATTAAAAAATTTGAAAAATGAGTAGACAGGTGTAATTTATTGGCTAACCTAGTCATAGAACAATAATTGTCGAATTTCACCAAAATCCCGAGGATTTAGCCAATCAATTTTTAAAATTTTTTGTCGAGGTGTAAAATTCATGAAAATCAAATCAACCATGCACAAACGAAGTGCAAACATTAACAAATAAGAAAATTTAGTAGATAGGAGTAATTTATTGGCCAAACTAGTCATAGAACAAAAGTTGTCGAATTTCACCAAAATCCCTATGCTTTAGCCTATCAATTTTTAAAATTTTTCAACGAGGTGTAAAATTCATGAAAATCAGCTAAATCAAGCACAAACGAAGTGTGAACATTAACAAATATGAAAATTGGGTTATAGGTGTAATTTATTGGCCAAACTAGTCACAGAACAAAAGTTATAGAATTTTGCCAAAATCCCTAGACTTTAGCCTATCCATTTTTAAAATTTTTTGGCGAGGTGTAAAATTCATGAAAATCAAATCAACCATGCAAAAACAAAGTTAGAACTTTAATAAATATGAAAATTGAGTAGATAAGTGTAATTTATTGCCCAAAATAGTCACAGAACAAAAGTTGTCGAATTTCGCCAAAATCCCTTGGCTTTTAGCCTATCAATTTTTGAAATTTTTTGACGAGGTGTAAAGTTGATGAAAATCGAATCACCCATGCACAAACGAAATATGAACATTAAAAAATATGAAAATGGAGTAGGTAGGTGAGATTTATTGGCCAAACTAGTCACATAACAAAAGTTGTCGAATTTCGCCAAAATCCCAAGCCTTTAGCCTATCAATTTTTAAAATTTTTTAACGAGGCGTAAATTTCATGAAAATCGAATCAACCATGCAAAAAAAAAGTTTGAACATTAATAAATATGAAAATTGAGAAGATAGGTGTAATTTATTGGCAAAAATAGTCACAGAACAAAAGTTGTCGAATTTCGCCAAAATCCCTAGGCTTTAGCCTATCAATTTTCAAATTTTTTTGACGAGGTGTAAAATTCATGAAAATCAAATCGATCATGCACAAACGAAGTGTGAACATTAAAAAATATGAAAATTGGGTTATAGGTGTAATTTATTGGCCAAACTAGTCACAGAACAAAAGTTATCGAATTTTGCCAAATTCCCTAGGCTTTAGCCTATCCATTTTAAAAATTTTTGGCGAGGTGTAAAATTCATGAAGATCGAATCAACCATGCACAAACAAAGTTTGAACCTTAATAAATATGAAAATTGAGTAGATAGGTGTAATTTATTGGCCAAAATAGTCACAGAACAAAAGTTGTCGAATTTCTCCAAAATCCCTTGGCTTTAGCCTATCAAGTTTTGAAATTTTTTGACGAGGTGTAAAATTCATGAAAATCGAATCAACCATGCAAAAAAAAGTTTGAACATCAATAAATATGAAAATTTAGTAGATAGGTTTAATTTATTGGCCAAAATAGTCACAGAACAAAAGTTGTCGAATTTCGCCAAAATCCCAAGGCTTTAGCCTATCAATTTTTAAAATTTTTTGACAAGGTGTAAATTCATGAAAATCGAATCAGCCATGCACAAACTAAATGTGAACATTAAAAAATATCACAATTGAGTAGATAGGTGTAATTTATTAGCCAAACTAATCACAGAACAAAAGTTGTCGAATTTCGACAAAATCCCCAGGCTTTAACCTATCAATTTTTGAAATTTATTTACGAGGTGTAAAATTGATGAAAATCGAATCAACCATGCACAAACGAAGTGTGAACATTAAAAAATATGAAAATTGAGTAGGTAGGTGTAATTAATTGGCCAAACTATTCACAGAACAAAAGTTGTCGAATTAAGCCAAAATCCCAAGGCCTATCAATTTTTAAAATTTTTTCACGAGGCGTAAAATTCATGAAAATCGAATCAACCATGCACAAACAAAGTTTGAACATTAATAAATATGAAAATTGAGTAGATAGGTGTAATTTATTGGCCAAAATAGTCACAGAACAAAAGTTATCGAATCTCGCCAAAATCCCAAAGCTTTAGCCTATCAATTTTTAAAATTTTTTGACGAGGTGCAAAATTCATGAAAATCGAATCAGCCATGCACAAACTAAATGTGAACATTAAAAAATATCACAATTGAGCAGATAGGTGTAATTTATTAGCCAAACTAGTCACAGAACAAAATTTGTCGAATTTCGACAAAATCCCCAGGGTTTAACCTATCAATTTTTTAAATTTATTTACGAGGTGTAAAATTGATAAAATCGAATCAACCATGCACAAACGAAGTCTGAACATTAAAAAAAATTAAAATTGAGTAGGTAGGTGTAATTAATTGGCCAAACTAGTGACAGAACAAAAGTTGTCGAATTTTGCCAAAATCCATAGGCTTTAGCCTATCAATTTTTAAAATTTTTTGGCGAGGTGTAAAATTCAAGAAAATCGAATCAACCATGCACAAACAAAGTTTGAACATTATTAAATATGAAAATTGGGTAGATAGGTGTAATTTATTGGCAAAAATAGTCACAGAACAAAAGTTGTCGAATTTATGAAATTTTTTGACGAGGTGTAAAGTTGATGAAAATCGAATCAACCATGCACAAACGAAGTATGAACATTAAAAAATATGAAAATGGAGTAGGTAGGTGAAATTTATTGGCCAAACTACTCACAGAACAAAAGTTGTCGAATTTAGCCAAAATCCCAAGGCTTTAGCCTATCAATTTTTAAAATTTTTTAACGAGGCGTAAAATTCATGAAAATCAAATCAACCATGCACAAAAAAAGTTTGAACATTAATAAATTTGAAAATTGAGTAGATAGGTGTAATTTATTGGCGAAAATAGTCACAGAACAAAAGTTGTCGAATTTCGCCAAAATCCCTAGGCTTTAGCCTATCAATTTTAAAATTTTTTTGACGAGGTGTAAAATTAATGAAAATCGAATCAACCTTGAATAAAAGAAGTATGAACATTAACAAATATGAAAATTGAGTAGATAGGTGTAATTTATTGGCCAAAGTCGTCACAGAACAAAAGTTGTTGAATTTCGCCAAAATCCCTAGGCTTTAGCCTATCCATTTTTAAAATTTTTTGACGAGGTGTAAAATTCATAAAAATCTAATCAATCATACACCAACGATCTTTGAACATTAACATATATGAAAATTGAGTTGATTGGTGTAATTTATTGGCCAAACTTGTCACAGAACAAAAGTTGTCGAATTTCACCAAAATCCCTAGGCAAAGCCTATCAATTTTCAAAATTTTTTGATGAGGTGTAAAATTCATGAAAATCAAATCAACCATGCACAAACTAACTGTGAACATTAAAAAATCTGAAAATTGAGTAGATATGTTTAATTTATTGGCCAAACTAGTCACAGAACAAAAGTTGTCGAATTTCGCTCAAATCCCTAGGCTTTAGCCTATCAATTTTTGAAATTTTTTTGACGAGGTGTAAAATTCATGAATATCAAAATCAACCATGCACAAACAAAGTGCGAACATTAACAAGTAAGAAAATTGAGTTGATAGGAGTAATTTATTGGCCAAACTAGTCACAGAACAAAAGTTGTCGAATTTCGCAAAAATCCCTAGGCTTTAGCCTATCCATTTTTGAAAATTTTTGACGAGGTGTAAAATTGATGAAAATCGAATCAACCTTGCACAAATGAAGTGTGAACATTAAAAAATATGAAAATTGAGTAGATAGGTGTAATTTATTAGCCAAACTATTCACAGAACAAAAGTTGTCGACTTGCGCAGAAATCCCCAGGCTTTAACCTATGAATTTCTGAAATTTATTGACGTGGTGTAAAATTGATGAAAATCGAATCAACCATGCACAAACGAAGTGTGAACAGTAAAAAATATAAAAATTGAGTAGGTAGGTGTAATTAATTGGCCAAAATAGTCACAGAACAAAAGTTGTCGAATTTCGCCAAAATCTCTAGGCTTTAGCCTATCATTTTTTAAAATTTCTTGACGAGGTGTAAAATTCATGAAAATCGAATCAACCATGCATAATCGAAGTATTAACATTTACTAATATTAAAATTGAATAAATAGGTGTAATTTATTGGCCAAGCTCGTCACAGAACAAAAGTTGTAGAATTTCGCCAAAATCCCTAGGCTTTAGCCTATCAATTTTTAAAATTTTTTGACGAAGTGTAAAATTCATGAAAATCGAATCAACAATGCATAAACGAAGTGTGAACATTAGCAAGTATGAAAATTGAGGAGATAGGTGTAATTTATTGGCCAAACTAGTCACATAACAAAAGTTGTCGAATTTCGCCAAAATCCCTAGGCAAAGCCTATCAATTTTTAAAATTTTTTGACGAGGTGTAAAATTCATAAAAATCGAATCAAACATACAAAAACGATGTTTGAACATTAAAAAATATGAAAATTGAGTAGGTAGGTGTAATTTATTGGCCAAACAAGTCAAAGAACAAAAGTTGTCGAATTTCGACAAAATCCCTAAGCTTTAGCCTATCAATTTTTAAAATTTTTTCACGAGGTGTAAAATTCATGAAAATCAAATTAATCATCTGCAAACGAAGTGTGAACAACAACAAATATGAAAATTGGGTTGATAGGTGTAATTTATTGGCCAAACTAGTCACAGAACAAAAGTTATCGAATTTTGACAAAATCCCTAGGTTTTAGACTATCAATTTTTAAAATTTTTTGGCGAGGTGTAAAATTCATGAAAATCGAATCAACCATGCACAAACAAAGTTTCAACATTAATAAATATGAAAATTGAGTAGATAGGTGTAATTTATTGGAAAAATAGTCACAGAACAAAAGTTATCAAAATCCCTTCGCTTTAGCCTATCAATTTTTAAAATTTTTTGACGAGGTGTAAAGTTGTTGAAAATCGAATCAACCATACACAAACGAAGTATGAACATTAAAAAATATGAAAATGGAGTAGGTAGGTGAGATTTATTGGCCAAACTAGTCACAGAACAAAAGTTGTCGAATTTCGCCAAAATCCCAAGGCTTTAGCCTATCAATTTTTAAAATTATTTCACGAGTCGTAAAATTCATGAAAATCGAATCAACCATGCACAAACAAAGTTTGCACATTAATAAATATGAAAATTGAGTAGATAGGTGTAATTTATTGGCAAAAATAATCACAGAACAAAAGTTGTCGAATTTCACCAAAATCCCTAGGCTTTAGCCTATCAATTTTTGAAATTTTTTGACGAGGTGTAAAATTCAGGAAAATCGAATCAACCATGAATAAATAAAGTGTGAACATTAACAAATATGAAAATTGGCCAAAGTCGTCACAGAACAAAAGTTGTCGAATTTCGCCAAAATCCCTAGGCTTTAGCCTATCAATTTTTAATATTTTTTGACGAGGTGTAAAATTCATAAAAATCGAATCAATCATAAAAAAACGATGTTTGAACATTAACAAATATGAAAATTGAGTTGATAGGTGCAATTTATTGGCCAAACTAGTCACAGATCAAAAGTTGTCGAATTTCACCAAAATCGTTAGGCAAAGCCTATCAATTTTCAAAATTTTTTGATGAGGTTTAAAATTCATGAAAATCAAATCAACCATGCACAAACTAAGTGTGAACATTAAAAAATATGAAAATTGAGTAGATATATTTAATTTATTGGCCAAACTAGTCACAGAACAAAAGTTGTCGAATTTCACCAAAATCCCTAGGCTAAAGCCTATGAATTTTTGAAATTTTTTGACGAGGGGTAAAATTCATGAAAATCGAATCAACCATGCACAAACGAAGTGTGAACATTAACAAGTAAGAAAATTGAGTGGATAGGAGTAATTTATTGGCCAAACTAGTCAGAGAACAAAAGTTGTTGAATTTCAACAAAATCCCTAGGCTTTAGCCTATCAATTTTCAAAATTTTTTGATGAGGTGTAAAATTCATGAAAATCAGATCAACCATGCACAAACTAAGTGTAGACATTAAAAAATATCAGAATTGAGTAGATAGGTTTAATTTATTAGCCAAACTAGTCACAGAACAAAAGTTGTCGAATTTCGCCAAAATCCCTAAGCTTTAGCCTATCCATTTTTAAATTTTTTTGACAAGGTGTAAAATTCATGAAAATCATATCAATCATGCCCAAACGAAGTGTGAACATTAGCAAATTTGAAAATTGGGTTGGTAGGTGTAATTTGTTGGCCAAACTAGTCACAGAACAAAAGTTATCGAATTTTGCCAAAATCCCTAGGCTTTAGCCTATCAATTTTGAAAATTTTTTGACGAGATGTAAAATTCATGAAAATCGAATCAACCATCCACAAACTAAGTTTGAAAATTAAAAAATATGAAAATTGAGTAGATAGGTGTAATTTCTTGGCAAAAATAATCACAGAACAAAAGTTGTCGAATTTCACCAAAATCCCTAGGCTTTTAGCCTATCAATTTTTGAAATTTTTTGACGTGGTGTAAAATTCATTAAAATCATATCAATCACGCACAAACGAAGTGCAAACATTAACAAGTAAGAAAATTGAGTGGATAGGAGTAATTTATTGGCCAAACTAGTCAGAGAACAAAAGTTGTTGAATTTCAACAAAATCCCTAGGCTTTAGCCTATCAATTTTCAAAATTTTTTGATGAGGTGTAAAATTCATGAAAATCAGATCAACCATGCACAAACTAAGTGTAGACATTAAAAAATATCAGAATTGAGTAGATAGGTTTAATTTATTAGCCAAACTAGTCACAGAACAAAAGTTGTCGAATTTCGCCAAAATCCCTAAGCTTTAGCCTATCCATTTTTAAATTTTTTTGACAAGGTGTAAAATTCATGAAAATCATATCAATCATGCCCAAACGAAGTGTGAACATTAGCAAATTTGAAAATTGGGTTGGTAGGTGTAATTTGTTGGCCAAACTAGTCACAGAACAAAAGTTATCGAATTTTGCCAAAATCCCTAGGCTTTAGCCTATCAATTTTGAAAATTTTTTGACGAGATGTAAAATTCATGAAAATCGAATCAACCATCCACAAACTAAGTTTGAAAATTAAAAAATATGAAAATTGAGTAGATAGGTGTAATTTCTTGGCAAAAATAATCACAGAACAAAAGTTGTCGAATTTCACCAAAATCCCTAGGCTTTTAGCCTATCAATTTTTGAAATTTTTTGACGTGGTGTAAAATTCATTAAAATCATATCAATCACGCACAAACGAAGTGTGAACATTAGCAAATATGAAAATTGAGTTGATAGGTGTAATTTATTGGCTAAACTAGTCCCAAAATAAAATTTGTCGAATTTCACCAAAATCCCTAGGCAAAGCCTATCAATTTTCAAAATTTTTTGATGAGGTGTAAAATTCATGAAAATCAAATCAACCATGCACAAACTAAGTGTGAACATTAACAAATATGAAAATTGAGTAGATATGTTTAATTTATTGGCCAAACTAGCCACAGAACAAAAGTTGTTGAATTTCGCCAAAATCCCTAGGCTTTAGCCTATGAATTTTTGAAATTTTTTTACGATGTGTAAAATTCATGAAAATCAAATCAACCATGCACAAACAAAGTGTGAACATTAAAAATTTTAAAATTGAGTAGACAGGTGTAATTTATTGGCCAAACTAGTCACAGAACAAAATTTGTCGAATTTCACCAAAATCCCTAGGATTTAGCCTATCAATTTTTAAAATTTTTTGTCGAGGTGTAAATTTCATGAAAATAAAATCAACCTTGCACAAAAGAAGTGCAAACATTAACACATTAGAAAATTAAGTAGATAGGAGTAATTTATTGGCGAAACTAGTCACAGAACAAAAGTTGTCGAATTTCACCAAAATCCCTAGGCATTAGACTATCAATTTTTAAACTTTTTCGAGGAGGTGTAAAATTCATAAAATTCAAATCAATCATACACAAATGATGTTTGAACATCAACAAATATGAAAATTGAGTTGATAGGTGTAATTTATTGGCCAAAGTAGTCACAGAACAAAAGTTGTCGAATTTCACCAAAATCGCTAGGCAAAGCCTATCAATTTTCAAAATTTTTTGATGAGGTTTAAAATTCATGAAAATCAAATCAACCATGCACAAACTAAGTGTGAACATTAAAAAATATGAAAATTGAGTAGATATATTTAATTTATTGGCCAAACTAGTCACAGAACAAAAGTTGTCGAATTTCACCAAAATCCCTAGGCTAAAGCCTATGAATTTTTGAAATTTTTTGACGAGGGGTAAAATTCATGAAAATCGAATCAACCATGCACAAACGAAGTGTGAACATTAAAAAATTTGAAAATTGAGTAGACAGGTGTAATTTATTGACCAAACTAGTCACAAAATAAAAATTGTCGAATTTCACCAAAATCCCTAGGATTTTGCATATCAATTTTTAAAATTTTTTGTCGAGGTGTAAAATTCATGAAAATCAAATCAACCATGCACAAACGAAGTGCAAACATTAACAAGTAAGAAAATTGAGTGGATAGGAGTAATTTATTGGCCAAACTAGTCAGAGAACAAAAGTTGTTGAATTTCAACAAAATCCCTAGGCTTTAGCCTATCAATTTTCAAAATTTTTTGATGAGGTGTAAAATTCATGAAAATCAGATCAACCATGCACAAACTAAGTGTGAACATTAAAAAATATGAAAATTGAGTAGATATGTTTAATTTATTGGCCAAACTAGTCACAGAACAAAAGTTGTCGAATTTCGCCAAAATCCCTTGGCTTTAGCCTATCAATTTTTGAAATTTTTTGACGAGGTGTAAAATTCATGAAAATCAAATCAACCATGAACAAACTAAGTGTAGACATTAAAAAATATCACAATTGAGTAGATAGGTTTAATTTATTAGCCAAACTAGTCACAGAACAAAAGTTGTCGAATTTCGCCAAAATCCCTAGGCTTTAGCCTATCCATTTTTAAATTTTTTTGACGAGGTGTAAAATTCATGAAAATCATATCAATCATGCCCAAACGAAGTGTGAACATTAGCAAATTTGAAAATTGGGTTGATAGGTGTAATTTGTTGGCCAAACTAGTCACAGAACAAAAGTTATCGAATTTTCCCAAAATCCCTAGGCTTTAGCCTATCAATTTTGAAAATTTTTTGACGAGATGTAAAAGTCATGAAAATCGAATCAACCATGCACAAACAAAGTTTGAAAATTAAAAAATAGTAAAATTGAGTAGATAGGTGTAATTTCTTGGCAAAAATAATCACAGAACAAAAGTTGTCGAATTTCACCAAAATCCCTAGGCTTTTAGCCTATCAATTTTTGAAATTTTTTGACGTGGTGTAAAATTCATTAAAATCATATCAATCACGCACAAACGATGTGTGAACATTAGCAAATATGAAAATTGAGTTGATAGGTGTAATTTATTGGCTAAACTAGTCCCAAAATAAAATTTGTCGAATTTCGCCAAAATCCCAAGGCTTTAGCCTATCAATTTTTAAATTTTTTTAACGAGGCGTAAAATTCATGAAAATCGAATCAACCATGCATAAACAAAGTTTTAACATTAATAAATATGATAATTGAGTAGATAGGTGTAATTTATTGGCAAAAATAGTCACAAAACAAAGGTTGTCGAATCAATCATACACAAACGATGTTTGAACAATAAAAAATATGAAAATTGAGTAGGTAGTTGTAATTTATTGGCCAAACAAGTCACAGAACAAAAGTTGTCGAATTTCGCCAAAATCCCTAGGCTTTAGCCTATCAATTTTTAAATTTTTTTGACGAGGTGTAAAATTCATAAAAATCGAATCAAGCATACACAAACGATGTTTGAACATTAACAAATACGAAAATTGAGGAGATAGGTGTAATTTATTGGCCAAACTAGTCACAGAACAAAAGTTGTCGAATTTCACCAAAATCCCTAGGCTTTAGCCTATCAATTTTTAAAATTTTTTGACGAGGTGTAAAATTCTTGAAAATCAAATCAACAATGCATAAACGAAGTGTTAACATTAACAAATAGTAAAATTGAGGAGATAGGTGTAATTTATTGGCCGAACTAGTCACATAACAAAAGTTGTCGAATTTCGCAAAAATCCCTAGGGTTTAACCTATCAACTTTTAAAAAATTTTAATGTGGTGTAAAATTCATAAAAATTGAATGAATCATATACAAACGATGTTTGAACATTGACAAATATGAAAATTGAGTTGATAGGTGTAATTTATTAGCTAAACTAGTCAGAGAACAAAAGTTGTCGAATTTAACCAAAATCCCTAGGCTTTAGCCTATCAATTTTTGAAATTTTTTGACGAGGTGTAAAATTGTTGAAAATCGAATCAACCATGCACAAACATAGTGTGAACATTAAAAAATATGATAATTGAGTAGATAGGTTTAATTTATTGGCCAAACAAGTCACAGAACAAAAGTTGTCGAATTTCGCCAAAATCCCTAGGATTTAGCCTATCAATTTTTGAAATTTTTTGACGAGGTGTAAAGTTGATGAAAATCGAATCAACCACGTACAAACGAAGTATGAACATTAAAAAATATGAAAATGGAGTAGGTAGGTGAAATTTATTGGCCAAACTAGTCACAGAACAAAAGTTGTCGAATTTCGCCAAAATCCCTAGGCTTTAGCCTATCAATTTTTAGAATTTTTTGATGAGGTGTAAAATTCCTGAAAATGAAATCAATCATGCACAAACGAAGTGTGAAATTTAACAAATAGGAAAATTAGGTTGATAGGTGTAATTTATTGGCCAACCAAGTCACAGAACAAAAGTTGTCGAATTTCGCCAAAATCCCAAGGCTTTTAGCCTATCAATTTTTAAAATTTTTTGACGAGGTGTAAAATTCATAAAAATTGAATCAATCATACACAAACGATGTTTGAACATTAAAAAATATGAAAATTGAGTTGATAGGTGTAATTTATTGGCAAAACTAGTCACAGAACAAAAGTTGTCGAATTTCACCATAATCCCTAGACTTTAGCCTATCAATTTTTAAAACTTTTTGACGAGGTGTAAAATTCATGAAAATCAAATCAAAAATGCATAAACGAAGTGTGAACATTAACAAATATGAAAATTGAGGAGATAGGTGTAATTTTTTGGCCAAACTAGTCACATAACAAAAGTTGTCGAATTTTGCCAAAATCCCTAGACTTTAGCATATCAATTTTTAAAAATTTTTGACGAGGTGTAAAATTCATAAAAATCGAATGAATCATACAAAAACGATGTTTGAACATTAACAAATATGAAAATAGAGTAGACATGTTTAATTTATTGGCCAAACTAGTCACAGAACAAAAGTTGTCGAATTTCGCCAAAATCCCTAGGCTTTAGCCTATCAATTTTTGAAATTTTTTGACGAGGTGTAAAATTCATGAAAATCGAATCAACCATGCACAAACGAAGTGTGAACATTAAAAATTTTGAAAATTGAGTAGGTAGGTGTAATTTATTGGCCAAACAAGTAAGTGAACAAAAGTTGTCGAATTTCGCCAAAATCCCTAGGCTTTAGCCTATCGAATTTTAAATTTTTTTGACGAGGTGTAAAATTCATGAAAATCATATCAATCATGCACAAACGAAGTGTGAACATCAACGAATATGAAAATTGGGTTGATAGGTGTAATTTGTTGGCCAAACTTGTCACAGACAAAGTTGTCGAATTTCACCAAAATCCCTAGGCATAGCCTATCAATTTTCGAAATTTTTTGATGAGGTGTAAAATTCATGAAAATCAAATCAACCATGCACAAACTAAGTGTGAACATTAAAAAATATGAAAATTGAGTAGATATGTTTAATTTATTGCCAAACTAGTCACAGAACAAAAGTTATCAAATTTCGGCAAAATTCCTAGGCTTTAGCCTATCAATTTTTGAAATTTTTTGACGAGGTGTAAAATTCATGAAAATCGAATCAACCATGCACAAACGAAGTGTGAACATTAAAAATTTTGAAAATTGAGTAGATATGTTTAATTTATTGGCCAAACTAGTCACAGAACAAAAGTTGTCGAATTTCGCCAAAATCCCTATGCAGCCTATCAATTTTTGAAATTTTTTGACGAGGTGTAAATTCATGAAAATCGAATCAACCATGCACAAAGTAAGTGTGAACATTAAAAAATATGAAAATTGAGTAGATAGGTGTAATTTATTAGCCAAACTAGTCACAGTACAAAAGTTATCGAATTTCGCTAAAAACCCTAGGCTTTAGCCTATCAATTTTTAAAATTTTTTGACGAGGTGTAAAATTCATGAAAATCGAATCAACCATGAACAAACGAAGTGCAAACATTAAGAAATAAGAAAATTGAGTAGATAGGAGTAATTTATTGGTCAAACTAGTCACAGAACAAAAGTTGTCGAATTTCACCAAAATCCCTAGGCTTTAGCCTATCAATTTTTAAAATTTTTTGACGAGGTGTAAAATTCATGAAAATCGAATCAACCATGCACAAACTAAGTGTGAACATTAAAAAATATCACAATTGAGTAGATAGGTTTAATTTATTAGCCAAACTAGTCACAGAACAAAAGTTATCGAATTTCGCCAAAATCCCTAGGCTTTAAGCCTATCAATTTTTGAAATTTTTTGACGAGGTGTAAAATTGATGAAAATCGAATCAACCATGCACAAACAAAGTGTGAACATTAAAAAATATGAAAATTGAGTAGGTAGGTGTAATTTATTGGCCAAACAAGTCACATAACAAAAGTTATCGAATTTCGCCAAAATCCCTAGGCTTTAGCCTATTTAATTTTTAAATTATTTTGACGAGGTGTAAAATTTATAAAAATCTTATCAATCATGCACAAACAAAGTGTGAACATGAAAAAATATGAAAATTGGGTTGATAGGTGTAATTTGTAGGCCAAACTAGTCACAGAACAAAAGTTATCGAATTTGGCCAAAATCCCAAGGCTTTAGCCTATCAATTTTTAAATTTTTTTGAGGAGGTGTAAAATTCATGAAAATCAAATCAATCATGCACAAACGAAGTGTGAACATTAACAAATATGAAAATTGAGTACATATATTTAATTCATTGGCCAAACTAGTCACAGAACAAAAGTTGTCGAATTCGCTAAAATCCCTAGGATTTAGCCTATCAATTTTTGAAATTTTTTGACGTGGTGTAAAATTGATGAAAATCGAATCAACCATGCACAAACAAAGTGAGAACATTAAAAAATATGAAAATTGAGTAGGTAGGTGTAATTTATTAGCCAAACAAGTCACAGAACAAAAGTTGTCGAATTTCGCCAAAATCCCTAGGCTTTAGCCTATTAATTTTTAAATTTTTTTGACGAGGTGTAAAATTCATGAAAATCATATCAGTCATGCACAAACAAAGTGTCAACATTATCAAATATGAAAATTGAGTTAATAGGTGTAATTTGTTGGCCAAACTAGTCACAGAACAAAAGTTATTGAATTTTGCCAAAATCCCTAGGTTTTAGCCTATCAATTTTTTTAATTTTTTGACGAGGTGTAAAATTCATGAAAATCGAATCAACCATGCACAAACTAAGTGTGAACATTAAAAAATATCACAATTGAGTAGATAGGTGTAATTCATTGGCAAAAATTATCACAGAACAAAAGTTGTCGAATTTCACCAAAATCCCTAGGCTTTAGCCTATCAATTTTTGAAATTTTTTGACGAGGTATAAAATTGATGAAAATCGAATCAACCATGCACAAACGAAGTGTGAACATTAAAAAATATGAAAATTGAGTAGGTAGGTGTAATTTATTGGCCAAACAAGTCACAGAACAAAAGTTATCGAATTTCGCCAAAATCCCTAGGCTTTAGCCTATTAATTTTTAAATTATTTTGACGAGGTGTAAAATTTATTAAAATCATATCAATCATGCACAAACAAAGTGTGAACACGAACAAATATGAAAATTGGGTTAATAGGTGTAATTTGTTGGCCAAACAAGTCACAGAACAAAAGTTATCGAATTTTGCCAAAATCCCTAGGCTTTAGCCTATCAATTTTTATATTTTTTTGAGGAGGTGTAAAATTCATGAAAATCAAATCAATCATGCACAAACGAAGTGTGAACATTAACAAATATGAAAATTGAGTACATATATTTAATTTATTGGCCAAACTAGTCACAGAACAAAAGTTGTCGAATTCGCCAAAATCCCTAGGCTTTAGCCTATCAATTTTTGAAATTTTTTGACGTGGTGTAAAATTGATGAAAATCGAATCAACCATGCACAAACAAAGTGTGAAAGTTAAAAAATATGAAGATTGAGTAGGTAGGTGTAATTTATTGGCCAAACAAGTCACAGAACAAAAGTTATCGAATTTCGCCAAAATCCCTAGGCTTTAGCCTATTAAGTTTTAAATTTTTTTGACGAGGTGTAAAATTCATGAAAATCATATCAGTCATGCACAAACAAAGTGTCAACATTAACAAATATGAAAATTGAGTTAATAGGTGTAATTTGTTGGCCAAACTAGTCACAGAACAAAAGTTATCGAATTTTGCCAAAATCCCTAGGTTTTAGCCTATCAATTTTTTAAATTTTTTGACGAGGTGTAAAATTCATGAAAATCGAATCAACCATGCACAAACTAAGTGTGAACATTAAAAAATATCACAATTGAGTAGATAGGTGTAATTTATTGGCATAAATTATCACAGAACAAAAGTTGTCGAATTTCACCAAAATCCCTAGGCTTTAGCCTATCAATTTTTGAAATTTTTTGACGAGGTGTAAAGTTGATGAAAATCAAATCAACCATGCACAAACGATGTGTGAACATTAAAAAATAAGAAAATTGAGTAGATAGGTGTAATTTATTAGCCAAACTAGTCACAGAACAAAAGTTATCGAATTTCGCCAAAATCTCTAGGCTTTAGCCTATCAATTTTTAAATTTTTTTGACGAGGTGTAAAATTCATGAAAATCATATCAGTCATGCACAAACAAAGTGTGAACATTAACAAATATGAAAATTGGGTTAATAGGTGTAATTTGTTGGCCAAACTAGTCACAGAACAAAAGTTATCGAATTTTGCCAAAAACCCTAGCTTTTAGCCTATCAATTTTTTAAATTTTTTAACGAGGTGTAAAATTCATGAAAATCGAATCAACCATGCACAAACTAAGTGTGAACATTAAAAAATATCACAATTGAGTAGATAGGTGTAATTTATTGGCATAAATTATCACAGAACAAAAGTTGTCGAATTTCACCAAAATCCCTAGGCTTTAGCCTATCAATTTTTGAAATTTTTTGACGAGGTGTAAAGTTGATGAAAATCGAATCAACCATGCACAAACGATGTGTGAACATTAAAAAATAAGAAAATTGAGTAGATAGGTGTAATTTATTAGCCAAACTAGTCACAGAACAAAAGTTATCGAATTTCGCCAAAATCTCTAGGCTTTAGCCTATCAATTTTTAAAATTTTTTGACGAGGTGTAAAATTCATGAAAATCGAATCAACCATGCACAAACTAAGTGTGAACATTAAAAAATATCACAATTGAGTAGATAGGTGTAATTTATTAGCCAAACTAGTCACAGAACAAAAGTTGTCGAATTTCACCAAAATCCCTAGGCTTTAGCCTATCAATTTTTGTAATTTTTTGACGAGGTGTAAAATTGATGAAAATCCAATCAACCATGCACAAACGAAGTATGAACATTAAAAAATATGAAAATTGAGTAGGTAGGTGTAATTTATTGGCCAAACAAGTCACAAAACAAAAGTTATCAAATTTTGCCAAAATCCCTAGGCTTTAGCCTATCAATTTTTAAATTTTTTTGACGAGGTGTAAAATTCATGAAAATCAAATCAATCATGCACAAACGAAGTGTGAACATTCAAATATGAAAATTGGGTTGATAGGTGTAATTTGTTGGTCAAACTAGTCACAGAACAAAAGTTATCGAATTTTGCCAAAATCCCTAGGCTTTAGCCTATCAATTTTTAAATTTTTTTGAGGAGGTGTAAAATTCATGAAAATCAAATCAATCATGCACAAACGAAGTGTGAACATTAACAAATATGAAAATTGAGTACATATATTTAATTTATTGGCCAAACTAGTCACAGAACAAAAGTTGTCGAATTCGCCAGAATCCCTAGGCTTTAGCCTATCAATTTTTGAAATTTTTTGACGTGGTGTAAAATTGATGAAAATCGAATCAACCATGCACAAACAAAGTGTGAACATTAAAAAATATTAAAATTGAGTAGGTAGGTGTAATTTATTGGCCAAACAAGTCACAGAACAAAAGTTATCGAATTTCGCCAAAATCTCTAGGCTTTAGCCTATCAATTTTTAAATTTTTTTGACGAGGTGTAAAATTCATGAAAATCATATGAGTCATGCACAAACAAAGTGTGAACATTAACAAATATGAAAATTGGGTTAATAGGTGTAATTTGTTGGCCAAACTAGTCACAGAACAAAAGTTATCGAATTTTGCCAAAAACCCTAGGTTTTAGCCTATCAATTTTTTAAATTTTTTGACGAGGTGTAAAATTCATGAAAATCGAATCAACCATGCACAAACTAAGTGTGAACATTAAAAAATATCACAATTGAGTAGATAGGTGTAATTCATTGGCAAAAATTATCACAGAACAAAAGTTGTCGAATTTCACCAAAATCCCTAGGCTTTAGCCTATCAATTTTTGAAATTTTTTGACGAGGTGTAAACTTGATGAAAATCGAATCAACCTTGCACAAACGATGTGTGAACATTAAAAAATAAGAAAATTGAGTAGATAGGTGTAATTTATTAGCCAAACTAGTCACAGAACAAAAGTTATCGAATTTTGACAAAATCCCTAGGTTTTAGCCTATCAATTTTTAAAATTTTTTGACGAGGTGTAAAATTCATGAAAATCGAATCAACCATGCACAAACTAAGTGTGAACATTAAAAAATATCACAATTGAGTAGATAGGTGTAATTCATTGGCAAAAATTATCACAGAACAAAAGTTGTCGAATTTCACCAAAATCCCTAGGCTTTAGCCTATCAATTTTTGAAATTTTTTGACGAGGTGTAAACTTGATGAAAATCGAATCAACCATGCACAAACGATGTGTGAACATTAAAAACTAAGAAAATTGAGTAGATAGGTGTAATTTATTAGCCAAACTAGTCACAAAACAAAAGTTATCGAATTTCGCCAAAATCTCTAGGCTTTAGCCTATCAATTTTTAAAATTTTTTGACGAGGTGTAAAATTCATGAAAATCAAATCAACCATGCACAAACTAAGTATGGACATTAAAAAATATCACAATTGAGTAGATAGGTCTAATTTATTAGCCAAACTAGTCCCAGAACAAAAGTTATCGAATTTCGCCAAAATCCCTAGGCTTTATTTAGCCTATCAATTTTTGAAATTTTTTGACGAGTTGTAAAATTGATGAAAATCGAATCAACCATGCGCAAACGAAGTGTGAACATTTAAAAATATGAAAATTGAGTAGGTAGGTGTAATTAATTGGCCGAACTACTCACAGAACAAAAGTTGTCGAATTTTGCCAAAATCCCTAGGCTTGTAGCCTATCAATTTTTAAAATTTTTTGACGAGGTGTAAAATTCACGAAAATGAAATCAATCATGCACAAACGAAGTGTAAAATTTAATAAATTTGAAAATTGGGTTGATAGGTATAATTAATTGGCAAAACTAGTCACAGAATAAAAGTTGTCGAATTTTGCCAGAATCCCTAGGCTTTTAGCCTATCAATTTTTAAAATTTTTTGACGATGTGTAAAATTCATGAAAATCATATCAATCATGCACAAACGAAGTGTGAACATTAGCAAATTTGAAAATTGGGTTGATAGGTGTAATTTGTTAGCCAAACTAGTCACAGAACAAAAGTTATCGAATTTTGCCAAAATCCCTAGGCTTTAGCCTATCAATTTTGAAAATTTTTTGACGAGATGTAAAATTAATTAAAATCGAATCAAACATGCACAAACAAAGTTTGAAAATTAAAAAATATGAAAATTGAGTAGATAGGTGTAATTTCTTGGCAAAAATAATCAAAGAACAAAAGTTGTCGAATTTCACCAAAATCCCTAGGCTTTTTAGCCTATCAATTTTTAAAATTTTTTGACGAGCTGTAAAATTCATGAAAATTGAATCAACCATGCACAAACTAAGTGTGAACATTAAAAAATATCACAATTGAGTAGATAGGTGTAATTTATTAGCCAAACTAGTCACAGAACAAAAGTTGTCGAATTTCGCCAAAATCCCTAGGCTTTAGCCTATCAATTTTTGAAATTTTTTGACGAGGTGTAAAATTGATGAAAATCGAATCAACCATGCCCAAACGAAGTGTGAACATTAAAAAATATGAAAACTGAGTAGGTATGTTTAATTTATTGGCCAAACTAGTCACAGAACAAAAGTTTTCGAATTTCGGTAAAATCCCTAGGCTTTAGCCTATCAATTTTTGAAATTTTTTGACGAGGTGTAAAATTCATGAAAATCAAATCAACCATGCACAAACTAAGTATGGACATTAAAAAATATCACAATTGAGTAGATAGGTTTAATTTATTAGCCAAACTAGTCCCAGAACAAAAGTTATCGAATTTCGCCAAAATCCCTAGGCTTTATTTAGCCTATCAATTTTTGAAATTTTTTGACGAGTTGTAAAATTGATGAAAATCGAATCAACCATGCACAAACGAAGTGTGAACATTTAAAAATATGAAAATTGAGTAGGTAGGTGTAATTAATTGGCCGAACTAGTCACAGAACAAAAGTTGTCGAATTTTGCCAAAATCCCTAGGCTTTTAGCCTATCAATTTTTAAAATTTTTTGACGAGGTGTAAAATTCATGAAAATGAAATCAATCATGCACAAACGAAGTGTAAAATTTAATAAATTAGAAAACTGGGTTGATAGGTATAATTTATTGGCCAAACTAGTCACAGAATAAAAGTTATCGAATTTTGCCAAAATCCCTAGGCTTTAGCCTATCAATTTTTAAAATTTTTTGACGAGGTGTAAAATTCATGAAAATCATATCAATCATGCACAAACGAATTGTGAACATTAACAAATATGAAAATTGGGTTGACAGGTGTAATTTGTTGGCCAAACTAGTCACAGAACAAAAGTTATCGAATTTTGCCAAAATCCCTAGGCTTTAGCCTATCAATTTTTAAATTTTTTTGACGAGGTGTAAAATTAATGAAAATCAAATGAATCATGCACAAACGAAGTGTGAACATTAATAAATATGAAAATTGGGTTGATAGGTGTAATTTGTTGGCCAAACTAGTCACAGAACAAAAGTTATCGAATTTTGCCAAAATCCCTAGGCTTTAGCCTATCAATTTTTAAAATTTTTTGACGAGCTGTAAAATTCATGAAAATTGAATCAACCATGCACAAACTAAGTGTGAACATTAAAAAATATCCCAATTGAGTAGATAGGTGTAATTTATTAGCCAAACTAGTCACAGAACAAAAGTTGTCGAATTTCGCCAAAATCCCTAGGCTTTAGCCTACCAATTTTTGAAATTTTTTGACGAGGTGTAAAATTGATGAAAATCGAATCAACCATGCACAAACGAAGTGTGAACATTAAAAAATATGAAAACTGAGTAGGTAGGTGTAATTAATTGGCAAAACTAGTCACAAAACAAAAGTTGTCGAATTTTGCCAAAATCCCTAGGCTTTAGCCTATCAATTTTTAAAATTTTTCGACGAGTTCATATAAATCAAATCAATCATACACAAACGATGTTTGAACATCAACAAATATGAAGATTGAGTAGATAGGTGTAATTTATTGGCCAAAATAGTCACAGAACAAAAGTTGTTGAATTTCGACAAAATCCATAGGCTTTAGCCTATCAATTTCCAAATTTTTTTAACGAGGTGTAAAATTCATGAAAATCGAATAAACCATGAATAAACGAAGTGTGAACATTAACAAATATGAAAATTGTGTAGATAGGTGTAATTTATTGGCCAAAGTCGTCACATAACAAAAGTTGTTGAATTTCGCCAAAATCCCTAGGCTTTAGCCTATCAATTTTTAAAATTTTTCGACGAGGTGTAAAATTCATATAAATCAAATCAATCATACACAAATGATGTTTGAACATCAACAAATATGAAGATTGAGTTGATAGGTGTAATTTATTGGCCAAAATAGTCACAGAACAAAAGTTGTCGAATTTCGATAAAATCCATAGGCTTTAGCTTATCAATTTTCAAATTTTTTTAACGAGGTGTAAAATTCATTAAAATCGAATTAACCTTGAATAAACGAAGTGTGAACATCAACAAATATGAAGATTGAGTTGATAGGTGTAATTTATTGGCCAAAATAGTCACAGAACAAAAGTTGTCGAATTTCGCCAAAATCCCTGGGCTTTAGCCTATCAATTTTTAAAATTTTTTGACGAGGTGTAAAATTCACAAAAATCGAATTAATCATACACAAACGATGTTTGAACAGTAACAAATATAAAAATTGAGTTGATCGGTGTAATTTATTGGCCAAACTAGTCACAGAACAAAAGTTATCGAATTTCACCAAAATCCCTAGGCAAAGCCTATCCATTTTCAAAAAATTTTGATGAGGTGTAAAATTCATGGAAATCAAATCAACCATGCACAAACTAACTGTGCACATTAAAAAATATGAAACTTGAGTAGATATGTTTAATTTATCGGCCAAACTAGTCACAAAACAAAAGTTGTCGAATTTCACAAAAATCCCTAGGCTTTAGCCTATCAATTTTTGAAATTTTTTGATGAGGTCTAAAATTCTTGAAAATCGAATCAACCATGCAAAAACGAAGTGTGAACATTAAAAAATTTGAAAATTGAGTAGACAGGTGTAATTTATTGGCCAAACTAGTCACAGAACAAAAATTTTCGAATTTCACCAAAATCCCAAGGTTTTAGCCTATCAATTTTTAAAATTTTTTGTCGAGGTGTAAAATTCATGAAAATCAAATCAACCATGCACAAACGAAGTGCAAACATTAACAAATAAGAAAATTGAGTAGTTAGGAGTAATTTATTGGCCAAACTACTCACAGAACAAAAGTTGTCGAATTTCGCCAAAATCCCTAGGCAACCTATCAATTTTTGAAATTTTTTGACAAGGTGTAAAATTCATGATAATCGAATTAACCATGCACAAAGTAATTGTGAACATTAAAAAATATGAAAATTGAGTAGATAGGTGTAATTTATTAGCCAAACTAGTCACAGAACAAAAGTTATCGAATTTCGCCAAAATCCATAGTCTTTAGCCTATCAATTTTTGAAATTTTTTGACGAGGTGTAAAATTCATGAAAATCAAATCAATCATACACAAACGATGTTTGAACATTAACAAATATGAAAATTGAGTTGATAGGTGTAATTTATTAGCCAAACTAGTCACAGAACAAAAATTGTCGAATTTCACCAAAATCCCTAGGATTTAGCCTATCAATTTTTAAAATTTTTTGTGGAGGTATAAAATTCATGAAAATCAAATCAACCATGCACAAACGAAGTGCAAACATTAACAAATATGAAAATTGAGTTGATAGGTGTAATTTATTGGCCAAAATAGTCACAGAAGAAAAGTTGTCGAATTTCACCAAAATCCCTAGGCAAAGCCTATCAATTTTCAAAATTTTTTGATGAGTTGTAAAATTCATGAAAATCAAATCAACCTTGCACAAACTAAGTGTGAACATTAAAAAATATGAAAATTGAGTAGATATGTTTAATTTATTGGCCAAACTAGTCACAGAACAAACGTTGTCGAATTTCACCAAAATCCCTATGTAGCCTGTCAATTTTTGAAATTTTTTGACGTGGTGTAAAATTCATGAAAATCGAATCAACCATGCACAAAGTAAGTGTGAACATTAAAAAATATGAAAATTGAGCAGATAGGTGTAATTTATTGGCCAAAGTCGTCACAGAACAAAAGTTGTCGAATTTCGGCAAAATGCCTAGGCTTTAGCCTATCCATTTTTAAAATTTTTCGACGAGGTTTAAAATTCATATAAATCAAATCAATCATACACAAACGATGTTTGAACATCAACAAATATGAAGATTGAGTTGATAGGTGTAATTTATTGGCCAAAATAGTCACATAACAAAAGTTGTCGAATTTCGCCAAAATCCATAGGCTTTAGCCTATCAATTTTCAAATTTTTTTAACGAGGTGTAAAATTCATGAAAATCGAATAAACCATGAATAAACAAAGTGTGAACATTAACAAATATGAAAATTGAGTAGATAGGTGTAATTTATTGGCCAAAGTCGTCACAGAACAAAAGTTGTCGAATTTCGCCAAAATGCCAAGGCTTTAGCCTATCAATTTTTAAAATTTTTCGACGAGGTGTAAAATTCATAAAAATCAAATCAATCATACACAAACGATGTTTGAACATCAACAAATATGAAAATTGAGTTGATAGGTGTAATTTATTGGCCAAACTAGTCACAGAACAAAAGTTGTCGAATTTCACGAAAATCCCTAGGCTTTATCCTATCAATTTTTAAAATTTTTTGATGAGTTGTAAAATTCTTGAAAATCAAATCAGCCATGCACAAACAAAGTGTGAACATTAAAAAATATGAAAATTGAGTAGATATGTTTAATTTATTGGCCAAACTAGTCACAGAACAAAAGTTATCGAATTTCGCCAAAATCCCTAGGCTTTAGCCTATCAATTTTTAAAATTTTTTGACGAGGTGTAAAATTCAGGAAAATCGAATCAACCGTGAACAAACGAAGTGCAAACATTAACAAATAAGAAAATTGAGTTGATAGGAGTTATTTACTGGCCAAACTAGTCACAGAACAAAAGTTGTTGAATTTTGACAAAATCCATAGGCTTTAGCTTATCAATTTTCAAATTTTTTTAACGAGGTGTAAAGTTCATGAAAATCGAATAAACCTTGAACAAACGAAGTGTGAACATTAATAAATATGAAAATTGGGTTGATAGGTGTAATTTATTGGCCAAACTAGTCACAGAACAAAAGTTGTCGAATTTCGCAAAAATCCCTAGGCTTTAGCCTATCAATTTTTAAAATTTTTTGACGAGATGTAAAATTCATAAAAATCGAATCAATCATACACAAACGATGTTTGAACATTAAAAAATATGAAAATTTAGTTGATAGGTGTTATTTATTGGCCAAACAAATCACAGAACAAAACTTGTCGAATTTCATCAAAATCCCTAGGCTTTAGCCTATCAATTTTTAAAAGTTTTTGACGAGGTGTAAAGTTCATGAAAATCGAATAAACCTTGAATAAACGAAGTGTGAACATTAATAAATATGAAAATTGGGTTGATAGGTGTAATTTATTGGCCAAACTAGTCACAGAACAAAAGTTGTCGAATTTCGCCAAAATCCCTAGGCTTTAGCCTATCAATTTTTAAAATTTTTTGACGACGTGTAAAATTCATAAAAATCGAATCAATCATACATAAACGATGTTTGAACATTAAAAAATATGAAAATTGAGATGATAGGTGTAATTTATTGGCCAAACTAGTCACAGAACAAAAGTTGTCGAATTTCACCAAAATCCCTAGGCAAAGCCTATCCATTTTCAAAAAATTTTGATGGGGTGTAAAATTCATGGAAATCAAATCAACCATGCACAAACTAAGTTTGCACATTAAAAAATATGAAAGTTGAGTAGATATGTTTAATTTATCGGCCAAACTAGTCACAGAACAAAAGTTGTCGAATTTCACCAAAATCCCTAGGCTTTAGCCTATCAATTTTTGAAATTTTTTGACGAGGTCGAAAATTCTTGCAAATCGAATCAACCATGCACAAACGAAGTGTGAACATTAAAAAATTTGAAAATTGAGTAGACAGGTGTAATTTATTGGCCAAACTAGTCACAGAACAAAAATTTTCGAATTTCACCAAAATCCCAAGGTTTTAGCCTATCAATTTTTAAAAATTTTTGTCGAGGTGTAAAATTCATGAAAATCAAATCAACCATGCACAAACGAAGTGCAAACATTAACAAATTAGAAAATTGAGTAGTTAGGAGTAATTTATTGGCCAAACTAGCCACAGAACAAAAGTTGTCGAATTTCACCAAAATCCCTAGGCAAGCCTATCAATTTTTAAAATTTTTCGACGAGGTGTAAAATTCATATAAATCAAATCAATCATACACAAACGATGTTCGAACATCAACAAATATGAAGATTGAGTTGATAGGTGTAATTTATTGGCCAAACTAGTCACATAACAAAAGTTGTCGAATTTTGCCAAAATCCCTAGGCTTTAACCTATCAATTTTTAAAATTTTTTGACGATGCGTAAAATTCATGAAAATCGAATCAACCATGCATAAACAAAGTTTTAACATTAATAAATATGAAAATTGAGTAGATAGATGTAATTTATTGGCAAAAATAGTCACAGAACAAAAGTTGTCGAATTTCGCCAAAATCCCTATGCTTTAGCCTATCAATTTTCAAATTTTTTTGACGAGGTGTAAAATTCATGAAAATCGAATCAACCATGCATAAACGAACTGTGAACATTAACAAATATGAAAATTGAGTAGATAGGTGTAATTTATTGGCCAAGCTCATCACAGAACAAAAGTTGTCGAATTTCGCCAAAATCCCTAGGCTTTAGTCTATCAATTTTTAAAATTTCTTGACGAGGTGTAAAATTCATAAAAATCGAATCAATCATACACAAACGATGTTTGAGCATTAACAAATATGAAAATTTAGTTGATAGGTGTGATTTATTGGCCAAACTAGTCACAGAACAAAACTTGTCGAATTTCACAAAAATCCCTAGGCTTTAGCCTATCAATTTTTAAAACTTTTTAACGAGGTGTAAAATTCATGAAAATCGAATCAACCGTGCATAAACGAAGTGTGAACATTAACAAATATGAAAATTGAATATATAGGTGTAATTTATTGGCCAAACTAGTCACATAACAAAAGTTGTCTAATTTCGCCAAAATCCCTAGGGTTTAGCTTATCAATTTTTAAAATTTTTTTATGAGGTGTAAAATTCATAAAAATCGAATCGATCATACACAAACGATGTTTGAACATTAACAAATATGAAAATTGAGTTGATAGGTGTAATTTATTAGCCAAACTAGTCACAGAATAAAAGTTGTCGAATTTCACCAAACTCCCTAGGCTTTAGCCTATCAATTTTTGAAAATTTTTGACGAGGTGTAAAATTGATGAAGATCGAATCAACCATGCACAAACGAAGAGTGAACATTAAAAAATATGAAAATTGAGTAGGTAGGTGTAATTTATTGGCCAAACAAGTCACAGAACAAAAGTTGTCGAAATTCCCCAAAATCCCTAGGCTTTAGCATATCAATTTTTTAATTTTTTTGACGAGGTGTAAAATTCATGAAAATCATATCAATCATGCACAAACGAAGTGTGAACATTAACAAATATGAAAATTGGGTTGATAGGTGTAATTTGTTGGCCAAACTAGTCACGGAACAAAAGTTATCGAATTTTGCCAAAACCTATAGGCACAAACGAATTTTTAAAATTCATGAACAAAAGTTGTCGAATTTCGCCAAAATCCATAGGCTTTCGCCTACCCATTTTTAAAATTTTTTGACGAGGTGTAAAAGTCATGAAAATCGAATCAACCATGCACAAACAAAGTTTGAACATTAATAAATATGAAAATTGAGTAGATAGGTGTAATTTATTGGCAAAAATAGTCATAGAACAAAAGTTGTCGAATTTCGCCAAAATCCCTGGGCTTTAGCCTATCAATTTTTGAAATTTTTTGACTAGGTGTAAAGTTGATGAAAATCGAATCAACCATGCAGAAACGAATTATGAACATTAAAAAATATGAAAACGGAGTAGGTAGGTGAAATTTATTGGCCAAACTAGTCACAGAACAAAAGTTGTCGAATTTCACCAAAATCCATAGGCTTTAGCCTATCAATTTTTGAAATTTTTTGACGAGGTGTAAAATTCATGAAAATCGAATCAACCATGCATAAACGAACTGTGAACATTAACAAATATGAAAATTGAGTAGATAGGTGTAATTTATTGGCCAAGCTCATCACAGAACAAAAGTTGTCGAATTTCGCCAAAATCCCTAGGCTTTAGTCTATCAATTTTTAAAATTCCTTGACGAGGTGTAAAATTCATAAAAATCGAATCAATCATACACAAACGATGTTTGAGCATTAACAAATATGAAAATTTAGTTGATAGGTGTGATTTATTGGCCAAACTAGTCACAGAACAAAACTTGTCGAATTTCACCAAAATCCCTAGGCTTTAGCCTATCAATTTTTAAAACTTTTTAACGAGGTGTAAAATTCATGAAAATCGAATCAACCATGCATAAACGAAGTGTGAACATTAACAAATATGAAAATTGAATATATAGGTGTAATTTATTGGCCAAACTAGTCACATAACAAAAGTTGTCTAATTTCGCCAAAATCCCTAGGCTTTAGCTTATCAATTTTTAAAATTTTTTTATGAGGTGTAAAATTCATAAAAATCGAATCGATCATACACAAACGATGTTTGAACATTAACAAATATGAAAATTGAGTTGATAGGTGTAATTTATTAGCCAAACTAGTCACAGAATAAAAGTTGTCGAATTTCACCAAACTCCCTAGGCTTTAGCCTATCAATTTTTGAAAATTTTTGACGAGGTGTAAAATTGATGAAGATCGAATCAACCATGCACAAACGAAGAGTGAACATTAAAAAATATGAAAATTGAGTAGGTAGGTGTAATTTATTGGCCAAACAAGTCACAGAACAAAAGTTGTCGAAATTCCCCAAAATCCCTAGGCTTTAGCCTATCAATTTTTTAATTTTTTTGACGAGGTGTAAAATTCATGAAAATCATATCAATCATGCACAAACGAAGTGTGAACATTAACAAATATGAAAATTGGGTTGATAGGTGTAATTTGTTGGCCAAACTAGTCACGGAACAAAAGTTATCGAATTTTGCCAAAACCTATAGGCACAAACGAATTTTTAAAATTCATGAACAAAAGTTGTCGAATTTCGCCAAAATCCATAGGCTTTTGCCTACCCATTTTTAAAATTTTTTGACGAGGTGTAAAAGTCATGAAAATCGAATCAACCATGCACAAACAAAGTTTGAACATTAATAAATATGAAAATTGAGTAGATAGGTGTAATTTATTGGCAAAAATAGTCATAGAACAAAAGTTGTCGAATTTCGCCAAAATCCCTGGGCTTTAGCCTATCAATTTTTGAAATTTTTTGACTAGGTGTAAAGTTGATGAAAATCGAATCAACCATGCAGAAACGAATTATGAACATTAAAAAATATGAAAACGGAGTAGGTAGGTGAAATTTATTGGCCAAACTAGTCACAGAACAAAAGTTGTCGAATTTGGCCAAAATACGTAGCCTATCAATTTTTAAAATTTTTTGACGAGGTGTAAAATTCATGAAAATGAAATCAATCATGCACAAACGAAGTGTGAACATTAACAAATATAAAAATTTGGTTGATAGGTGTAATTTATTGGCCAAACTAGTCACCGAACAAAAGTTGTCGTATTTCGCCAAAATCCCAAGGCTTTAGCCTATCAATTTTTAAAATTTTTTGACGAGGTGTAAAATTCATGAAAATCGAATCAACCATGAACAAACGAAGTGCAAACATTAACAAATAAGAAAATTGAGTAGATAGGAGTAATTTATTGGCCAAACTAGTCACAGATCAAAAGTTATCGAATTTCACCAAAATCCCTAGGCTTTAGCCTATCAATTTTTGAAATTTTTTGACGAGGTGTAAAATTGATGAAAATCGAATCAACCATGCACAAACGAAGTGTGAACATTAAAAAATATGAAAATTGAGTAGATAGGTGTAATTTATTAGCCAAACTAGTCACAGAACAAAAGTTATCGAATTTCGCCAAAACCCCTAGGCTTTAGCCTATCAATTTTTAAAATTTTTTGACGTGGTGTAAAATTCATAAAAATCGAATCAATCATACACAAACGATGTTTGAACAGTAACAAATATAAAAATTGAGTTGATCGGTGTAATTTATTGGACAAAAGTTGTCGAATTTCACCAAAATCCCTAGGCAAAGCCTATCCATTTTCAAAAAATTTTGATGAGGTGTAAAATTCATGAAAATCAAATCAACCATGCACAAACTAAGTGTGCACATTAAAAAATATGAAAATTGAGTAGATATGTTTAATTTATCGGCCAAACTAGTCACAAAACAAAAGTTGTCGAATTTCACAAAAATCCCTAGGCTTTAGCCTATCAATTTTTGAAATTTTTTGATGAGGTCTAAAATTCTTGAAAATCGAATCAACCATGCACAAACGAAGTGTGAACGTTAAAAAATATCACAATTGAGTAGACAGGTGTAATTTATTGGCCAAACTAGTCACAGAACAAAAATTTTCGAATTTCACCAAAATCCCTAGCTTTTAGCCTATCAATTTTTAAAATTTTTTGTCGAGGTGTAAAATTCATGAAAATCAAATCAACCATGCACAAACGAAGTGCAAACATTAACAAATAAGAAATTGGAGTAGATAGGAGTAATTTATTGGTCAAACTAGTCACAGAACAAAAGGTGTCGAATTTCACCAAAATCCCAAGGCAAGCCTATCAATTTTTAAAATTTTTCGACGAGGTGTAAAATTCATAAAAATCAAATCAATCATACACAAACGATGTTTGAACATCAACAAATATGAAAATTGAGTTGATAGGTGTAATTTATTGGCCAAACTAGTCACAGAACAAAAGTTGTCGAATTTCACGAAAATCCCTAGGCTTTATCCTATCAATTTTTAAAATTTTTTGATGAGTTGTAAAATTCTTGAAAATCAAATCAGCCATGCACAAACAAAGTGTGAACATTAAAAAATATGAAAATTGAGTAGATATGTTTAATTTATTGGCCAAACTAGTCACAGAACAAAAGTTATCGAATTTCGCCAAAATCCCTAGGCTTTAGCCTATCAATTTTTAAAATTTTTTGACGAGGTGTAAAATTCAGGAAAATCGAATCAACCGTGAACAAACGAAGTGCAAACATTAACAAATAAGAAAATTGAGTTGATAGGAGTTATTTACTGGCCAAACTAGTCACAGAACAAAAGTTGTCGAATTTTGACAAAATCCATAGGCTTTAGCTTATCAATTTTCAAATTTTTTTAACGAGGTGTAAAGTTCATGAAAATCGAATAAACCTTGAACAAACGAAGTGTGAACATTAATAAATATGAAAATTGGGTTGATAGGTGTAATTTATTGGCCAAACTAGTCACATAACAAAAGTTGTCGAATTTCGCAAAAATCCCTAGGCTTTAGCCTATCAATTTTTAAAATTTTTTGACGAGATGTAAAATTCATAAAAATCGAATCAATCATACACAAACGATGTTTGAACATTAAAAAATATGAAAATTTAGTTGATAGGTGTTATTTATTGGCCAAACAAATCACAGAACAAAACTTGTCGAATTTCATCAAAATCCGTAGGCTTTAGCCTATCAATTTTTAAAACTTTTTGACGAGGTGTAAAGTTCATGAAAATCGAATAAACCTTGAATAAACGAAGTGTGAACATTAATAAATATGAAAATTGGGTTGATAGGTGTAATTTATTGGCCAAACTAGTCACAGAACAAAAGTTGTCGAATTTCGCAAAAATCCCTAGGCTTTAGCCTATCAATTTTTAAAATTTTTTGACGAGATGTAAAATTCATAAAAATCGAATCAATCATACACAAACGATGTTTGAACATTAAAAAATATGAAAATTTAGTTGATAGGTGTTATTTATTGGCCAAACAAATCACAGAACAAAACTTGTCGAATTTCATCAAAATCCCTAGGCTTTAGCCTATCAATTTTTAAAACTTTTTGACGAGGTGTAAAGTTCATGAAAATCGAATAAACCTTGAATAAACGAAGTGTGAACATTAATAAATATGAAAATTGGGTTGATAGGTGTAATTTATTGGCCAAACTAGTCACAGAACAAAAGTTGTCGAATTTCGCCAAAATCCCTAGGCTTTAGCCTATCAATTTTTAAAATTTTTTGACGACGTGTAAAATTCATAAAAATCGAATCAATCATATATAAACGATGTTTGAACATTAAAAAATATGAAAATTGAGTTGATAGGTGTAATTTATTGGCCAAACTAGTCACAGAACAAAAGTTGTCGAATTTCACCAAAATCCCTAGGCAAAGCCTATCCATTTTCAAAAAATTTTGATGGGGTGTAAAATTCATGAAAATCAAATCAACCATGCACAAACTAAGTTTGCACATTAAAAAATATGAAAGTTGAGTAGATATGTTTAATTTATCGGCCAAACTAGTCACAGAACAAAAGTTGTCGAATTTCACCAAAATCCCTAGGCTTTAGCCTATCAATTTTTGAAATTTTTTGACGAGGTCGAAAATTCTTGCAAATCGAATCAACCATGCACAAACGAAGTGTGAACATTAAAAAATTTGAAAATTGAGTAGACAGGTGTAATTTATTGGCCAAACTAGTCACAGAACAAAAATTTTCGAATTTCACCAAAATCCCAAGGTTTTAGCCTATCAATTTTTAAAAATTTTTGTCGAGGTGTAAAATTCATGAAAATCAAATCAACCATGCACAAACGAAGTGCAAACATTAACAAATTAGAAAATTGAGTAGTTAGGAGTAATTTATTGGCCAAACTAGCCACAGAACAAAAGTTGTCGAATTTCACCAAAATCCCTAGGCAAGCCTATCAATTTTTAAAATTTTTCGACGAGGTGTAAAATTCATATAAATCAAATCAATCATACACAAACGATGTTCGAACATCAACAAATATGAAGATTGAGTTGATAGGTGTAATTTATTGGCCAAACTAGTCACAGAACAAAAGTTGTCGAATTTTGCCAAAATCCCTAGGCTTTAACCTATCAATTTTTAAAATTTTTTGACGATGCGTAAAATTCATGAAAATCGAATCAACCATGCATAAACAAAGTTTTAACATTAATAAATATGAAAATTGAGTAGATAGATGTAATTTATTGGCAAAAATAGTCACAGAACAAAAGTTGTCGAATTTCGCCAAAATCCCTATGCTTTAGCCTATCAATTTTCAAATTTTTTTGACGAGGTGTAAAATTCATGAAAATCGAATCAACCATGCATAAACGAACTGTGAACATTAACAAATATGAAAATTGAGTAGATAGGTGTAATTTATTGGCCAAGCTCATCACAGAACAAAAGTTGTCGAATTTCGCCAAAATCCCTAGGCTTTAGTCTATCAATTTTTAAAATTTCTTGACGAGGTGTAAAATTCATAAAAATCGAATCAATCATACACAAACGATGTTTGAGCATTAACAAATATGAAAATTTAGTTGATAGGTGTGATTTATTGGCCAAACTAGTCACAGAACAAAACTTGTCGAATTTCACCAAAATCCCTAGGCTTTAGCCTATCAATTTTTAAAACTTTTTAACGAGGTGTAAAATTCATGAAAATCGAATCAACCGTGCATAAACGAAGTGTGAACATTAACAAATATGAAAATTGAATATATAGGTGTAATTTATTGGCCAAACTAGTCACATAACAAAAGTTGTCTAATTTCGCCAAAATCCCTAGGCTTTAGCTTATCAATTTTTAAAATTTTTTTATGAGGTGTAAAATTCATAAAAATCGAATCGATCATACACAAACGATGTTTGAACATTAACAAATATGAAAATTGAGTTTATAGGTGTAATTTATTAGCCAAACTAGTCACAGAATAAAAGTTGTCGAATTTCACCAAACTCCCTAGGCTTTAGCCTATCAATTTTTGAAAATTTTTGACGAGGTGTAAAATTGATGAAGATCGAATCAACCATGCACAAACGAAGAGTGAACATTAAAAAATATGAAAATTGAGTAGGTAGGTGTAATTTATTGGCCAAACAAGTCACAGAACAAAAGTTGTCGAAATTCCCCAAAATCCCTAGGCTTTAGCCTATCAATTTTTTAATTTTTTTGACGAGGTGTAAAATTCATGAAAATCATATCAATCATGCACAAACGAAGTGTGAACATTAACAAATATGAAAATTTGGTTGATAGGTGTAATTTGTTGGCCAAACTAGTCACGGAACAAAAGTTATCGAATTTTGCCAAAACCTATAGGCACAAACGAATTTTTAAAATTCATGAACAAAAGTTGTCGAATTTCGCCAAAATCCATAGGCTTTTGCCTACCCATTTTTAAAATTTTTTGACGAGGTGTAAAAGTCGTGAAAATCGAATCAACCATGCACAAACAAAGTTTGAACATTAATAAATATGAAAATTGAGTAGATAGGTGTAATTTATTGGCAAAAATAGTCATAGAACAAAAGTTGTCGAATTTCGCCAAAATCCCTGGGCTTTAGCCTATCAATTTTTGAAATTTTTTGACTAGGTGTAAAGTTGATGAAAATCGAATCAACCATGCAGAAACGAATTATGAACATTAAAAAATATGAAAACGGAGTAGGTAGGTGAAATTTATTGGCCAAACTAGTCACAGAACAAAAGTTGTCGAATTTGGCCAAAATACGTAGCCTATCAATTTTTAAAATTTTTTGACAAGGTGTAAAATTCATGAAAATGAAATCAATCATGCACAAACGAAGTGTGAACATTAACAAATATAAAAATTTGGTTGATAGGTGTAATTTATTGGCCAAACTAGTCACCGAACAAAAGTTGTCGTATTTCGCCAAAATCCCAAGGCTTTTAGCCTATCAATTTTTAAAATTTTTTGACGAGGTGTAAAATTCATGAAAATCGAATCAACCATGAACAAACGAAGTGCAAACATTAACAAATAAGAAAATTGAGTAGATAGGAGTAATTTATTGGCCAAACTAGTCACAGATCAAAAGTTATCGAATTTCACCAAAATCCCTAGGCTTTAGCCTATCAATTTTTGAAATTTTTTGACGAGGTGTAAAATTGATGAAAATCGAATCAACCATGCACAAACGAAGTGTGAACATTAAAAAATATGAAAATTGAGTAGATAGGTGTAATTTATTAGCCAAACTAGTCACAGAACAAAAGTTATCGAATTTCGCCAAAACCCCTAGGCTTTAGCCTATCAATTTTTAAAATTTTTTGACGTGGTGTAAAATTCATAAAAATCGAATCAATCATACACAAACGATGTTTGAACAGTAACAAATATAAAAATTGAGTTGATCGGTGTAATTTATTGGACAAAAGTTGTCGAATTTCACCAAAATCCCTAGGCAAAGCCTATCCATTTTCAAAAAATTTTGATGAGGTGTAAAATTCATGAAAATCAAATCAACCATGCACAAACTAAGTGTGCACATTAAAAAATATGAAAATTGAGTAGATATGTTTAATTTATCGGCCAAACTAGTCACAAAACAAAAGTTGTCGAATTTCAATAAAATCCCTAGGCTTTAGCCTATCAATTTTTGAAATTTTTTGATGAGGTCTAAAATTCTTGAAAATCGAATCAACCATGCACAAACGAAGTGTGAACATTAAAAAATATCACAATTGAGTAGACAGGTGTAATTTATTGGCCAAACTAGTCACAGAACAAAAATTTTCGAATTTCACCAAAATCCCTAGCTTTTAGCCTATCAATTTTTAAAATTTTTTGTCGAGGTGTAAAATTCATGAAAATCAAATCAACCATGCACAAACGAAGTGCAAACATTAACAAATAAGAAATTTGAGTAGATAGGAGTAATTTATTGGTCAAACTAGTCACAGAACAAAAGGTGTCGAATTTCACCAAAATCCCAAGGCAAGCCTATCAATTTTTAAAATTTTTCGACGAGGTGTAAAATTCATAAAAATCAAATCAATCATACACAAACGATGTTTGAACATCAACAAATATGAAAATTGAGTTGATAGGTGTAATTTATTGGCCAAACTAGTCACAGAACAAAAGTTGTCGAATTTCACGAAAATCCCTAGGCTTTATCCTATCAATTTTTAAAATTTTTTGATGAGTTGTAAAATTCTTGAAAATCAAATCAACCATGCACAAACAAAGTGTGAACATTAAAAAATATGAAAATTGAGTAGATATGTTTAATTTATTGGCCAAACTAGTCACAGAACAAAAGTTATCGAATTTCGCCAAAATCCCTAGGCTTTAGCCTATCAATTTTTAAAATTTTTTGACGAGGTGTAAAATTCAGGAAAATCGAATCAACCGTGAACAAACGAAGTGCAAACATTAACAAATAAGAAAATTGAGTTGATAGGAGTTATTTACTGGCCAAACTAGTCACAGAACAAAAGTTGTCGAATTTCACCAAAATCCCTAAGCTTTAGGCTATCAATTTTTGAAATTTTTTGACGAGGTGTAAAATTGTTAAAAATCAAAGATGTATAAACTAAGTGTGAACATTAAAAAATATGAAAATTGAGTAGATAGGAGTAATTTATTAGCGAAACTAGTCACAGAACAAAAGTTATCGAATTTCGCCAAAATCCCTAGGCTTTAGCCTATCAATTTTTAAAATTTTTTGACGAGGTGTAAAATTCATGAAAATCGAATCAACCATGCACAAACTAAGTGAGAAAATTAAAAAATATCACAATTGAGTGGATAGGTGTAATTTATTAGCCCAACTATTCACAGAACAAAAGTTGTCGAATTTCGCCAAAATCCCTCGGCTTTAGCCTATCAATTTTTGAAATTTTTTGACGAGGTGTAAATTTGATGAAAATCGAATCAATGATGCACAAACAAAGTGTGAACATTAAAAAATATGAAAATTGAGTAGGTAGGTGTAATTAATTGGCCAAACTAGTCACAGAACAAAAGTTGTCGAATTTTGCCAAAATCCCTAGGCTTTAGCCTATCAATTTTTAAAAAATTTTGACGAGGCGTAAAATTTATGAAAATCGTATCAACCATGCATAAACAAAGTTTGAACATTAATAAATATGAAAATTGAGTAGATAGGTGTAATTTATTGGCAAAAATAGTCACAGAACAAAAGTTGTCGAATTTCGCCAAAATCCCTATGCTTTAGCCTATCAAATTTCAAAATTTTTTGACGAGGTGTAAAATTCATGAAAATCGAATCAACCATGCATAAACGAAGTTTGAACATTAAAAAATTTGAAAATTGAGTAGATAGGTGTAATTTATTGGCCAAGCTCGTCACAGAACAAAAGTTGTCGAATTTCGCAAAAATCCCTAGGCTTTAGCCTATCAATTTTTAAAATTTTTTGACGAGATGTAAAATTCATAAAAATCGAATCAATCATACACAAACGATGTTTGAACATTAACAAATATGAAAATTTAGTTGATAGGTGTTATTTATTGGCCAAACAAGTCACAGAACAAAACTTGTCGAATTTCATCAAAATCCCTAGGCTTTAGCCTATCAATTTTTAAAACTTTTTGACGAGGTGTAAAATTCATGAAAATCGAATCAACCGTGCATAAACGAAGTGTGAACATTAAAAAATATGAAAATTGAGTAGATAGGTGTAATTTATTGGCCAAACTAGTCACATAACAAAAGTTGACGAATTTCGCCAAAATCCCTAGGCTTTAGTTTATCAATTTTTAAAAAAATTTTACGAGGTGTAAAATTCATAAAAATGGAATCAATCATAAACAAACGATGTTTGAACATTAAAAAATATAAAAATTGAGTTGATAGGTGTAATTTATTAGCCAAACTAGTCACAGAACAAAAGTTGTCGAATTTCACCAAAATCCCTACGTTTAGCCTATCAATTTTCGAAATTTTTTGACGACGTGTAAAATTGATGAAAATCGAATCAACCATGCACAAACGAAGAGTGAACATTTAAAAATATGAAAATGGAGTAGGTAGGTGTAATTTATTGGCCAAACAAGTCAAAGAACAAAAGTTGTCGAATTTCGCCAAAATCCCTAGGCTTTAGCCTATCAATTTTTAAAATTTTTTGACGAGGTGTAAAATTCATGAAAATGAAATCAATCATGCACAAACGAAGTGTGAACATTAACAACTCTGAAAATTGGGTTGATAGGTCTAATTTATTGGCCAAACTAGTTACAGAACAAAAGTTGTCGAATTTCGCCAAAATCCCAAGGCTTTAGCCTATCAATTTTTAAAATTTTTTAACGAGGCGTAAAATTCATGAAAATCGAATCAACCATGCATAAAAAAAGTTTGAACATTAATAAATATGAAAATTGAGTAGATAGGTGCAATTTATTGGTCAAAATAGTCACAGAACACAAGTTGTTGAATTTTGCCAAAATCCCTAGGGTTTAGCCTATCAATTTTTAAATTTTTTTGACGATGTGCAAAATACATGAAAATCGAATCACCATGAATAAACGAAGTGTGAACATTAACAAATATGAAAATTAAGTAGATAGGTGTAATTTATTGGCTAAAGTCGTCACAGAACAAAAGTTGTCGAATTTCACCACAATCCCTAGGCTTTAGCCTATCAATTTTCAAAATTTTTTGATGAGTTGTAAAATTCATGAAAATCATATCAACCATGCACAAACTAAGTGTGAACATCAAAAAATATGAAAATTGAGTAGATATGATTAATTTATTGGCTAAACTAGACACAGAACAAAAGTTGTCGAATTTCGCCAAAATTCCTAGGCAGCCTGTCAATTTTTGAAAATTTTTGATGAGATGTAAAATTCATGAAAACCGAATCAACCATGCACAAAGTAAGTGTGAACATTAAAAAATATGAAATTGAGTAGATAGCTGTAATTTATTAGCCAAACTAGTCACAGAACAAAAGTTATAGAATTTCGCCAAAATCCCTAGGCTTTAGCCTATCAATTTTTAAAATTTTTTGACGAGGTGTAAAATTCATGAAAATTGAATCAACCATGCACAAACTAAGTGTGAACATTAAAAAATATCAGAATGGAGTAGATAGGTGTAATTTATTACCCAAACTAGTCATAGAACAAAAGTTGTCGAATTTCGCCAAAATCCCTAGGCTTTAGCCTATCAATTTTTGAAATTTTTTGACGAGGTGTAAAATTGATGAAAATCGAATCAACCATGCACAAACGAAGTGTGAACATTAAAAAATATGAAAATTGAGTAGATACGTGTAATTTATTAGCCAAACTAGTCACAGAACAAAAGTTATCGAATTTCGCCAAAATCCCTAGGCTTTAGCCTAGCAATTTTTAAAATTTTTTGACGAGGTGTAAAATTCATGAAAATCAAATCAACCATGCACAAACTAAGTTTGAACATTAAAAAAATATGAAAATTGAGTAGATATGTTTAATTTATTGGCCAAACTAGTCACAGAACAAAAGTTGTCGAATTTCGCCAAAATCCCTAGGCTTTAGCCTATCAATTTTTGAAATTTTTTGACGAGGTGTAAAATTGATGAAAATCGAATCAACCATGCCCAAACGAAGTGTGAACATTAAAAAATATGAAAATTGAGTAGGTAGGTGTAATTAATTGGCCAAACTAGTCCCAGAACAAAAGTTGTCGAATTTTGCCAAAATCCCTAGGCTTTATAGCCTATCAATTTTTAAATTTTTTTGACAAGGTGTAACATTAATGAAAATCAAATCAATCATGCACAAACAAAGTGTGAACAATAACAAATATAAAAATTGGGTTGATCAGTGTAATTTATTGGCTAAACTAGTCACCGAATAAAAGTTGTCGAATTTCGCCAAAATCCCAAGGCTTTAGCCTTTCAATTTTTAAAATTTTTTAACGAGGCGTAAAATTCGTGAAAATCGAATCAACCATGCATAAACAAATTTTGAACATTTATAAATATGAAAATTGAGTAGATAGGTGCAATTTATTGGCCAAACTAGTCACAGAACAAAAGTTGTCGAATTTCGCCAAAATCCCTAGGCTTTAGCCTATCAATTTTAAAATTTTTTTGTCGAGGTGTAAAATTCATGAAAATCGAATAAACCATGAATAAACGAAATGTGAACATTAACAAATATGAAAATTCAGTAGATAGGTGTAATTTATTGGCCAAAGTCGTCACAGAACAAAAGTTGTCGAATTTTGTCAATATCCCTAGGCTTTAGCCTATCAATTTTTAAAATTTTTTGACGAGGTGTAAAATTCATAAAAATCGAATCAATCATACACAAACGATGTTTGAACATTAACAAATATGAAAATTGAGTTGATAGGTGTAATTTATTGGCCAAACTAGTCACAGAACAAAAGTTGTCGAATTTCACCAAAATCCCTAGGCAAAGCCTGTCAATTTTCAAAATTTTTTGATGAGGTGTAAAATTCATGAAACTCAAATCAACCATGCACAAACTATGTGTGAACATTAAAAAATATGAAAATTGAGTAGATATGTTTAATTATCGCCCAAACTAGTCACAGAACAAAAGTTGTCGAATTTCACCAAAATCCATAGGCTTTAGCCTATCAATTTTTGAAATTTTTTGACGAGGTCTAAAATTCATGAAAATCGAATCAACCATGCACAAACGAAGTGTGAACATCAAAAAATTTGAAAATTGAGTAGACAGGTGTAATTTATTGGCCAAACTAGTCACAGAACAAAATTTATCGAATTTCACCAAAATCCCTAGGCTTTAGCCTATCAATTTTTAAAATTTTTTGTCGAGGTGTAAAATTCATGAAAATCAAATCAACCATGCACAAATGAAGTGCAAACATTAACAAATAAGAAATTTGAGTAGATAGGAGTAATTTATTGGTCAAACTAGTCACAGAACAAAAGGTGTCGAATTTCACCAAAATCCCAAGGCAAGCCTATCAATTTTTAAAAATTTTCGACGAGGTGTAAAATTCATAAAAATCAAATCTATCATACACAAACGATGTTTGAACATCAACAAATATGAAAATTGAGTTGATAGGTGTAATTTATTGGCCAAACTAGTCACAGAACAAAAGTTGTCGAATTTCATCAAAATACCTAGGCTTTAGCCTATCAATTTTTAAAATTTTTTAACGAGGCGTAAAATTCATGAAAATCGAATCAACCATGTATAAACCAAGTTTGAACATTAATAAATATGAAAATTGAGTAGATAGGTGTAATTTACTGGCCAAAATAGTCACAGAACAAAATTTGTCGAATTTCGCCAAAATCCCTAGGCTTTAGCCTATCAATTTTCAAAACTTTTTGACGAGGTGTAAAAATCATGAAAATCGAATCAACCATGAATAAACAAAGTGTGAACATTAACAAATATGAAAATTGAGTAGATACGTGTAATTTACTGGCCAAAGTCGTCACAGAACAAAAGTTGTCGAATTTCGCCAAAATCCCTAGCCTATCAATTTTTTAAATTTTTTGAGAAGGTGTAAAATTCATAAAAATCGAATCAATCATACCCAAACGATGTTTGAACATTAACAAATATGAAAATTGAGTTGATAGGTGTAATTTATTGGCCAAACTAGTCACAGAACAAAAGTTGTCGAATTTCACCAAAATCCTACAAATTTATTGAGCTAAAGCCTAGGGATTTTGGTGAAATTCGACAATTTTTGTTCTGTGACTAGTTTGTCTAATAAATTACCCCTGTTTTCTCAATTTTCAAATTTTTTAATGTTCACACTTCGTTTGTGAATGGTTGATTCGATTTTCATGAATTTTACACCTCGTCAAAAAATTTCAAAAATTGATAGGCTAAAGCCTAGGGATTTTGGCGAAATTCGACAACTTTTGTTCTGTGACTAGTTTGGCCAATAAATTAAACATATCTACTCAATTTTCATATTTTTTAATGTTCACACTTAGTTTGTGCATGGTTGATTTGATTTTCATGAATTTTACACCTTATCAAAAAAATTTGAAAATTGATAGGCTTTGCCTAGGGATTTTGGTGAAATTCGATAACTTTTGTTCTATGACTAGTTTGGCTAATAAATTACACCTATCAACTCAATTTTCATATTTTTTAATGTTCAAACATCGTTTGTGTATGATTGATTCGATTTTTATGAATCTTACACCTCATCAAAATTTTTTAAAAATTGATAGGCTAAAGCCTAGGGATTTTGGCGAAATTCGACAACTTTTGTTCTGTGACGACTTTGGCCAATAAATTACACCTATCTACTCAATTTTCATATTTGTTAATGTTCACACTTCGCTTATTCATGTTTGATTCGATTTTCATGACTTTTACACCTCGTCAAAAAGTTTTGAAAATTGATAGGCTAAAGCCTAGGGATTTTGGCGAAATTCGACAAATTTTGTTCTGTGACTATTTTGGCCAGTAAATTACACCTATCAACTCAATTTTCATATTTATTAATGTTCAAACTTTGTTTATGCATTTGAATTAAATTTTAATGATCATAATTTGGTTATTCATGGTTGATATGATTTACATGAGTTTCTGAGGCAATCTAAAATGGGAAAAAGCTTTAAGGGTCCCCCCTTGTGGTTCTGGCAAAAATTGAAAACTTTTGTTCTTCGTGTATTTGGGCTAACAAAAGCATCCTAACTACTCATTTTACTTATATATCAACGATTATGTTTGGTTTATACATGGTTTATACGATTTACATGAGTTTCTGAGGCAATCAAAAATTGGAAAAATCTGTAGAGGTCCCCCTTGTGGTTCTGGCAAAAATTAAAACCTTTATTCTTCGAGTATTTGGGCGAATAAAAGCACCCTAACTACTCATTTCATTTATATATTAACGATTATGTTTTGTTTATGCATGGTTGATATGATTTACATGAGTTTTTGAGGCAATCAAAAATTGGAAAAAGCTGTCAAGGCCCCTCTTGTGGTTCTGACAAAAATTGAAAACTTTTGTTCTTCGAGTATTTGGGTGAACAAAAGCATCCTAACTATTCATTTCACTTATATATTAATGATTATGTTTGGTTTATGCATGGTTGATATGATTTGCATGAGTTTCTGAGGCAATAAAAAATTGGAAAAAGCTGTAAGGGTCCCCCCATGTGGTTTTGGCAAAAATTGAAAACTTTTGTTCTTCGAGTATTTGGGCGAACAAAAGCATCCTAACTACTCGTTTCACTTATATATTAATGATCATGTTTGGTTTATGCATGGTTGATATGATTTACATGTGTTTCTGAGGCAATCAAAAATTGGAAAAAGATGTAAGGTCTCCCCTTGTGGTTCTGGCAAAAATTGAAAACTTTTGTTATTCGTGTTTTTGGGCGAACAAAAGCAACCTGAATACACATTTCACTTATATATTGACGATCATGTTTGGTTTATGCAGGGTTGATATGATTTACATGAGTTTCTGAGGCAATCAAAAGTTGGAAAAAGTAGTAAGGGTCCCCCCTTGTGGTTCTAGCAAAAATTTAAAACTTTTGTTCTTCGAGTATTTGGACGAACAAAAGCATCCTAACTACTCATTTCACTTATATATTAACGATTATGTTTACTTTATACATGGTTGATATGATTTACATGAGTTCCTGAGGCAATCAAAAATAGGAAAAAGCTGTAAGGGTCCCCCCTTGTAGTTCTAGCAAAAATTGACAACTTTTGTTCTTCAAGTATTTGGGCGAATAAAAGCATCTTGAATACACATGTCACTTATATATTAACGATCATGTTTGGTTTATGCTTGGTTGATATGATTTAAATGAGTTTCTGAGGCAATCAAAAATTGGAAAAAGCTGTAAGGGTGCCCCCTTGTGGTTCTTGCAAAAATTGAAATCTTTTGTTCTTCCAGTATTTGGGCGAATAAAAGCATTCTAAAAACACATTTAACTTATATATTAACGATCATATTTTGTTTTTTCATGGTTGATATGATTTACATTAGTTTCTGAGGCAAAGAAAAATTGGAAAAAGCTGTAAGGGACCCCCCCTTGTGGTTCAGACAAAAATTGAAAACTTTTGTTCTTCGAGTATTTGGGCGAACAAAAGCATCCTAAGTACTCATTTCACTTATATATTAACGATTATGTTTGGTTTATGCATGGTTGATTCGATTTACATGAGTTTCTGAAGCAATCAAAAATTTGAAAAAGCTGTAAGGGTCCCCCCTTGTAGTTCTGGTAAAAATTGAAAAGTTTTGTTCTTCGAGTATTTTGGCGAATAAAAGCAACCAAACTACTCAGTTCACTTATATATTAGCCATTATGTTTGGTTTACGTATTTTTGATATGATTTACATGAGTTTCTGAGGCAATTAAAAATTGGAAAAAGCTGTAAGGGTCCCCCTTTGTGGTTCTGGCAAAAATTGAAAACTTTTGTTCTTCGAGTATTTGGGCGAGTAAAAGCATCCTAAATACACATTTCACTTATATATTAATGATCATAATTGGGTTATTCATGGTTGATATGATTCACATGAGTTTCTGAGGAAATCTAAAATTGGAAAAAGCTGTAAGGGTCCCCCCTTGTGGTTCTGGCAAAAATTGAAAACTTTTGTACTTCGCGTATTTGGGTGAACAAAAGCATCCTAACACCTCATTTGACTTATACATTAATGATTATTTTTGGTTTATACTTGGTTGATATGATTTACATGAGTTTCTGAGGCAATCAAAAATTGGAAAAATCTGTAGAGATCCCCCCTTGTGGTTTTAGCAAAAATTAAAACCTTTATTCTTCGAGTATTTGGGCGAATAAAAGCACCCTAACTACTCATTTCACTTATATATTAACGATTATATTTTGTTTATGCATGGTTGATATGCTTTATATAAGTTTCTGAGGCAATCAAAAATTGGAAAAAGCTGTAAGGGTCCCCCCTTGTGGTTCTGGCAAAAATTTAAAACTTTTGTTATTCGAGTATTTGGGCGAACAAATGCATCCTAACGACTCATTTCACTTATATATTAATGATTATGTTTTTTTATGCAGGGTTGATATGATTTACATGAGTTCCTGAGGCAATCAAAAATTGGAAAAAGTTGTAAGGGTCCCCCCTTGTTGTTCGGGCAAAAATTGAAAACCTTTGTTCTACGAGTATTTGGGCGAATAAAAGCAACCTGAATACACATTTCACTTATATATTAACGATCATGTTTGGTTTATGCATGGTTGATATGATTTGCATGAGTTTCTGAGATAATAAAAAATTGGAAAAAGCTGTAAGGGACCCCCCTTGTGGTTTTGGCCAAAATTAAAAACTTTTGTTCGTCGAGTATTTGGGCGAACAAAAGCATCCTAACTACTCATTTCACTTATATACTAATGATCATGTTTGGTTTATGCATGGTTGATATGATTTACATGAGTTCCTGAGGCAGTCAAAAATTGAAAAAAGCTGTAATGGTCCCCCCTTGTAGTTCTGGCAAAAATTGAAAACTTTTCTTCTTCGAGTATTTGGGCGAATAAAAGCATCTTGAATACACATTTCACTTATATATTAACGATCATGTTTGGTTTATGCTTGGTTGATATGATTTACATGAGTTTCTGAGGCAATCAAAAATTGGAAAAAGCTGTAAGGGTCCCCCTCTGTGGTTCTGGCAAAAATTGAAAACTTTTGTTCTTCGAGTATTTGGGCGAACAAAAGCATCCTAACTACTCATTTCAATTATATATTAACGATCATGTTTGGTTTATGCATGGTTGATATGATTTACATGTGTTTTTGAGGCAATCAAAAATTGGAAAAAGCTGTAAGGTTCTCTCCTTGTGGTTCTGGCAAAAATTGAAAACTTTTGTTCTTCGTATATTTGGGCGAACGAAAAGTATCCTGAATACACATTTAACTTATACATTAATGATCATGTTTAGTTTATGCATGGTTGATATGATTGACATGAGTTTTTGAGGCAATCAAAAATTGGAAAAAGCTGTAAGGGTCCCCCCTTGTGGTTCTGGCAAAAATTGAGAACTTTTGTTCTTCCAGTATTTGGGCGAACAAAAGCATCCTAACTACTCATTTCACTTATATATTATCGATTATGTTTGGTTTATGTATGGTTGATGTGATTTACGTGAGTTTCTAAGGCAATCAAAAATTGGAAAAAGTTGTAAGGGTCCCCCCTTGTGGTTCTGGCAAAAATTGAAAACTTTTGTTCTTCGAGTATTTGGGAGAATCAAAGCATCCTAAATACACATTTCACTTATATATTAACGATCATATTTTGTTTTTGCATGGTTGATATGATTTACAGGAGTTTCTGAGGCAATTAAAAAAAGAAAGAATTTTACACCTCGCCCAAAAATTTTAAAAATTGATAGGCTAAAGCCTAGGGATTTTGCCGAAATTCGATAACTTTTTTTTTTAATGTGTAGATTTTCTAATAAACTTCTTCTATCTCCACATAATTCAAATTTCTTAATGTTCATCCTTAGTTTGTGCATGGTTGAAAGAATTTTTATTGAATTTATAATTCTTCAAAAAATTGTAAAAATTGATAGGCTAAAGCCTAGGGATTTTGGCAAAATTCAACAACTATTTTTTTTTTTGAGTAGTTTTGCTGGTAAACTGCTCATTTCTACATGCAATTCATATTTTGTAATGTTCATACTTAGTTTGGGTATGGTTGGTATAATTTTCATGAATTTTATAGATCTTCAAAAAATTATAAAGATTGATATGCTAAAAGCCTGGGGATTTTAGCAATACTCGATAACTTTTTTTTTATGAATAATTTTGATTGATACAATTTTCATGAATTTTACAACTCGTCAAAAAATTTTAAAAATTGATATGTTAAAACCCAGGGATTTTGACGAAATTCGACAACTTGTTTTCTATGACAAGTTTTGTCAATAAATTATACCTATCTAACCAATATTCATATTTGTTAATATTCATACTTAGATTGTGCAACATTGGTACGATTTTCAAGAATTTTACACCTCGCCCAAAAATTTTAAAAAGTGATAGGCTAAAGCCTAGGGATTTTGCCGAAATTCGATAACTTTTTATTTTTTAATGTGTAGATTTTCTAATAAACTGCTCCTATCTCCACGTAATTCATATTTCTTACTGTTCATCCTTAGTTTATGCATGGTTGAAAGAATTTTTATTAAATTTATAGTTCTTCAAAAAAATTTAAAAATTGATAAGCTAAAGCCTAGGGATTATGGCAAATTCGACAACTTTTTTTTTTTTGGTAGTTTTGCAGGTAAACTGCTTTTTTTGCAGGTAAACTTTATTTCGTAATGTTCATACTTAGTTTGGGTATGGTTGGTATAATTTTCATGAATTTTATAGATCTTTAAAAAATTGTAAAGATTGATATGCTATGATCCACTACCAATACAAACACCAATACCAAGACAAAGACCAATACGAATACCAATACCACAACCAATACCAATACTAATACCAATACCACTACCAATACCAATATTAATACCAAAACCAATACAAAGACCAATACGAATACCAATACCACAACCAATACCAATATTAATACCAATACCAATACCAATACCAATACCACTACCAATATCAATACCACTACCAATACCAATACCAATACCAATACCAATACCAATACCAAAACCAATATTCATATTTATTAATGTCCGTACTTGGTTTGCATGATTGATATGATTTTCATGAATTTTACACCTCGTCAAAATTTTTTAAAAATTGATAGGCTAAAAGGCTAGGGATTTTTACACCGCGTCAAAATTTTTTAAAAATGGATAGGCTAAAAGGCTAGGGATTTTGCAAAAATTCGACAACTTTTTTTCTATGACTAGCTTTGCATGTGTAGATTTTCTAATAAACTGCTCCTATCTCCACGTAATTCATATTTCTTACTGTTCATCCTTATTTATGCATGGTTGAAAGAATTTTTATTAAATTTATACTTCTTCAAAAAATTAAAAAATTTATAGGCTTTAGCCTAGAGATTATGACAAAATTCAATAACTTTTATTGTTTTTGAGTAGTTTTGCTGGTAAACTACTCCTTTCTACATGCAATTCATATTTCGTAATGTTCATACTTAGTTTGGGTATGGTTGGTATAATTTTCATGAATTTTATAGATCTTCAAAAAATTGTAAAGATTGATATGCTCTTAGCCCGGGGATTTTAGCAATATTCGATAACTTTTCTTTTTATGAGTAATTTTGCTATGTAAATGCTAAGACCAATACCAATATCAATACCACTACCAATACAAATACCAATACCAAGACAAAGACCAATACGAATACCACTACCACAACCAATACCAATACCAATACCACTACCAATACCAATATTAATACCAAAACCAATACAAAGACCAATACCAATACCAATACCAATATTAATACAAATACCAATACCAATACCACTACCAATAACAATACCAATACCACTACCACTACCACTACCACTACCAATATTAACTACCACTACCAATACCAATACCAATATTCATATTTATTAATGTCCGTACTTGGTTTGCATGATTGATATGATTTTCATGATTTTGTCGAAATTCGATAACTTTTTTTCTATGACTACTTTTGCCAATAAATTACACCTATCTACACAATTTTTATATTTGTTAATGTTCATACTTGGTTTGTGCATGATTGATACGATTTTCATGAATTTTATAGCTCGTCAAAAAATTTTAAAAATTGATATGTTAAAGCTTAGGGATTTTGACGAAATTTGACAACTTGTTTTCTTTGAAATGTTTTGTCAATAAATTATACCTATCTAACCAATATTCATATTTGTTAAAATTCATACTTAGTTTGTGCATCATTGGTATGATTTTCAAGAATTTTACACCTCGCCCAAATATTTTAAAAATTGATAGGCTAAAGCCCAGAGATTTTACCGAAATTCTATAACTTTTTTTTTAATGTGTAGATTTTCTAATAAACTGCTCCTATCTCCACGTAATTCATATTTCTTAATGTTCATCCTTAGTTTGTCTATGGTTGAAAGAATTTTTATTAAATTTATAGTTCTTCAAATAATTGTAAAAATTGATAGGCTAAAGCCTAGGGATTTTGGCAAAATTCAACAACTCTTTTTTTACAGTAGTTTTACTGGTAAACTGCTCATTTCTACATGCAATTCATATTTGTAATGTTCATAATTAGTTTGGGTATGGTTGGTATAATTTTCAAGAATTTTATAGATCTTCAAAAAATTGTAAAGATTGATATGCTAAAAGCCTGGGGATTTTAGCAATACTCGATAACTTTTTTTTTTATGAGTAATTTTGATTGATACAATTTTCATGAATTTTATACCTCATCAAATTTTTTTTTAAATTGACATGTTAAAGCTTAGTGATTTTTACGAAATTCGACAACTTGTTTTCTATGACAAGTTTTGCAAATAAATTACTCCTATCTGACCAATATTCATACTTAGTTTGTGCATCATTGGTATGATTTTCAAGAATTTTACACCTCGCCCAAAAATTATAAAAATTGATAGCCTAGGGATTTTGCCGAAATTTGATAACTTTTTTTTGAATGTGTAGATTTTCTAATAAACTGTTCCTATCTCCACGTAATTCATATTTGTTACTGTTCATCCTTAGTTTATGCATTGTTGAAAGAATTTTTATTAAATTTATAGTTCTTCAAAAAATTTTAAAAATTGATAGGATTTTTAGCCTAGGGATTATGACAAAATTCGATAACTTTTTTTTTGAGTAGTTTTACTGGTAAACTGCTCATTTCTATATGCAATTCATATTTGGTAATGTTCATACTTAGTTTGGGTATGGTTGGTATAATTTTCAAAAAATTTATAGATCTTCAAAAAATTGTAAAGATTGATATGCTAAGAGCTTGAGGATTTTAACAATATTCGATAACTTTTTTTTTATGAGTAATTTTGCTATGTAAATGCTAAGACATTGACCAATATCAATACCACTACCAATACCAAGACAAAGACCAATACGAATACCAATACCAATATCAATACCAATACCAATACCACTACCAATACCAATATTAATACCAAAACCAATACAAAGACCAATACGAATACTAATACCACAACCAAAAACAATATTAATACAAATACCAATACTAATACCAATACCACTACCACTACCAATACCAATACCAATACCAATACAACTACCACTACCACTACCAATACCAATACCAATACCAATACCAACACCAATACCAAAACCAATACCATTACCAATACCAATACCAATATTCATATTTATTAATGTCCGTATTGGTTTGCATGATTGATATGATTTTCATGAATTTTACAGAGTGTCAAAAAATTTTAAAAATTGATAGGCTAAAGTCTAGGGATTTTGTCGAAATTCGACAACTTGTTTTCTATGACTAGTTTTGGTAATAAATTACACCTATCTAAACAATTTTTATATTTGTTAATGTTCATACTTGGTTTGTGCATGATTGATACGATTTTCATGAATTTTACACATCGTCAAAAAATTTTAAAAATTGATATGTTAAAGCTTAGGGATTTTGATGAAATTCGACAACTTGTTTTCTAAGATAAGTTTTGCAAATAAATTACACCTATCTGACCAATATTCATATTTTTTAATATTCATACTTAGTTTAAGCATGATTGGTATGATTTTCAAGAATTTTACACCTCGCCCAAAAATTTTAAAAATTGATAGGCTAAAGTCTAGGGATTTTGCTGAAATTCGATAACTTTTTTTTTTAAAGTGTAGATATTCTAATAAACTGCTTCTATCTCCACATAATTAAAATTTCTTAATGTTCATCCTTAGTTTGTGCATGGTTGAAAGAATTTTTATTGAATTTATAATTCTTCAAAAAATTGTAAAAATTGATAGGCTAAAGCCTATGGATTTTGGCAAAATTCAACAACTATTTTTTTTTTTTGAGTAGTTTTGATGGTAAACTGCTCATTTCTACATGCAATTCATATTTTGTAATGTTCATACTTAGTTTGGGTATGGTTGGTATAATTTTCATGAATTTTATAGATCTTCAAAAAATTATAAAGATTGATATGCTAAAAGCCTGGGGATTTTCACAATACTCGATAACCTTTTTTTTATGAATAATTTTGATTGATATAATTTTCATGAATTTTACAACTCGTCAAAAAATTTTAAAAATTGATATGTTAAAACCTAGGGATTTTGACGAAATTCGACAACTTGTTTTCTATGACAAGTTTTGTCAATAAATTACACCTATCTGACCAATATTCATATTTGTTAATATTCATACTTAGATTGTGCAACAATGGTACGATTTTCAAGAATTTTACACCTCGCCAAAAATTTTTAAAATTGATAGCTAAAGCCTAGGGATTTTGCCGAAATTCGATAAATTTTTTGTTATTGTGTAGATTTTCTAATAAACTGCTCCTATCTCCACATAATTCATATTTCTTACTGTTCATCCTTAGTTTATGCATGGTTGAAATAATTTTTATTAAATTTATAGTTCTTCAAAAAATTTTAAAAATTGATAGGCTAAAACCCAGGGATTATGGCAAATTCGACAACTTTTTTTTTTTGAGTAGTTTTGCTGGTAAACTGCTCCTTTCTACATGCAATTCATATTTCGTAATGTTCATACTTAGTTTGGGTATGGTTGGTATAATTTTCATGAATTTTATTGATCTTCAAAAAATTGTAAAGATTGATATGCTAAGATCAATACCACTACCAATACAAATACTAATACCATGACAAAGACCAATACGAATACCAATACCACGACCAATACCAATACCAATACCAATACCACTACCAATACCAATACCAATATTAATACCAAAACCATTACAAAGACCAATACCACAACCAATACCAATATTAATACCAATACCAATACCAATACCAATACCAATACCAATATTCATATTTATTAATGTCCGTACTTGGTTTGCATGATTGATATGATTTTCATGAATTTTACACCGCGTCAAAATTTTTTAAAAATTGATAGGCTAAAAAAGCCTAGGGATTTTGCCGAAATTTGACAACTTATTTTCTATGACTAGTTTTGCATATGTAGATTTTCTAATAAACTGCTCCTATCTCCACATAATTCATATTTCTTACGGTTCATCCTTAGTTTATGCATGGTTGAAAGAATTTTTATTAAATTTATAGTTCTTCAAAAAAATTTAAAAATTGATAGGCTTTAGCCTAGGGATTATGACAAAATTCGATAACTTTTATTTTTTTTGAGTAGTTTTGCTGGTAAACTGCTCCTTTCTACATGCAATTCATACTTCGTAATGTTCATACCAATACTAATACCACTACCACTACCACTACCAATACCAATACCAATACCAACACCAATACCAAAACCAATACCATTACCAATACCAATACCAATATTCATATTTATTAATGTCCGTATTGGTTTGCATGATTTGATCGTCGAACATCGAGGTAAACGTGCACTTGTTTTTTCCCATGAAGAGTGTGCTATCTTGAATGATCGTTTTAAGCTTGCGTTAATTGGGAAATTTGCTCATGGTTACCCGACGATGGGGCAATTGCGATTTTTCTTTGCTAAAATTGATTTCAAGGGCCAAGTTCGCTTGAGTCTGCTTAACAGGAATCATGTTCTTATTCGTTGCAATGAACCGGATGATTATGCACGATTGTTCATGAAGGAAGTGTGGTACTTTAAGGATTTTCCAATGCGAGTGATGAAATGGACGCCGGATTTTGATCCTCATGTTGATTCGCCAATCATCCCTGTGTGGATCTCATTCCCAAGGCTCCCGTCGCAGCTATGTTATAAGGACGCCATATGCCAACTGGCTGCGATTATCGGGAAACCAATTAGGTGCGATGAAGCTACAGCACGTATGGACAATACGGAGGAGCCACGGGTTTGTGTTGAATTGGACATATCCAAACCGTTGGAAAAAAGTATACCGGTACGATATGGGGATTGGAATTTTGATCAGGAAGTTCTATACTCTAAATTCATCCAGTACTGTAATAAATGTAAGCGAATGGGTCACATGGCTAACGCTTGCAAAGGGGCTGTTTATACCGATTCGGAAGATGATGGACATGATGGGAAAGACGGTGAGGGTGATGAAAACAACGAGGACAGACAGGCCCACGAAGGCAAGAAACCCGTGGCTGCACGTCGGGTGGAAAAGAAAAGAGAAACGAGAAGAGAGACCTGGGTTCCGGCTAAAAAGAACGATGACAACCAAGCTGGGGAAAAAAATACGGGACCGAATAGTAAGTTGGAACACGGGAAAGTTGATATGCTTAGGAGAGACGCTGCGAGGAACGCTGGGGTCAAGTTTCAGGAAAACAGGTTTGCCGCGTTGAGTGAGGAGGCTGATACTGAGGCACCTACAGCAGGCGAAATGGGACAACAGTCCGGGGTTAATGACAAAGAAGCGACACTAGCAAATCAAGCAGCAATGGAAATCCAGAAAAAACTTGCGGGTAACAAGTTGCAAAAAGAGGACGGTGATGAGCTAAGTCGCCAGATGGGAAAATTGATTACTTGAACAAATCCTTGGACACGGAGTATAATGTCACGGTTTCTCAAGCAGAGAATATTTTGCAGGAATGTGGAGGGGACCAATATGTGGCGGAGTATCGGGCTCAAATGGCCAATGCTGAGAATGAATCTCCTCGGAGAGATAAGGGTGTTCAGGAGGGTCCCATCGATGTTTCATGTCATATAAATAAATCTGATGATCGCTCAATACCGTCGCTCAGAGTGATGCAAAATGAGCACAGCACGGCTGGTGAGAATTTGGAGAGTGGCGCACGTCTGGATTCGGCTATCATGGAAGACGCCAAAGCGGCAGCCGGTAGTAACAGGTCCCTTTCGGATAGTGAATCTGCTGCCCCAAAATCCAAGAAAAATAAGAAGAACAACCAAGTCACATTTGAACCGCGAGCCACGCGCAGCATAGCCGGGGCCGACGGTAAACAGGGAAGTTCCAAAACTAAACCTTTTAAATGATTAATTTTCTTATTTGGAATATTCGGGGAGTCGGAGATAAGGCTAAGCAACGATCTTTAAAATCTTTAATTAGGAAATTCAGGCCTTATATTCTGGTCGTTATTGAACCCAAAGTGAAATTAGATAGAGAATATTTTTGCAGAAGGTTGGGTTACGAAGGTGTAATTTCCAATTGCACTAATCATATTTGGTGTTTTTATAAAGCCGGTAGTAATTTAGTTCCTATTCTTGATGATGCGCAGGTCCTGCACGTGAGATTCAATCACACGGATATAGCGGTGCCGCTTTGTGCTAGTTTCGTTTACGGCAGGCACACAAGGGCGGAAAGACAGCACCTATGGAGCACTCTCTCCACTGTGGCGACCGCGGACCCTTGGATTGTAGGCGGGGATTTTAACATTGTTAGGAATAGGGACGAGGTGCTTAGGGGAGCGGAGCCTCGCATCTCTTGTATGGAGGATTTTAAAGATTGTATGGATGGGTGTGGTTTACTTGAGTTGCCGTTTGAGGGGACTAAGTTCACGTGGAATCGGGGAAATAAATGGAAACGCTTGGATCGTGTCCTAGTCTCGTCGGGGTGGGCTGACATTGGTGTTAGCAGCAAGGTGGCGCACTTGGCCAAACACCTTTCGGATCATACCCCACTGTTGGTTTCTACGGAGATGGCCGATCAGTCGGGTCCGTCCTCCTTTCGTTTCCAGCGGATGTGGACTCAACATCACACATTTCAAGATATGGTGCGCGCTAATTGGGAGGGGCCTGAAGCGAGTTTTGGTATGCGGCGTTTACAAAATAAAATAAAAAGACTCAAAGATGGCCTGAAAGAGTGGAACAAGAATGTATTCGGGAATGTGTTTGATAGAGTGACGGAGGCTACTGACCGGGTTTCCACGGCTGAAGCTAGGTATGAGGCTCTTCCGTCTGAGGAGAATCTCATTGCTATGAACAAAGCCACGGCAGAACTGAATCGGGCTCTATCCATGGAAGAAGATTTTTGGCGTCAAAAATCCGCTTGCAAGTGGTTTACGGAGGGCGAAAGGAATACTAAATACTTTCATAGTCTGGCTAAGAAACGGAAAGTTCGGAACCGGGTGCATCAGATTCTTGATAGTGGGAATATCGTGCGGGAGACGAAAGCTATGCAGCAATCGGTGGCGTCGTTTTATGAGACGCTGCTCACCCGGGAGGATGTTGATTTCCGGGATGAGGATTTCGCCCATATACCGGACCTAATTGATAGCCATACCGGGGAATTTTTAGTTAGCAAACCGAAGATGGAGGAAATAAAGCAGGTAGTGTTTGACATGAACCCGGATTCGGTGGCAGGACCGGATGGTTTCTCGGCACTGTTCTTTCAAGAGTGCTGGGACACTGTTAAACAAGATGTTACCAGCGCGGTCCATGAATTTTTCACGGGAGTTCCCATGCCTTTGGGATTTACTTGCACTACTATTGTTCTTTTACCTAAAATTGATAATCCTGTTAGTTGGAAGGACTTTCGTCCGATAAGCCTATGTAATGTGACTCATAAAATTTTATCTAAATTGCTTGCAGATAGGCTACGTATTGTTCTTCTTGCTCTGATTTCGCCGTCCCAGTCTGGATTCATCCGTGGGAGAAGCATTTCGGATAATATTCTCCTTGCCCAGGAGTTGGTTTATAAAATTAATCACAAGACGCGTGGGGGACGGGCTATTTTCAAATTGGACATGGCAAAGGCATATGACCGGGTCAATTGGGAATTTCTTGTTAAAATGCTCCAATGTTTTGGTTTTCCCCCCAAGTGGATCCAGCTGGTGCGTGCTTGCACCGAATCTGCCCATTTCACGGTCCTCCTTAACGGCCAGGGAGCGGGTTTTTTCAAGTCTACCAGAGGCGTACGGCAAGGGGACCCCCTTTCCCCGCCTCTTTTCATTCTCGCGGCAGAGTGGCTCTCCCGCAAGCTGGATGAGGTTTTCGTGGCCTGTCCCTCCTTGAGATATACGTCGGACACGAACACCGTTGTCTCACACCTGGGCTATGCGGATGACATGATCATCTTTTGCAATGGGAATCTGGCTTCCGTGAAAAAGGTTAAGGGTATTCTGGATGATTACATGAGAGTGTCGGGGCAACTGGTTAGTGGGGAAAAAAGTTCTTTCATTCTGTCTAAGCACTGCCCCCGCTCGAAAACTCAAAAAATTAAGGACATTACGGGCTTTTCACCATCTTCGCTCCCGATGAAATACTTGGGGTGTATGCTTCATATCGGTAACAAGAAAGAGTTTCTGTTTGAAAATTTATTGGATCGGATGCGTGCTAAGGTTCTTGGGTGGGAACGGCTCCATCTATCTCCGGGCGGCCGGTTAGCTCTTGCCAAGAGCGTGCTCGGATCTATGCCGCTGTATTTGATGCAAGTGCTTGGGCCACCTAAGAATACGATCAAGCGGATGGAGCGGATTTTGAATGCATATTTTTGGGGCAGTTTCGGAGGTCAGAAAAAGATTCACTGGTGTCAATGGAAGGAGCTCTGTTTTCCTATCAACGAAGGTGGCCTTGGGGCACGTCGGTTTGAGGATCTGGATACGAGCTTCCTCTATCGCTCTTGGTGGAATTTTAGGCGGCAAGAATCTCTTTGGTCTTGGTATATGCGGGAGAAATACATGCGGGGGAAACACCCAACTCAAGTCGAGGAATCGATACATCACTCCCCCATATGGAAACGGCTTTCACGTATCAAAGCAGGGGCGGAGGAGCATATCTTTTGGGAACTCGGCGAGGGCATCGTTTCTTTCTGGCATGATCACTGGTGCGGCGAATCTGCCCTCAAAAATGAGATTGATCAGCCCTCATATGGCTACGAAAAGGTTAATTTTTTCTGGAAAAATGGTAATTGGGACGTCGCTAGGCTGCGTGAGAGGCTCCCGGAAGCCTGGACTGATCGGATTCTCCAAGTTCCGATCACGGGTGAGAAAGACCGCATGATTTGGAAGCTAGAACCGACTGGGGCTTTCACTATTAATTCTGCGTGGGAGGAGATTCGGGCGAGGCGAGCAACTCATGATTTTTGGCCCAAAATCTGGAGTAATCATATTATGCCAACCGTATCGGTGTTTATATGGAAACTTCTTCATGGATGGACCTCTATAGATCCCTGGCTCCAACAGAAAGGCATACATCTGGCATCCAAATGCCAATGTTGTTTCCATGAGGAGACGATGCACCATGTATTCGTCACTGGCCTCAAAGCCGCGTATATTTGGCGTTTTTTCTCGGATTTGTTACAAGTGAAGGTGATCAATCATGCATCGGTTTCTCACCTTCTTGGATATTGGTTTAACTCGATCCGGTACCAAGGGAAAGGGCACATCCGTATGATCATTCCTATTCTTATCCTTTGGTACATATGGGACGCGAGGAATAACGCAAAATACCGGGATCAACGGGTGGTGGCGAGCGTTATAATTCAGCGCATCTGGCGGCATATTTACACGCTGCATACTGCCGGCATTTTAAAAGGGAATAACTGGCGGGGTAATATGGAGGCGGCTTTGGCCTTCTCCGTCACTCCATATACCCGCAAAAAGATGGAAACTCATACTGTTTTATGGCTGACTCCCGAGGAGGGATGCATTAAGATCAACACGGATGGGGCCTCTAAAGGCAATCCTGGACACGCGGGTTCCGGGGGTATTGCACGCGATCATCGGGGTAATGTTCTTTTTGCTTTCTATAGATACCTCGGTAATAAAACTAACAATTATGCAGAGCTCGCGGCGGTTTACGAGGGACTTCAAATGGCGATTGGGCGAGGTTTTCAGAATATTTGGATTCAAACGGACTCCATGATAGTGAAAGATTTAATCAGCCAAGAGCGCGACACCTCTTGGGACAAGCAACATATGCTCATCCATATCCGGCATCTTTTCCATGTTGCAAATGTGAGAATCACGCATATATACAGAGAAGGGAATCAAGCGGCCGATTTCCTTGCCAATTGCGCCTGTGACACTCTCAACTCTCGTGTCCTTTGTCCGGGAGAGGTGAATGGTAAGCTCAGAGGTATTGTTCGTACCGATAAGATGGAGATTCCTTACATTCGTATTAATTATGTTAGTGATAATAAGGAATATATCTCTCCATACACTTGATCGCCTGGTTGAGTTGGGTGTGCAGGTTCGGAATCACGAGGAGAATGACGAGTATGGCGTGGCCACGCTCACGTGCAAGGATCCGGACTTGCTAGTTGTGATACTTTGTGATTTGATGGATTTTACGGGGGAGTATGAGGCATCCCGCGCCAACATCCCCACCCCTTGTACAGGTTGGCCGACGGTGGGAGCGGACAACCATCCGATCTCCCGCCCCGTGAGCTTGAGGCTCTGTCTTTTGGGTTGCAAGGATCCGGACTTGCTAGAGGTGTCACTTAATGATTTGATGGCTACCCTAGGTGTGAATGCGGCTTTTCAAGCCAAAATGACCACCACTTGTGCAAAATGGCCGACGGCGGGCACGGACATCCCCCCCGTTTCCCGCCCCGTGAGCTCGAGTGTGTTTCTCTTGAGTGGGAATATTAATAATTTAAGTAAGGGAGTGAACCATATATCGAGTGACCCACACTATATGGCCAGCAAGCCGAGCGTGGAGATTTATCTGACTTCCCCTCCCCTATTTCGCCTTGCAGGTACCATTTCCCCCATTTGGGATACTTGTATCCCCGCAAGGAACCGTCAATGTGGCACGCCTATGATTATATATGAGGTGAGGTCAATCCTTGTCGTTTGGGTGGGGAATGTTTGTTGCGAGATCACGGCCCCTTCCTTTTGGCACTATAACTCTCGGTGGTTTTTTCGTGATCTGGAGGACACTTATGAACAGACGCGTCTGGTGTTTGATTTTTGGAAAGATCCCAGTTTGAAGGCGTGCTTTATGTTCCGGGCCCGCAGGTTTTATAACATTAAGAGCAATCACCTCCTGATGGTTAGCGTTCATTCTCAGCCCAAACGCACGTGTCGTTTGGGTTTTAGGCGTCGTTTTCCGCTGGCTAGACGCATTGGTGCGCACCGTCCGCGCGCGGCTGGGCATGGTTGGCGGGCTGGGCACGGCAGGCGCACGCTGGGCGTGCGCGGTGGTGGCGCTGCGGTTGGTTTTTGGGCGGATCGGACTCTCGGGAATTTATTTCCCTTTTTTCCGTTAATTTTTGTTTGGTCTTGGTTGTGCTCTCCCACCCGTAACATGTTTCGGGTTGGTTTGTTCCGTTTACTTAGGATGTTTTTCATGAATTTTCCTTTGTAAACTTGGTTCATTTCGGTTATATATGAGGGCGGGGCCTCGTTAAAAACCCGACGGGCTTGTTTGGTCCGGTTAAAAAAAAAAAAAAAAAAAAAAAAAAACCTAAACCCTAAACCCTAAACCCTAAACCCTAAACCCTAAACCCTAAACCTAACCCTAAACCCTAAACCCTAAACCCTAAACCCTAA